>JASPKZ010010680.1:2562500-3165000 GCA_030220185.1 Diploptera punctata | reverse complement strand
CAATGATTTCTGTTTTACAACCAATCATAGTCGTGTTTCACGAAATATTTATCAGTGTTATAATTACCATATTAAAGAAAGCTCCTCCTTTTTAATATTCTGAACAGGTCTGACCATTATTTTGCAGTGACTGAGCCTGTGAGAAATACGGCTACCAGATTGTATATATAGTACATGAATGTCAACACATGCCGGATGCGGGAGTTAATATAAAAACATTTGTAGCAATTGATTATACCACCAAAAAAAGAAACCACTGTGTGCACTTTCTTAAATGTATTTTTTCCCAGGTAACAATCCAGAAAAATATAATTGTCATATTTACATCATACGACATCAGAAATAAATTAATATAGAGTTTGATGTATTTCATTTTTTCTCCACTAGAGAGCATTCTTACAATATTATCTTCCTTTGGCAATAAATAGTATTATCTGGTTGCAGTGATAAACAAAAGAAGCAGATGAAGCGTACCTATCGTTTCTCATCTGTTTTCAAACATCGCCGTTTACATTAAATATATAAATATTTTAAAATAACTATAGTTAAATAATGATTTGTGAGTAAACAGCTTAATTTTATTCATTAAATAGTCCTAACAAATGCCACTCTTGATTTTCAAATTCTCTAGATAAATTCACTCCTCACTTCGTGAGTCGGGAATTTATCCATAATTTGGAAATCACTCGTGGCATTACTTATGAGAAATAAAGGTAAACAGATTAAGAAACGGCACAAAACAATAGAATTTTTTTTTAAATCACTTTTTTTTGTCCGACGCCGGGCCTTGACCCTGATGAGATGGAAGAGAAGACTTTATGTCCTTAACTTCATAAGGTAAAATACATTATTATTACTATTTTATTATTATTATTATTATTATTATTACTATTATTACTATTATTATTATTATTATTATTATTATTATTATTATTATTATTATTATTATTATTATTATTATTATTATTATTATTATATTATTATTGTTTAAAGTCCGGCAATGACCGGGTTCGATTTCCGGCGCGGTAAATCTGCGTCTTTGCCCTGTGTGTATTTTCTATAGCTTACGTATGTCAAAAGGTAAATAGTATAAAATATTAGAATATAAAATTAGCTACTTAGCTAATAGCTGGACAGTAATGTACAAACTTCTGCTGAGGATGGGACTGGTCCCGAAAGCCTTACAATGTTTTAATAATTTTTAACAGTTCAGGAGACTACATAAAAAGTATGTCGTATAATTGTTATATGAGCCTACTCTGAGTAACACCTCTAAAGAATTTTACAATGAAATATATTAGTATTGAAAGGGTAGATAGAAGATTTAAAACAAGACAGATAAATTTAAAAAAGGGACTTAAAAGAAAAAGATAGCAAATGAACAATGGATTAGAAAGTCTTGGAATATCTCTACATTCCGCAAAAAGATATTCCTTTAAAATCAGCGCTCCGTGTTCATGAATGTTAAAACAAATAATAATAATAATAATAATAATAATAATAATAATAATAAACTATAAATCGATGAAGGAAGATGAGGACTAGTGAAAAGAAATGGAAAGAATGGAAAAGGAAAAGAATTGATAAAATAAATATTAGGGCATCCGAGGGCTAGGAAGTTTTCCTTTCTTACATTTCTTCTTTCCTTTATTTTTTTTCTTCTCCAGAAAAGCCTGATCAGAGGCTATAATATGGCAGCCCCATCACTGGTCTTGGCTTCCTTTGGCCAGCAACCAATCGAAGTGACTATTATTATGTTTTCAAGTCTTATACGAGAATTTCCCAGAATATCTGGGCCGTCCTATGAAACGCTGGAGGGAAAATTTTCTATAGGCCTTGGCCTAATACTTGGAAGGAAGAAGAAGAAGAATTACGAAAACAGGGCGAGTTGGTTGAGGCGATAGACTTTGAGAGTACATGTGTGAAGTCCCGGGCTCAAACCCTGTCACCGAATAATTTTACTGGGGATTTTCTTCTGGTTCTCCTCAATCATCAAGACAAATACCGGGTTAGGACTTCATTACCTGAATCCATTTAACCGTAATCACCACTTAATGATGTCATTAAAATGAAATTAGTGAACTTCTTCACGAAACACACAGCCTACATAAAAACACAACGGTAAGAAACGCTCAGCCTACTTGAACACAGTTACAAATCTTAGACGCGAAATTACTTCATATCGATGGTCTAGAACGATATTTTTCTACGACCATTTCATGAAATTCTTATTCCGATATCAATGTCCCACCTCCCAGTTACATTAACATGGTCATAATACTCTTAATACTGGGATTCAATATTCCTATTACTATGATATGGGACTACTATGATGGGACACTATTGAGTAACACCAAGAAATTAGGACTGGAAGTAAATATCAATAAAACTAAATATATGGTCACACGTAGAAATTCAGTATATAATGGAAATGTACAGCTAATGACAAATGAGGGAAATTTTGAGGAAGTGGCTGAATTCAAATACCTAGGAACAATAATCACAAATAGGAATGAGATGCACAAAGAAATTAAACATAGGCACAATTCTGGAAATGCATGCTATTATGCATTGCAGAGACTTTTGATGTCCCAACTCCTTTCAAAAAACGTAAAGCTGAAAATATATAAAACTATTATTCTACCAGTTATATTATATGGGTGCGAAACATGGACTCTTACTTTAAGGGAGGAAAAGAGATTACGAGTATTTGAGAATAAAGTTCTTAGGAAAATTTTTGGACCAAAGAGAGATGAACAGACAGGTAAATGGAGAAGACTACATAACAATGAACTACATGGTCTTTATAGGAAGCCAGATATAATAAGAACAGTTAAGTCTCGTAGACTGCGATGGGCAGGACATGTTGCGCGTATGGGGAATGAAAGACGTGCATGGAAACTTCTTGTAGGAAAGCCAGAAGGAAAACGCCCAGTTGGTAGACCAAGAATGAGGTGGGAGAACAACATTAACTATGATTTGGGGGAAGTAGATTATACAGGGAATGATTGGAAAGCATTAGCTCAGGATAGGGATGTATGGAGAGCTTATGTCCGCGCGGCCATGAACCTACGGGTTCGATAGTGCCAGTGAGTAAGTAAGTAATGATATGGGCTGAAGTCTGAACGGGTCAACAGACCTAATCCATGAATGCAGATGATGATGATGATGATGATGATATTAGTAACTGAAATGTAGAATTTATGTATTATTATCAAAGTCCCAATTGACATAAGACACGAGACATTAAATTCATAAATAATTAATATTAAAAAATGAATTTTGAACAGTAAGGCTCTAAATCATCAAAGATCTATTAAATTAAGAGGGAATAAAAAATGAAGAAAGAAATAGAAGAAATTAACAAAACATCGAAAAATTAAAAATAAAAGAGAGAAGAAGGAAAACTAAACTACAGTCTGATAAAAAACATCGAGTCCACAAAAAAGAGTTAAAAGAGGAAATAATGGGTACAATGCACGGATAACCGAAAGTTTCTGGGGGGCCTTCCAAGCCTCATAGAACCCATATTTCAGCGAAAGCTTCATTACTATTGAATTACTAAAAGATAGCACAATAAAGATTAATTTCAGTTTTTTTATCAGATTTTGCTACTCGTCATAACAAATACCTTCTCACTTGTTCTCAGGAAGCGGATTCGATTTTGTTCCAGTTCATATACACAAAAATATAGACTTTAAACAGTGGCCAGAAAAAAAAATGGGAATGCCTAATAAAAATATAGATATACCAGATATAATATTATAATGATATTGTGAAAAGAAAAATTAATGTCTGAAACAGGAATCGAACCGTGGACATCTAGTTCTCCAGACTAGTGTGCAGCCCACTACACCATTCTAGACCTAGCACAAACATTAACAATTCTTTCCACATATTGTTAATATTTGTGCAAGCCTAGAATGGTGTAGTGGGCTGCACACTAGTTTGGAGAACTAGAGGTCCACGGTTCGATTCCTGGTTCAGACATTAATTTTTCCTTTTACAATATCATTATAATATGTTCCATCATTTGAACTGTGTTAAAATAACAGTATTGGAAAATGTTCAATGCCAGATATACCAAGAATAACATAAGTAGCACATTTTGGAATGACAACGGGCCACGACTGCCTGGCAAAACACCTTCACAAAATCAATGTTCTGCCTTCACCGAAATACATGTTATGTAATCACTCTGATGAAGAAATGGACGAAGGCCATCTGAACAACTGTATCGCTGTCAAACATGAAGATTCTAAGACCTCAAAGTATTGGAGAGTAAGACTGCTAATGACTTCAGTGTTAGATGAAGCGCATTAGACAACAACAACATATGCACAGAAATATTCTACAGTGGACCTATTTCCGGGATTATAATCAGGGTGTTCTCAAACGGCAGTCACAAATGGTAAATTTTATAGTTAAATATGGGAAATAACATTATGAGGTTCTTAATTCATAAATTAATGAGTCATTTTTTAACATCTTATCTCATATTTTATGTTTCTTCAAACACGGGAATGTCGGTTGAAAATGAGAGAGATCCTTCTCTCGAAAACTAGTTCCCGTGTTTGAAGAAACATAAAATATGAGGTAAGATGTTAAAAAATGACTCATTAATTTACAATTTGCACCACAATACATGGTCTTCAGGGAAAGAACAGATGATCAAAAATAAAAAAAGAAAGTAGTATGAATTATTAAACATGAAATAATATTTAAACATGATCTTAAGTCATGACAAGAGGGAAATGAAGATATAAACAAATAATTAAAAAAACAACACAGGTTAGTAAAAAAAAATGACTGACGAGAGTAGGTTATAAATAAAAGAGATATAGACTACATTGTATTCTATTTTCTTATTCTTGTACTCAATCCCTTGGACTTTAACTTTTATGCCATATTTGAATAAGTACTTACTATACATACGTTCTGTGGATGAAACATCTTCAATTCTGTACATTTTACAAACTTATAAACTTTGACATGAGGCTGGTATGGAACACATGATCTTCCAAGTTAACAAGCGATTCATTATCAATAAGCTAATCAGGATGACGTTTTAATGTTTATGTAATAGTGTACTATACTTTATTTTGTTTTTTCATAAAACTTTTATACTCTCTATGACACTTGAAAGCCAAAATCCTAGGCCGATCGCCTTAGTTAGGGAGCAAGAACTCTGAACCACACGTTAAACAGAGACACATGGCGAACCTCCTCGGATCTGCACAAGACAAGGGACACATGCCACCCAGATCTAAAACTGAGATTTAAAATTCATATTCTTCTTTCTAAAACTCCCACTCCGCTAAGGGACTTAAGAGCTAATTCCATGTGAGCAGAAACAAAGAACTTTTAGTGTGGATTTCTCAACCGAAGTTTGAACCACGATTTTTATTGTTTCCATAACAACCATAAAAACTGAGAATCTACGGCCATTAATTAAAAATAAGGAGGAGGTACTTAGATATAAACCAACAAGATATTTTCGCCTGTATTTGCAGAGTATAAGAGTGACATTGATTCAAATTTACAAATATAATAAAATGAATGGGGTATACGAAGACATTTTGGTAAACAGATGAGGACAGACACAAAACTAAGATTACATAACATCACATCAAATGCTGCTCTAAAATACGGAAGTGAAATTTGGATTTTAAATAAAAGAAACTCTCATAAACTTCAAATAAGCCAAATGCGCTTCTTACGATCATTGTTAGGAGTTAATAGACTGGATCACCAAAGGAACACTATTATCAGAGGAAAACTTGGAGTAACAAGTTTAAATGAAGATATACAAAGATACCAACAAGAATGGAAAAATCATCTGAGGAGAATGGCAAGAATAGACTTCCAAAATTGGCATTCCAATATACCCCAACTGGACATAGGGACCAAGGAAGACCAAAACATCGGTGGAAAGATTAAGACCATCTTCGCTAGGTTTACCGTACAGGCCACATGGCCTAAAACGAATTTGTTCACGATGATGATGATGATGATATTTTCGCCAAATGTACGAGAAAACGGAACTGTGTTTTTACAAAGAGACCTAAAACATATTTGGGGAAAATAATCGTATATACTCAACCTAGAATTTAAAGAGAGATCCTGCCTTGCTTGGTTTTAGCCTAGGATAATGGAAATTTCTAAAAATTAGCGACGGTCACGAAATGCGAATATGTCCAATGTGCGGGAGGTTTGAAGACGAGATACATATATTAGGAAAATGTGATGATTTAGAATACTGGAGGCGTCAGTTATTACTGGAAAGATTTGTAAATTCAAATCGTGAAAGATGGCATGCTAGGAGTTAATGATAAATCCAGAAAATTAGATAAACGTGGATAAATTTCTGGACAAAACGCGGAAAATAAGAACAACACTCATTCATGAATAAATACATGTTATGATAATGTAATACCATTAATTCTTGATAATTCTACATAATTAATGTATAACGTTATTGTATTATTATGAAATTGTAACATTATTGTGTTTTCTTTACGTAATTATAATATTATTGTTTTTTTCTTTATACTATTACCAAATATGACTTTATTGTAACGGACTGTCAACAGCACGTACGGCTTACTGCCCGTGCGTCCCATATTTGTACGAGTAAATAACATTGTATGTATCTTACTTGTAGTTTAATAAAGTCCTATTACTACAAAAACAAATTTCTGACCATGTCTATGGTTTCATAACAATTTCTGTTAATTTTGAGTCATTTTTATAGGTGTTATGGTAACAATAAAAAATTGGAAAACCAGGGTCGTGGTTTACACTTCGGTTGAGAAATCCACCCTTAACCGCCATCAGTAGTTAACTCGATGCCATGCCCACCTCCCAATTTAGCATGAGACATAAGGGACATGCATCCACACAATATAGGCATATATATATGTGTGTGTGTGTGTGTTTTCCTATTGCCACCAGGTTGTCTTTTATGACATTTCTGGTTTTCTCGCCTGGCATTGGCGTAATTGTAATACATTTCTTAGGTTGTGACACCTGGAAGGCGGAGTTATCTTACGCCGATGATATGATGGGTGATAAATGATAATGAAGCGCCAGGAGAGTTCTTAAGCTATATTCCAGACCATGGGCAACCACAAAAATAATTCCCTTAAAGGAAAAATTCCTATGGTTTGACTGGAATTCGAACCCGGCACCTCATGAACTGTAGTCAGAAACGCTGGCCACTAGCTCATGAGACTGGTATAGAGATTTAAAATATCTTACCGCGCCGGGAATCCAAAGCGGGACGCAAAGTACAAACTGGAGACTCTATCAACAATATCATGTTGGCGAAAATTATGAAAATCTTGCAGGTTAACGTAAATATAATTTATTCGCTTTCATATTTAAAAACTCTACCGCTGTGGTCTCGAGGTAGCATCGCTGTCTCGTATGCAGCAGGCCAGGTTCGATTCCCGGTCGGAACAAGTTTTCTGGGTGAGATTTTTTCCGGGGTTTTTCCTTACTTGTAAGACAAATGTCAGGAAAGTTATGGCTCATGCGGTCCCTGAACATCACCTGGCCATCATAATTATCATATTCGCCATGTTTATGTATGAGTGTGTGTATGAATGTTGCGTTTCGTCTTAATGTTGTGTTGTCTCGGAGGAGGCCCTAATATCAACATGATCCCTCATTCCGGGAGACCCTCCATGCCCTTGTGTGGTCAAAAAGTATAATAATAATAATAATAATGATAATAATAATGATAATAATAATGATAATAATAATGATAATAATAATGATAATAATAATGATAATAATAATGATAATAATAATGATAATAATAATGATAATAATAATGATAATAATAATGATAATAATAATGATAATAATAATGATAATAATAATGATAATAATAATGATAATAATAATGATAATAATAATGATAAATAATAATGATAATAATGATAATAATAATGATAATAATGATAATAATAATGCTAATAATAATGATAATAATAATGATAATAATATATAATAATGATAATAATAATGATAATAATGATAATAATAATGATAATAATAATAATAATAATGATAATGATGATGATAATGATAATGATGATGATAATGATGATAATGATGATAATGATGATAATGATGATAATGATAATAATGATAATAATGATATATTAATGATAATAATAATAATGATAATAATGATAATAATGATAATAATAATAATAATAATAATGATAATAATGATAATAATGATAATAATAATAATAATGATGATAATAATAATAATAATGATAATAATGATAATAATAATATAATAATGATTAATAATGATAATAATAATAATAATAATGATAATAATGATAATAATGATAATAATGATAATAATAATAATAATGATAATAATGATAATAATAATGATGATAATGATAATAATATTGATGATAATAATAATGATGATAATAATAATGATAATAATAATGATAATAATAATGATAATAATAATGATAATAATAATGATAATAATGATAATAATAATGATAATAATAATGATAATAATAATGATAATAATAATGATAATAATAATGATAATAATAATGATAATAATGATAATGACAATGATAATGATAATGATGATAATGATGATAATGATGATAAGATGATAATGATAATAATGATGATAATGATAATAATGATAATAATGATAATAATGATAATAATGATAATAATGATAATAATGAATAATAATGATAATAATGATAATAATGATAATAATGATAATAATGATATAATGATAATAATGATAATAATGATAATAATGATATAATAATAATAATCATAATAATAATAATAATGATAATAATGATAATAATGATAATAATAATAATAATAATAATAATAATAATAATAATAATAATAATAATAATAATAATAATAATGATAATAATAATAATAATAATGATAATAATAATAATAATAATAATGATGATAATAATGATAATAATAATAATAATATAATGATAATAATAATAATAATACATATATAATAATAATAATAATAATAATAATAATAATAATAATAATGATAATAATAATAATAGCTTTATTTTACCTGGCAGAGTTAAGGCCTTGTCTGCCACTCAATCAGGTTTTAAAAAATACAAAAAAAATAGTCTCACATCAAAATTACAATATCCATAAACAATTACATGTTATAAATACAATACAATTAACATTTATAATGTATTTTGATTTAATGTAAAAGTATGTGTATGATCCATAGTTAAAATCCCTTTCACGAAGGTCGTGTCATTGTAAGGCCCGGGTGGTGTCTGGCACGTAAAAGTGCCTATAAGGCGAGATATTAAACTGCATTAATGGAATATTGGAAATGATCTACTCAGCGATTGACAAGAATTTAAAAATATCTTTGTACAAAAAAATGAAGCAATAATAGAGCGGTCTCAAGACAACCCTTGAGGATGCCAGGCGCAGTCTCTGGCGAAACGTCGGGGAACTACAAGCCTCACGACCACGGCCTTCAGCCCGAAAATTTTCATCAAGATCATAATAGAGTTTGCATTTGTATAGACTTACACCCGGAATCTGACCGTCAAAAATTATGTCCACTTTGTGCCAGTTTCATAGAGCGGTATACACACACGGACAGATTTTAAATGCAGTGAATATTTTCACATATTTCATTCGACCTAAATATTCTCTGCGTCGTATTCAATGCACATCCCCGCTCGTATGATTGGAACCTACAAAAAATATTGCCCTCCTGTGACATTGTTCAGCACCCAAAAATGAACCTGAAATGGTAACATCTAAGACAATTCATAGATCAATGTAAACAAGAGAGCTAAAACAACTGAGGGAAAATTGGTGAAAGAAAGAAAGAAAGAAAGAAAATGTGGTAAACTAGAAACTTAAGAATGTGGGCAAGGACAAATGAAAGAAAAATTTCTAGCACAAGTTGTAAGTGTACAAGACCTTAAGAATTTTGAAGAGCTATCGTATTACAATTTTGTAAGACGGCCTCGAGTTCGATCCCCGGTAGTTTCGACACGTCGCGTCGGGAACAGTGACCTGAATCCTTGCGCACGATGTTCCAGTCCGGTAAACCGGCTTGCTTTCACTGCTACCACGATAGTGTTACAACTTCCCACCTATACATTCTTCAGCAAATTATTTCTTTAGGGGATTTAAGCTCCTCAGACATGGAAATCCAATCTTGATCACTAAAATCTTATTTTCATGTTTAATTGGTTTCTAGCGAGTACGATAAGTAAGGGTAAGATTTTTATGTAATAAAAGATAAGATTGCAATACAGATAGTAAATATTATTCAACTGTTTATGTGTGAAATCAAAACAAAAGACTGTCAGAAGTCTAACTTCTCATTATACTATTCAACTGTTTGTATGTGAAACCAAAACAAAAGACAGTCAGAAGTCTAACTTATCATTATATTATTCAACTGTTTGTGTGTAAAATCAAAACAAAAGACTGTCAGAAGTCTAACATCTCATTATATTATTCAACTGTTTGTGTGTAAAATCAAAACAAAAGACTGTCAGAAGACTAACTTCTCATTATATTATTCAACTGTTTGTGTGTAAAATCAAAACAAAAGACTGTCAGAAGTCTAACTTCTCATTATATTATTCAACTGTTTGTGTGTAAAATCAAAACAAAAGACTGTCAGAAGTCTAACTTCTCATTATATTATTCAACTGTTTGTGTGTAAAATCAAAACAAAAGACTGTCAGAAGTCTAACTTATCATTATACTATTCAACTGTTTGTGTGTAAAATCAAAACAAAAGACTGTCAGAAGTCTAACTTCTCATTATACTATTCAACTGTTTGTATGTAAAACCAAAACAAAAGACAGTCAGAAGTCTAACTTATCATTATATTATTCAACTGTTTGTGTGTAAAATCAAAACAAAAGACAGTCAGAAGTCTAACTTATCATTATACTATTCAACTGTTTGTGTGTAAAATCAAAACAAAAGACTGTCAGAAGTCTAACTTCTCATTATATTATTCAACTGTTTGTGTGTAAAATCAAAACAAAAGACTGTCAGAAGTCTAACTTCTCATTATATTATTCAACTGTTTGTGTGTAAAATCAAAACAAAAGACTGTCAGAAGTCTAACTTCTCATTATATTATTCAACTGTTTGTGTGTAAAATCAAAACAAAAGACTGTCAGAAGTCTAACTTCTCATTATATTATTCAACTGTTTGTATGTGAAACCAAAACAAAAGACAGTCAGAAGTCTAACTTCTCATTATACTATTCAACTGTTTGTATGTGAAACCAAAACAAAAGACAGTCAGAAGTCTAACTTATCATTATACTATTCAACTGTTGGTGTGTAAAATCAAAACAAAAGACTGTCAGAAGTCTAACTTCTCATTATACTATTCAACTGTTTGTATGTGAAACCAAAATAAAAGACAGTCATAAGTCTAACTTATCATTATACTATTCAACTGTTTGTATGTGAAACCGAAACAAAATACAGTCAGAAGTCTCATCATCATCATTCATGGATTAGGTCTGTTGACCCGTTCCGACTTCAGCCCATCTCTTTCTAGCTCTGCCCACATCTCGGGTGCCTTTAGGTTTGTATTTTGTTATTTGTTTTGGATATCTTCTTCATTCATAGGGTAACAGAGGAACCCTTGATAGAGTTCCACTCCAGGGAGTAGGCGCCTCTGCCCTTTTGTGAGCTCTAGGTCCCACTCGCCCAGTGGGTAGTACCTGGGTAGGGCCACGTCCACAGGGTTACGTGGGGAGAAGAGAAGTCCCCAAAGCCGTAGTGAAGGCAACTTCTCTAGGAGACGAACACCCGAAATTCCAGTTCCCTGCCCTCCAGGAAGAGGGGTTTGGCTAGAGGCTGGTAACCTCTACTAGTAAAAAATAACTTACTCATAAACTTCAGTCAGAAGTCTAACTTCTCATTATACTATTCAACTGTTTGTGTGTGAAACAAAAGACAATAATGAGTCTAACTTCTCATTATACTATGTTGCTATCTTAACTCTTAGTGGATAACAATTCTAGCTCTAATGACATATTTTATAGCAAAAGAAGTCGTTGACTTCCTGTATACGTTTTTATTCTATTAACTTAGTTTAACCTCTCACCTTATATGTACAATTTACATGTTACATGCTACTCGGGCCTTACAGTGGCACGACCTGTCGGGAGATGGATTTTAAACTATGGATTACATGCATACATTTTTGACCACACAAGGGCATGGAAGAGCTCTCTGAATGGGTGATAAACTTAATGTTTAGAGCCTCCTCCGAGACAATATAACATAGGATGTAACACATCATTAACACTCACATTCATGCTCAACATTATAGTAAATGTTAAAAAAATACTATTTTCTAACATGTGCTGGTGGATTAGTGATTAAAACGTTCACATCTTGCCCCAAGGTTTAGGGATACAAATCCAGCAGGATTTTACAGGACGAAAAGATCCTAAGTACGAGTTCCTTCAGAAGAGAATTAAAGCCGTGTGCCCGACGTCAGATTCACGACACGCAAAATAACCTCGAGCCTATAAAAGAGACCTCTGAGCAAAATGTGTGGGCAATTTCACGCTCAGAGTTCAATTGTGATCTTAGTGACTATAGCGGTTAAAGAGCGTCTTTAAATAAAATAACATGACATACTACTTCATAAATTAGATCGTTTCTCGGAATCTATTTATAGCAAGCGGTTGAAACTATTATTGCTTGTCGTCTTAATATTGTAGGGTTAATAATAAGAGAAGAAATGGGAGATCACGAAGCTGGAATTGGAGACAGTAGAAATATTTTAAAAAATTCTATTGGATAATTCTTTTTAAAAATACTACTAGAAATAACTATATATATGGGTGTGGGAGGATGAGATTCGCATGGATCTTAAAGAATATTAGCGACTGAATATCATAAACATTTAGATACCCTTTAAGTTTTAATATCAAATCATATTGTCATTTAATCTATCACCAATTGTATTTAATATTTATGTAGAATTTACATTATTGAAATGGAAACAAAGCTGCAAAGGCAAAAGATTTTTGCTGACATTGCAATTAGCTGATGATCAACTGGTTTTAGCACAAGACAAATTTGATATGGAATTCATGATAAAATGTTGAAAAACACATATGAATCATGGGGTCTCAAGTAAATTTACAAAAAACAAAAATTTTGGCAATGAATAGCAATGAAAGAGATAATTTAATAATGGAAGAAGGGATTCAAATAAATTAAGTGAAACAAACTAAATATTTGGGAATAATTATGGATAACATTGAAGGTATAGGCAAAGAGAACATAAAGCATAGAATTGAATTGAGTAGCAAAACAATATCGTCGTTAAATTCCATATGGTGGGATAAGCATATTTGGAAATACCCAAAAAAATATATTGGCAAAACATTGGTGGAATCTGTTGCAATGTATGGAAGTGAGGTATGGACAATCAATAAGTACAACAAGAATAGACTAATAGCTCTAGAAATGGATTATTTACGCAGAAGTGCCAGAAAGTCAAAATTAGAACGTGTCACAAATAAGGAAATTAGAAACCGCGCCGTAGCCGAACGGTTAAGGTAGGAAGCCTTGGCGCAGAGCTACGGGACTTGCGCTGGTTCGAGTCTCCATGGTGGAAGAAATTTTCTCATGGTATTTCGGCCAGTATGGGACCGGTGCCCACCCAGCATCGTGAGGCAATTGGGTAGCTACAATAAGTAGCGGCTCCAAGTTGAGGAACCAGCTATAACGGCTAGGGGACTCGACATGCTAACCACATGTCACCCCTACACTGACTGTTGATCATCTACCTCTGTGATTGACACATGTGGATGTGAAGGGCCAGCAGCCGGCTGGTAAAAGGGCAACCGCTGAAAAGTGGAAAGACCCTCAATCGGAATCGGAGAAACATAATGAAAGCAGAAGAAAGCATAATTGAAAGAATTGAGGAGAAGGAATTAAAGTGGTTAGGACATGTTTTAAGAATGGAAGATGAGCGATGGCCGAAGCAACTATATCAGTGGCAACCTGCCAGAAAGAAGAAAAGAGGGAGACCAAAGTTAACAAGGAAGGAAAACATGAAGACAGTAATGCAAGCAAGAGAGCTAAGCATTGAAGATGCCCAAGATCGTAGGTTTTGGAAGTTTAGAAACGGCAGCAGGTGCAAAAACCCGACGATAGAGATATTTAATATTATTTTCGATATGACATTATTTTTGTTTTTAATCCATATATCTATTAATCTACTTATTTAACAGGAGAGTCAATGTTCCTATGACTCCTAAACTTGGCCTGTTATAAAACAGTTTTGACGAGGAATGTTCCTTGTTAGATTTAAAAATGTAACTAACTGGTACTATCGAACCAGTATGTTCACGGCCGCGTGGACATGAGCTCTCCATACCTTTCTACTCGGTCAGTTCTAAAAAAAGTGTTCTGATGATTTTTTCCTGTTAATAATAGTAGATGATGAATGATTCCGGAAGCCCTTCTTGTCCTTCTGTTGCCGAAAGATAAAGTATGTGTGTATCCACAATATCAATAAAACTAAATATATGGTCACACGTAGAAATGCATTATATAATGGAAATGGACAGCTAATGACAAATGAGGGAAATTTTGAGGAAGTGGCTGAATTCAAATACCTAGGAACAATGATCACAAATAGGAATGAGATGCACAAAGAAATTAAACATAGGCTCAATTCTGGAAATGCGTGCTATTATGCATTACAGAGACTCTTGATGTCCCAACTCCTTTCAAAAAACGTTAAACTGAAAATATATAAAACTATTATTCTACCAGTTATATTATATGGGTGCGAAACATGGACTCTTACTTTAAGGGAGGAAAGGAGTTTACGAGTATTTGAGAATAAAGTTCTTAGGAAAATGTTTGGACCAAAGAGAGACGAACAGACAGGTGAATGGAGAAGACTACATAACAGTGAACTGCATGGTCTTTATGGGAAGCCAGATATAATAAGAACAGTTAAGTCCCGTAGACTGCGATGGGCAGGACATGTTGCACGTATGGGGAATGAAAGACTTGCATGGAAGCTTCTTGTAGGAAAGCGAGAGGGAAAACGCCCAGTTGGTAGAGCAAGAATGAGGTGGGAGAATAACATTAACTATGATTTGAGGGAAGTAGATTATACAGGGAATGATTGGAAAACATTAGCTCAGGATAGGGATGTATGGAGAGCTTATGTCCGCGCGGCCATGAACCTACGGGTTCGATAGTGCCAGTGAGTTAAGTAAGTAAGTAAGTGTATCCACAATATAAAATTCCTCTGTCGATAGATCGTGCCACTCTAAGAGCCGGGTGACGTGCAGTATTTAATATAAGGTGAGAGGAAGAAGATTAACAATAGGGTCTATTAATAATAGTGACCAAAATAATATTTAATAATAAAATAATAATAATAATAATAATAATAATAAAACTTCATTTACACTATGAAGAAGTAAATTGCTTTGTTCCATTTGTGGCAACGTTTTTGAAGAAGTAATTCTCTTTTATGCCCGATGTTGTAGTAACATTTTGAAGAAGGATTTATGTCCCAAAAAAAAAGAATTACTGGTCCAGGTTGGGTTTAATTTTCGGTAGAGCCGGATTCTCTTCTTAGGGTCGGTAGTTGGTACACTGGATAGGAAAACAGTTTAAAAATCTCTGGAAACTGTTTCTTGTACAAATAATTTCACATTTATTCACTTCTTAAAGTTCCCAGCAGATTAAGTAAACGTAGGTGGTATTATTCTTCACCGTCAATTAAAATTAAATTATTTTCTTGTCTTGTATCAATTATTTTTTTGTATTAAATATTACATTTTATCAGGATATCTCTTCTTGCTTCTATCTTTGTTGAAAGTTGTATGCAGAATGACTAGTGTAATTCTTTTATAATTTTAAGACCATTATTACGTCACATGATGTTATATTTAAATTCTATTGGTTCTTTAAATATAAGGTTTAATTTTATTTGTTAAATAAGCAAGTTAATTGTTTTAACATCCAATTAGAGTTTAGTTTACTTTCGTTTAAGAATATGAAGTTATGCAGGCGTTCTTATTACAGTTATAACAGAAGGATTTATAATTTTGACAACAATGATTTAAAACAATTTTTAAAAGCATTATTTACAAAAACGAGGAAAGGAGATTACAAGTATTTGAGAATAAAGTACTTAGGAAAATTTTTGGACCAAAGAGAGATGAACAGACAGGTGAATGGAGAAGACTACATAACAATGAACTACATGGTCTTTATAGGAAGCCAGATATAATAAGAATAGTTAAGTCTCGTAGACTGCGATGGGCAGGACATGTTGCACATATGGGGAATGAAAGACTTGCATTGAAGCTTCTTGTAGGAAAGCCAGAGGGAAAACGCCCAGTTGGTAGACCAAGAATGAGGTGGGAGAATAACATTAACTATGATTTGAGGGAAGTAGATTATACAGGGATTGATTGGAAAGCATTAGCTCAGGATAGGGATGTATGGAGAGCTTATGTCCGTGCGGCCATGAACCTACGGGTTCGATAGTGCCAGTGAGTAAGTAAGTATTCTTTACAAAAACAATTTAAAAAAAAATTATTTACAAAAACTGTTACGTAGTACAATTTCTGTAATTGTTACTAAGACATTTTTATTCAACAATAACCAACAATGAATTATTTAGATGTTTTTATTTATTTAAGTTATATCTAAATATTAAAAGAATTTTAAAATACAAAATTATTAACTTTAACATTTATATTCATTATAATCTTAACATTCTGCTTTAACTACCAGTATTAAAGCCATAAGGTGTTCTCTTCCACTCAACCAGTAGGCATATAAACAAAAAATAAATTAAAAGAAATGCTACGGACTTAATGATTTTTGTGAAATTATGAGATCTTATAATTCTACACATTGAAAGCTACACATTCCACAATAAGCAGACAATAATTAAAAAAAAAAAGATCCATATGTGTATTATTAAAAAAACACAAAGGCCTTAAGAAATATCAGCATGTAAAGAAACTAGGCCCGGGTGGCTTGTGGAATGTTAAAAGTACCTGTAAAGTGAGAGGCTAAACCAAGTTAAAGAAGAAGTAAGAAACTTGGAATTTAAAAAAATCCAATAAACTCTTTTTAAAGTAGAAAAAGTAAACGTCGAAATAAAAAAGCAGTTCTGTTCTGGATATGAATTTCACATTAAAATGTTAGTAAAACAAATGACTGTAGTGCTCTAATTTGTCAGCAAGCATGACTGTCTATTGTTCCACTGCTCAACAACATTATGGACGTGTCGTATTGTTCCACAGATTCTTGTGGTTTTATGTAAACTGAAACTCGGTTCCCAATATTACTTGCACTAGATTTGATGAATCAGAAAAACCTCAGATGACCTATATCACAATAATACAATTTCCTGAGAATTTTTCTAGAATTCTAAAATCAAATTAATTAGATTTATAAAAATACTATTAATCTACCTTTATAATAATATTGATTTTAATAGTTCATATAAATATTTAATATATTTTTTAATTATTTTTCACTGAGAGTAATTAATATTTAATTACAAATAAATAAACGTTATCTCAGTTAAAACATAAATTTATTGAATAATCAATTGAGTTCGCGTTTACTTGATGAAAATCCATATTTATTAATTAAATAAAAATAAAACGTAGTTTTATTTGATTTTCATATTTATTATATAATTCAGTGACAGCTGTTTCGGTACACTGTACCTTCTTCAGACATGTTAACAAATTATGAATTGTGTTCCAACTGATCTAAGCAACAATACAACAATATTTATTTAATTTTTTTAATTTAACAAAGAGGATTCATTCAAATCAAGTTGAGAATTTAACAGTTTTTTACTACTTTTAAATTTATTAATTTCTACAGCCTCCAAAAGATCTAACTTCTTACCCTTATCACAAATATGTAAAATTTCAAAATTTGGATCGAAACAATGATTAAATTGGAATAGGTGGTTAGCATATTTTGAATTTTCTAAATTTCTGTTATATGCTCTCATGTGTTCCTTCATCCGAGAGATAAAAGGTCTACCAGTTTGTCCTATATAGACATTGTCACATGTGCCACACTTCAATTTATATACACCTGATAATTTTTATTTTTTTGTTTTGGTTTTATTGTTTTTTATTATATTTTGTAGAGTTTTATTAGTTTTAAATGCCACATTAATGTTCAACTTTTTAAAGTGTTTAGATATTTTATTTGAAAGTGGGCCTATGTATGACAATACGACATATTTCTTTATGTTTTCTTTGGGTAAAGGAAAGACTTTGTTAATTGCTTTTTTGTAATGAACCTTCTTAATTAAACATTCTATAATTTCAGGGTCGTAGCCATTATTAACAGCCAATTGTTTAATAATATTCAATTCATTATTATATTCCAAGGGTGAAAGAGGGATATTTAAAAGTGTATGAATGTAACTATTAAAGGCTGCCATCTTATGAGTATATGGGTGAAGAGAAGAGCTATGGATAGTGGTATCAGTATGAGATGGTTTGTGAAAGATACCAAACTCAAACTTATTATCAATGTGTTTTATTGATAAATCCAAGAAATGTATACTATTATTATTAAACAATCTCCTTATGTCAGATCTCATAAGGAGATTGAAACGTCGACACAATAAATTGATGTTTTAACTGAGATACCGTTTATTTCTTTTTAATTATAATATAAATATTAGAAGTTACAATTTTTTTATGGATGGTGTGTTCTGTCGTACTTACAGCAATGGCGACCATGATTGAAAATTGAATTTCCTAAATTTCGGGGTTGCCAACCTATAGATAACTAAGTAACTATACTGTAATATTACAAATTACCTACCTACAGCAGGAAGTAAAACCACTGCCTTTTATGTATATCACGTGCAATGTATGTACAAAAATAAATCGAAATGGTAGTGTTAATATACATTATACGAAACAAATCACTGCATTTTAAATTAACTTCATTTTATTTGAAACAATATAAAACATTGAATTCATACTTGCCGCCATTTTATACCAGATTGGTACCACGGCCTGCTGTAGTCTCAACTAAATTATTTTCGACATTTACCGTATAAACATTGGCCAGACTGTTAACGTTAGTCAGTTGTTTATAATGAACGCAAATATTTTCAACATAGATGCTATTATTTTACTTACTTACTCACTGGCACTATCGAACCCGTAGGTTCATGGCCGCACGGACATAAGCTCTCCATACATCTCTATCTTGAGCTAAAGCTTTCCAATCATTCCCTGTATAATCTACTTCCCTCAAATCATAGTTAATGTTATTCTCCCACCTCATTCTTGGTCTACCAACTGGGCATTTTCCCTCTGGTTTTCCCACAAGAAGCTTCCATGCACGTCTTTCATTCCCCATGCGTGACACATGTCCTGCCCATCGCAGTCTACGAGACTTAACTGTTGTTATTATATCTGGCTTCCTATAAAGACCATGTAGTTCATTGTTATGTAGTCTTCTCCATTCACCTGTCTGTTCATCTCTCTTTGGTCCAAAAATTTTCCTAAGTAGCCTAATTTATTCTCAAATACTTGTAATCTCCTTTCCTCCCTTAAAGTAAGAGTCCATGTTTCGCACCCATATAATATAACTGGTAGAATAATAGTTTTATATATTTTCAGTTTAACGTTTTTGAAAGGAGTTGGGACATCAAGAGTCTCTGCAATGCATAATAGCACGCATTT
Organism: Diploptera punctata; assembly: GCA_030220185.1. Lineage (NCBI taxonomy): Eukaryota > Metazoa > Arthropoda > Insecta > Blattodea > Blaberidae > Diploptera > Diploptera punctata. Next base: position 3,145,206 of record JASPKZ010010680.1, on the reverse strand, counting down.
CCAGAATTGAGCCTATGTTTAATTTCTTTGTGCATCTCATTCCTATTTGTGATTATTGTTCCTAGGTATTTGAATTGAGCCACTTCCTCAAAATTTTCCTCATTTGCCATAGCTGTCCATTTCTATTATATAATGAATTTCTATGTGTGACCATATATTTAGTTTTTATTGATATTTACTTCCAGTCCTAATTTCTTAGTGTTACTCAATAGTGTGTGCGTGTTGTCCTTTAGTATCTCCTCGCTATTGGCCAATAATACTACATCATCAGCATAAACTAACAGCTTATTAATACCATTGAGTTGTAAGCCTTCCTCATTCTCTAAAGATTTAATGGCATGCTCTAGTACAAAATTAAATAGTAGAGTAGATAGTGCATCTCCTTGCTTCAACCCATTCTGGATTTCAAAAGTGTCCGAAAACTGTTTGCCTACACGCACCCTACTCTTTGTGCCATTTAGACACTATTATTTATTATTTTGAAAACACCATCGTGCAAAAAATAATGTACAATGCACGTTTGTGAAGTGTTTTACAGAATCTTTGAAATTAAAAACCTCGCTATCGCTCGATTTTCAATCATTTCCTCGCTTCTGTAAAAACCACTTCCTAACCTCGGATTCTAATATACTATTTTATAATTCAATACAATTTAGAAAGTACGTCAAAAATACTACATACAAGAATCTACATTGCAATAATAGTAACAACAATAATAACGCTGTTTCAGGAATTTATTCTCTATGTGCAATGTCATTGTCTCAGACCCAGGGGATCTATATTTGATCCCTGGTAGAGGCAAGTTTCGCGAGTGAAGTTTTTACAGCGTTTTTCCTACTCTATAAGAGAATATGTCATGTAAGGTTAAGGCCCAAATAGTTTCCGAATACCAACTTGTCATCATAACTATCCACATCAGGTACAACTTGCTTAGTGTGAGTAAATGGTGTGTCTTGTCTCAAATACGGAAATTCTTTCAAAGATTGTCTCGCTTTCTGCTGATCACTCATCCACGGAGGTATTCCATGTCAGTAGTCCATAAAATGTGTATATGATCCAAATTTAAAAGTTGACTCCCGACAGGTCGGTCTTGGTAAGGCCTGGTAGGAGTTGCGCTAGTAATAAAGTGCAGCCTCTACATAGCATATGTACCGTCACAGAAGAGACAAAGAATCTGTCTCCAATTTCAAAGTTTATTAATCACGTAATTAAAATGGTCTACCACTGTGGTCTCCGGGTAACGTCGTTGCTTTCCATGCAAAAGGCCTAAGTTTGATCCCCGGTTGGGACAAGTTTCCAGGGTGAGTAGTTTTCCTTACTTATAAGACAAATATGCAAAGTTTTAAGACAGAAAGAGTCTCTAAACATCGTGTGGGCATTATAATCATCCCATTAGATTCGTCTTGTTTACGTATGAATATGTGCGACCGAATGAATGAAAGAGGGGCATGGAAGTTTCGTATAAGAAAACTAGATGGAAAACGCCCTGTTGGTAGACCAAGAATGAGGTTAGAGAATAACATTAAGCATGATTTGAGGGAAGTAGATTATGCAAGGGATGATTGGAAAACAATAGCTCAGGATAAGGATGTATGGAGAGCTTATGTCTGCGCGGTCATGAACCTATGGGTTTCATACTGCCAGTCAGTGTGAGTGAATGGTGTGTCTCGCCTTAAATGTTCGTGCTGTCTTGGAGGTGGACATGCATTGAATTAATTCCTCTTTCTGATACGCTCTCCATGTCATTATTAAAAACCCATGTTTTCCCTTTACAGAGATTTAGGCGCTCTCCCCCTACAGGGAAGAATTTGAACCATTACTAATTTAGTTACACTTGTTTTCGTATAGATTTCATTTTTCTCAGCGTTCCGCCTCATACTGACATCTAGGAAACCAAGGTAGTACTAGGACGGGAAAATTCGGTAAATTTTGCCTAGAGGCCTTTTAATTCAGGCTTAAGGGTTTTTTACGAGCCTGAAAATCTTCAGACTCGGGACCCACGGCTTAAAGTCCCTCCCGGAGGACTTGCTCCTTGGATTTTTCCGTCCTAAAAAATCCATCGACCCCGGCCGGGTTTGAACCCGCGAACCTCGGGACCAGAGACAAGGAGCATAACCACTAGCCCACCGCGGCCGATCATATCATTATGTGGCCCAAAAAAAACATGTATGCGATTCAAAGTTCAAACAATTCTCTCCCGACAGTCGTTTCACTGTAAGATCTGTAACGTCCATAAGAGGGAGACCTTAAACTAAAAATAAGAACGAAAGTAATTAAAATTATATTTGTAACAACTTGTAAGACGTTCCCTTAGGTTAGAAGAGTTTACATGAAAAGTATAAGGTAAAAAAAGAACTAGTTTCCTCGCCGGTCAATGTGGCAATGACATCGGTTCAGAAGAAAGTGGCGGTTTGTTTACACCTTGCCAATAATTTGCGCGTGCAACATCTTAAATAATTATCATGTAAACCATTTTTAAAAAAATAAGTCGCTTTCACCGGCCACACACTTTCAAAGCAGTATTTTTCCCTTGTTCGTCACATGTTTCATATTAGTGGTTCGATTTTTTAATTTTTGTTAAATTTCTCTTTTTTAAAACAAAAGCCGCAGACAGATAACAGTCGCTTGTGACGGATCAATAATCTAGGTTAAAATTTACAACAGTGTAAATCTTCGCTGACCTTAATTCAGATTTAATCAACCAATAATGAATTCTTTACCGCCTCAGTAACTTAGTTCGAGTCTCGATAGCAGCAGAGTACAACTAGGGATGGAAAATAATCACTTTTTTTTTTCTTTTTAGATTTTCAGTACTATCTGTTCCTTTTTGTTGTTATTGCATTGCAATGTATTTAAGACGGTCTTTGACAACTAAGGTAAAAACTACGCTATTAAAATCTAGGCGTGAAAGAGGCGACAGATTTCACACAGAGGCTTCTTTATTTTCCTAGACTTGAGGTTACTTTTTAAACGCCACGGATCTAAGACGCGGAACGCACGGCTTCACTTGTTTTTGAACTATCACTTACTTACAGGAGAATTATCATAAGTAATGCCACGAGTGATTTCCAATTTGTCTAGAGAATTTGGAAATCAAGAGTGGCATTTGTTAGGACTATTTAACGAATAAAATTAAGCTGTTTGCTCACAAATCGTTATTTAACTATAGTTATTTTAAAATATTTATATATTTAATGTAAACGGCGATGTTTGAAAACAAATGAGAAACGATAGGTACGCTTCTATTGCTTCTTTTGTTTATCACTGCAACCAGATCATACTATTTATTGTCAAAGGAACGCAATATTGTAAGGAGGAGCTTTCTTTAATATGGTAATTATAACACTGATAAATATTTGGTGAAACACGACTCTGATTGGTTGTAAAACAGAAATCATTGAAACGTGATTGGTCATTGACTCCCATTTGGGGCGTGAGTTAAATAGTCAACTGTAACTATACTTTAATGAGTTATATTGAATATTGAATATTGTATAAGATATCCATAGTAATTCTGCCCGAAGGCAGGTCCTTCACTGCAATCATTGCATTTTCATGCTATGCTTGCAGCTCTACTAGGAATTATAGGTGTGGTAGCTTCCCGTTGCTTTCCACACCGGTGAAGGATGATGATGATGATGATGATGATGGCCATATGATTTTGGGGACCGTTTGGGCCTTAAATTTTTTCTGACATTTGTCTTACAGGTGAGGAAAAACCCCGATAAAAACCTCACCCAGAAAAACTGCCCCGACCGGGGATCGAACCCGGGCCCGCTGCGTGACAATGCAGCACGCTACCTCGAGACCACAGCGGTGGACTGTATAAGATATAAGCTACTAAATTCGTATTGACGAATGCAAGAAGAAAAGTTACCCAGAAAAACATTGGAATGGTGTCAACGTGGAAGAAGAAAGAAAGGATGACCTCGAAACTCGTGGATGCAAGAAATAAGAACTGGAATGATAATAAGAGGACTGGAGGACATGGAACGGATGGATAGAGACGAGTGGAGAATGAAAATAAAACTTTAAGCACAGAAAGATAGTAAACATCGAAAATCTGTATATAAATAAATAAAATTATTATTATTATTATTGATTTATGCAAATTGGGAAAGTTAAGGTCCTAAAACCTTTTGTTCTAGTAAACCAGTGGGATGTATGGAGGGCTTATATCCGCGCGGCCATGAACCTACGGATTCGATAGTGCCAGTGAGTAAGTAAGTAAGTAAACTAGTGAAAAAAATATATAAATGCAGAAAAATGACATTAACATACCATAAATAGAGAAATTAGTTTAAATAAAGATAACGAGATTTATACACCGTGAATTAAACAGAAATTACCAATTCATTAGGAAACCGAAAAGAGCAATCAATATGTTAATCTTCTAATATAAAGTAAAGTGATCCCACAACAGGTCCGGAGACCCTTGGGGTAGTAGGAAGTTAAGGCTCCCACTTTTTCTAGACAATCGGCACTTTATGTCAGCCGGGTTGTCAGCCCTGCGTGACGGCCGCCTTTACCCCAGAACAAGCGCCTGGTACTCATTTCCGTTAGAGGCTGAGTCGACCCCAGGGCCATAGTGCCGCCAGAGGGTTTGGGTCAGTTTAAAAATCCTGACCCCAACGGGACTTGAACCCTCGACCCTCCGGCTTGTAGCTCAGTGCCTTAACCACTAAACTACTAATATACCAATTAAAAAAAAATAGATATATTTTTTTAATAATTTCATGTCAGGCAATCCCTAATATTTTATGGTAGCCAGTTCCTTTATTAATCATTATTATTATTATTATTATTATTATTATTATTATCATCATCATTGTATAGGAAATTAGAAACATAATGGAAGCAGAAGAAAGCATAATTGAAAGAATTAAGGAGAAGGAATTAGAGTGGTTAGGACATGTTTTAAGAATGGAAGATGAGCGATGGCCGAAGCAACTATATGAATGGCATCCCAACAGAAAGAAGAAAAGAGGGAGACCAAAGTTAACATGGAAGGAAAACATGAAGACAGTAATGCAAGCTAGAGGGCTAAGCATCGAAGATGCCCAAGACCGTAGGCTTTAGAGGTTTGGCACGGGAAGACGGCAGCAGCTGTAAAAACCCGAAGATAGATTATCACCATTATCATCATCATATCATCATAATAATAACCATCATAATGATCATCATCATAATCATCATCATCATAATCATCATCATCATTATTATTACTTTTATTATTATTATTATTATTATTATTATTACTTTTATTATTAAGTAAAGTATTCCCACTACAGGCCTCAGGAGGCCCTTGGGGTAGTAGGAGGTTAAGGCTCCCACATTTTTCTGGACAATCGGCACTTGATGTCAGCCGAGTTGTCAGCCCTGCGTGACGGCCGCCTTTACCCCAGAACAAGCGTCTGGTACTCATTTCCGTTAGAGGCTGAGTCGACCCCAGGGCCATAATGCTGCCAGAAGGTTTGGGTCTGTTTAAAAATCCTGACCCTACCGGGACTTGAACCCTCGACCTTCCGGCTTGTAGCGCAGTGCCTTAACCACTACGCTACGGCGTGACCCTGTATTATTATTATTATTATTATTATTATTATTATTATTATTATTATTATTATTATTATTATCATCATCATAGTACATTCATGAATTTAGGCCATTTGTTGACCTGTTTCGACCTCAAGAGAAACACCATCCAGAAGTCTTGAGTGGACGTCCTGGTTTTCTTCTGCCTGCAGGTTGATCATCATCATCACCATTATCATTACCGTAAATTCGGTTACTTTGTACCACTTTTGTGCCAGTTATTAAAGAATCGTATAACTAATCCAGCCCTAGCTGGCGATATAAATAAGGAAAACAGAATTATTTGATTCAGAAATTGTCATTTAACATTACAGTTCATCAGCTATTTAGAACATGAAAATCATGTTTCAGTGAGGGGGTCAAAATTGACCCATATTTAGAGTTACTTTGTCTCACTCAATATTTAAATTATTTCTAGACACTTTTGATAACCAGAGTCCAAGTTGGAACTCAAATTATGATCCTACAAAGTAACCTGTTGTCATTTAGTATATTTTTACACGCTTTATATTACCTTACCTGTATCTATCTATCTATCTATGTAACGGAAACTTTCAACGCGATTTTCACCCATCTAGAAACATTGGATCGACTTGAAACTTTGTATACTTCTAGAGGACCCGTGACAATACAATAATTTCATATTTATTTTCTAAAATCCTGGCTATAATAATCAGAAAATCAAAAAAAAGTGTTTTTGTATCAATGTAACGGAATCTTTCAACGCGATTTTCACCCACTTAGAAACATTGGATCGGCTTGAAACTTTGTATACGTGTAGAGGACCCGTGACAATACAATAATTTCATATTTTGTTTCTAAAGTCCTGGCCAGAATCATCCGAAAATCAAAAAAATTAAAACTGGTATAATAGGTTGCGGACTTGTCGACTTTTTAGTCAATCGTTGTAAGAACTCAGTTGGTAGAGCAGTGAACTCTTAGTGGTATATAATTTCAGTAATCCATACGTCGCTGGTTCAAATCCGGCTGGGAGGGTTTTTTTTATAGAAGAGTATTACTTTTAGCTCATACTACAATAGTATCGAATTTAAAGTTATTTACATATTTTATCTTATTCTGTAAAATATTAAAACTAAAAAATAAAAAATAAATAATAGTTTTATTAAAACTAAAAGAACACGCTTTATTAGAAAACTAAAAAATGAAAAAATAATTTTAATTTCCAATACGCTTGGGATAAAATAAAGTGCCCAACAAAAAAATCATCTCCAACACATGTAGAATAAAACTAGAGTTATGAACAAAAAGAAAATAATTTTACCATCAAAAGCGTGGGGTGCTTTTTATGATGTTTACATTTTCTTCTTAGAGAGCTTACTTTTACCAATATCTGTTTATTATCAAATATATTAATTGATATAGAGCACCCCACGCTTTTAATGGTAAAATTATTTTCTTTTTGTTGATAACTCTAGTTTTATTCTATATGTGTTGGGGATGATTTTTTTGTTGACAACTTTAATTTTATCTCAAGCGTATTAGAAATTAAAATTATTTTTCATTTTTTAGTTTTCTAATAAAGCGTGTTGTTTTAGTTTTTAAAACTATTATTTATTTACACTAATATTCGCGCTTTTTTAATGTTATGAGTTTCGTCCAAGTGGACAACAAATTTTCTGCTTTATATGTACGTATGGCGGGATGATTTCTCCAGGTGCAGAAAATAACTGAGTTCATTATCGTTCGGGATATTTGCAACTTCGGCGACAAACCACTTTCTTTCTTCCTGGGTCGTGGCGTAAGTTTGTCTCATCGTAATTCTAGATGTTATCGGGTGGAACAACACTGTTTATATAAGCAGAGATAGTTTCAACATTCGCACAAACACGAGATATTTTTGTGTTTGCTGCGAAACGTTGAGTCAGTTCTTTGTGACGAGACAAGAAGGAGTTTGCCCAATCACTTCCAGGCAAATTATCCTTGAACTGATAAACTATTTTTCCTTGCCGTGTAATATAGGTCTTTATAACAAATCCTAAGTGCAATTTGTCAAGGGAGAATCTAGATTCAGATAGCTGTAAAATGTGCTTAACGAATGATGTTCCTTCATTCGCTGAAAAACAGTTGGATGGCGTTTTTTTTAATCTGTTTCTCTTTCAATTTATCTTTTTCAAAGTCATGATTGGGATCTTATACTCTTCAGAGGCCTTCCTTTGACTTAGCTGATCTGACTTCATTGCATTTAAACTAATATAAGCAGAGATACTGTTTATAATTCCTGAAATCAGGACTTTTTATATAATTGCATGGCATTGTGAACAGAAATAATTAATCTGTAAAAAGTATGTAAGGTATTTAAGTCCTACATATTTTTTGAAATAGAAGAAATGTTGTTTCTACATGGCATTTACATTGCTACATTTATTGTATCTTTAACTGTTTATAATTAGTACAGTGTATATCTATATTTGTCGAATATTTATTTGTATTTGTGCTGGTTTGAGTGGAAGAGAGGGCCTTATGGCCTTAACTCTGCCAGAATAAATAAAGTATTATTATTATTATTATTATTATTATTATTATTATTATTATTAAATGCTAATTAGTTTATAATTTGGGGGTATCAATAACGATAAAGCAGTATAGCACAATTACATTTTAATTTGTACGCATCACGTGGGGTTACTTTGAACCGAGACAAAGTAACCCCAATTTACATTATGATAATGCATTATTTCAGTAATTTTTAAATATACAAATAGATTAATAAATTAATTTAAAAATTCATATATGGCATTACGTCCACCGCTGTGGTCTCGAGGTAGCGTGCTACCTTGTCACGCAGCGGGCCCGGGTTCGATCCCCGGTCGGGGCAGTTTTTCTGGGTGAGGTTTTTATCGGGTTTTTTCCTCACCTGTAAGACAAATGTCAGGAAAACTTTAAGGCCCAAACGGTCTCCGAAATCATATGGCCATCATCATCATCATCACCATCATCCTTCACCGGTGTGGAAAGCAACGGGAAGCTACCACACCTACACAATTCCCTAGTAAAGCTGCAAGCATAGCATGAAAATGCTATGATTGTAGTGAAGAACCTGCCTTCGGGCAGAATTACTATGGATGGATATGGCATTACTGCCAACTAATTTATCATAAGTAATGCCAGGAGTGATTTCCAAATGTATCTAGAGGATTTGGAAATAAAGAGTGGCACTTGATAGGACTATTTAAGCAATAAAATTGTGATGTTTGCTCACAAATCATCATTTAAATATAGTTATTTTAAAATATTTATATATTTAATGTAAACGGCGATGTTTGAACACAAATGAGAAATGTTTGGTTAAGTTTAATTTGTCATCACTGCAACTTGAGCATACTATTTATTGCCAAATAGGATCGCAGTAAGAATGCACCCTAGTGGAGAAAACATTAAACTGTATATTATAACCAACATTATAGGTTATTAATTCATTTTTTCGGAAACAGCTCTGTAAAATCAGTGTTTAAAACACAATTATTGAACACACAATTATCGAATGTGTAGATCGAAGCTATCTGTTCATTATTTGCTATATTCAACGTATTTGTTAGAGGGTCAGTCGCTGCACAATAATACTCCCGCCTGTTCAGAATATTAAAAAGGAGGAACTTGCTTTATTTAGGTAATCAAAATTCGATAATTACCGAGGTGAAACACGACTGTGATTGGTTGTAAAACAAAATTAATTGAAACGTGATTGCTCATTGACTACCATTTGGTACATGAGTTAAATAGTCAATAATGATTGCTACATACCAGTTTTCAGATATTTTCTCTAGCACTACAGTAATCAAACGTTTTCAGATAATAATCAGCTCCAATTAAATGTTCACAAATGAATTCTGAACATCTAGTAAAAAATCCGTGGAACTTAAAATTATACCATTTAAATTTGATAATTACATTTTGCCATTGTTGAGAATATACTTATTACGTTGCTACCAATAACAAAATAGGCGCTATAACATCCCTTAAGAAGGCAGTCCTTCAATCGTCTTACCCTGCGAGGTGCCACTAACACCTTGAGGGAACAGTTTGCATTACTAAATGTTTACATGAAAGCAGCCGGACTGGCATTATAAAAATTCTAACAATTCTAGCTTTCATGAAACCAAAACGAGTCCTTGGATGAAGAAGAAGAATAAGAACGATTTCTAACTTTTTTCCGTGTGCATGTGGCGAGACAAAGAAGCTCCAAAAGGGACAAAGTAAGCCTTCTTTATGGTATTATTATCATTTATTATTATTATTATTATTATTATTATTATTATTATATTATTATTATTATTATTATTATTATCTATTTTAGATTATATTAAAACTCAGCAATTAAGATGGTACGGACATGTCCAGCGAATGGAAGAGGATCGACTACCAAAATCTGTTTTGGAATGGAGACCTGAGGGAAGACGAAGCAGAGGAAGACCTAAAACCTCCTGGAGTCAGTGAATATGGTTATATATGAAGGAGAAACATCTACAACCAGGAGATTGGATTGACCGACAAAATTGGCTATTAGGAATCGGACGATGTCAAAGACATTAATCAACCGATGATCTATTATTATTATTATTATTATTATTATTATTATTATTATTATTATTATTATTATTATTATTATTATTATTATTATTATTATTATTATTATTATTATTATTATTATTATTATTATTATTATTATTATTATTATTATTATTATTAAATTTTTTTAACAATGGGAGATGAACAGACAAGCGAACGGTGACGCTTACAGTGAGCTACCTGATATTTATAGGGAACCAGATATAATAAGAGTCAAGTCTCATGGACTGCAATGGGCTGGACAGTAGCATGAATGTGGTAAGAAAGAGGGACATGGAAGCTTCTTGAAGGAAAACCAGAGGGAAAAAACCCAGTTGGTAGACCAAGAATGAGGTGGGAGAATAACATTAACCATGATTTGAGGGAAGTAGATTATACAGGGGATGATTGGAAAACACTGGCTCAGCATAGGGATGTGTTGAGAACCCATGTCCGCGCGGCCATGAACCTGCGGGTTCGATACTGCCAGCGAGTTACCGGTAGTTATTATTACTATAAATATGTATTCTGCAGACACTGTGATCAGAGATGAGAAATAATCCACATACAACCTCTGCTGCCTTAAACTACCATAAGAATAGAACTTTCAGTAAAACACAAAACATCAGGGCAGAACGAACTACAAATACATTCTTTGCCCTGTTCTAGAAGCCACAACACATGGGACAGGACATTTCTGACAAAACAGTTTGTCACAACAAATCAGGCGTAACATTAATAAAGAAACCTCACATGATTTGATATAGCGTACCTAATATATAAAAATGAATGTTTGTTTGTTTGTTCGTACTTTAGCGCGGGCATACCGTTGATCCGATTGCAATAGGGATTTTTGGAAAATGTTCAGGAGATTCCGGGGATGAACATAGGCTATAAGAGAGTTGTGATACTCAACTCCTTCACCGATCGCTAAAAATCACCCTTTGTAGTGAAAAACGTGAAATAAAGTCCCTATTTGATGCTTAAATGTCCCGCGCCGTAGCCGAGCGGTTAAGGTAGGAAGCCTTGGCGCAGAGCTACGGGTTTTCTGCGCTGGTTCGAGTCTCCATGGGGGAAGAAATTTTCTCATGGTATTTCGGCCAGTATGGGACCGGTGCCCACCCAGCATCGTGAGGCAATTGGGTAGCTACATTAAGTAGCGGCTCCAGGTTGAGGAACCAGCTATAACGGCTGGGGGACTCGACATGCTAACCACATGTCACCCCTACACTGGCTGTTGATCATCTACCTCTGTGATTGACACATGTGGATGTGAAGGGCCAGCAGCCGGCTGGTAAAAGGGCAACCGCTGAAAAGTGGAAAGACCCTCAATCGGAAATGGGTTATGCTGCCTAAACCATAACAAATACACCAAATTAATGTACACAGAATTGCATATCTCAAAAACTCTTCAAAAAAGTCCGCAACAGCATATGATTATCTTCTATGGATAACTCACAAGAACCATTTTTTTTTCTTTCATTGATGAAAAGAAGATCGGGATAAGCAGATTCCCGGGCAAGCATAACAGCGCACGGCTGGTAGTAAAAACACAACATATACATTTATTTAGGAGTAGCAGCGCACGGCTGGTATTAGCTAGTAGGCAATACAATAAGAATGATTATGCTATCCGCGACTATTTCAGATTTAAAGTTTTCTAACATTATTTTTTTACAGGTGAGGGAAAACCCTCAACAAGTAAAACTTGTCCCGACCGAACATCGAAACTGTACCTCGTGCATACGAGGCAACATGTTACACCTAGACCACAGTGGCAAACGAAAATGGCGTTAGAAATAAAGAAGTATTTGACTATTAAAATACCAAATACGAAACGCAATTTGTGGTAAAGTAGTTTTTCTTCCTTATTACCAGAAGTACGCAAGAATGTGTTTGCATTAAGGTTGCAGCACTTGCTGACCTGTGGCGAGAGGCCAACGGTACGGGTTGGTATTACTCTTCCTTGTAACAACCTTTCTGTCAGTATCCACTGGCCGACATCTACTTTGAAATAGCTCGTTAGTTCGAATCCCGTCAGTAAGCCATAAATATATTAACATCCTGGCACTATCCAATCATGAGTTTTATGAATGCATGGATATATGAATCGCTGAGTTGAAAAGGGAAGGATTTCCAAGTACCCTACTTTTGAGAAAACCTAAAAAAAAAAAACTATATAATTTCTTACAGCTTGCTCTTAAAATTTTGATCATAAGTAACGCCACGAGTGATTTCCAAATTATAGATAAATTCACGACTCACGAAGTGAGGAGTGAATTTATCTAGAGAATCTGGAAATCAAGAGTGGCATTTGTTAGGACTATTTAACGAATACAATTAAGCTGTTTACTCACAAATCATTATTTAAATATAGTTATTGTAAAATATTTACATATTTAATGTAAACGGCTATGTTTAAAAACAAATGAGAAACGTTGTTTCATTTGTTCATTACTGCAACCAGATCATATTTATTGCCAAATAGAATCATAATGTTGTAAGAATACACCCTAGTGGAGAAAAAATCAAACGCATCATTACAGGTTATTAATTAATTTCTGATGTCCTATGATGTAAATATGTCAATTATATTTTTCTGCAACGTTAATTCCTGGCAAGTAATACGTTTAAGAAAGTGCAAAGTGTTTTTTTGTGGTATAATCAATTGCTATGAATGTTTTTCTGTTATATCTCGCAAGCAGAATCTGGTTACAATCGTGCAATATATATACAATCTGGGAGCCATTTGATAAAATGAAAGTGATAAAATCGAGGTGAAAATCGACAGTGATTGGTTGTAAATCAAAAATTCATTCAAATGTGATTGATGATTGCTGTCATTTGGGGCATGAGTTAAATAGTCAATTACAATATTGTTTCTCTGCTTACACGGAATGCAAATATAGCAAGAATTCTTAATTTCTGTGTTGTTTTATCGCTCTTCGAAGGCAGTGCAGTTTCTTTCCTTTTCAACTCACCGATTCATACATATATATATATATATTCTTATTTAATGTTTTCCAATCATCCACCCTATAATTAATTTCGCTCATATAATAGTTAAAATTCTTCTCCTGTCTCGTTCTTGGTCTATCAACTGGACGCTTTCCTTCTGGTTATTTTACAAGAACTTTCCATGTCCCTCTATTATTACCTATCCGCGCCATTTATCCTTCCGTTGCAGTCAACGAGACAACTGTTTTTGTTACAACCGTTTTCCTATGAAGATCACTAGCTGACTTTATTATTCTTCTCCATTTACCTGTTTGTCTCCCTTCTGTCCAAAAAGTTTCCTAAGACTTTATTTTCAAGCACTCGTAATCTTTTTGCTTCCCTTAGAGTAGAAACCATGTTTCGCATCCATATAATACAACTGGAAGAATAACCGTTTTATATGTGTTTTGGTCAACGTTTTTTGTAGAGAACTTGGGATCACAAGAGTCTCTGTAATGCATAATAGCATGCGATTAGAGTATTAATTTCTTTCCATATCTTATTCCTCTTTTTAATTATTATTTTTATATGTTTTAATTCACCTACTATTTCAAAAATCCCCTTCTTTATTATTAACCATCTATTTCCATTATATAATGTATTTTTATTGTGGCGATCGACAGGACATGTGGCACGAATGAGGAGTGAAAGAGTGGCATGTAGATTCCTTATAGCAAAACTAGAGAGAAAGCGGTCAGAAGGCAGGCCAAGAATGAGGTGGGAGAATAATATTAACCATGATTTGAGGGAAGTAGATTATACAGGGAATGACTAGAAAGTCATGCTTAGGATGTATGAAGAGCGGCCATGAACATACGAGTTCGATAGTGTCAATGACTTAGTTAGTTAGTTAGTTAGTAACAACATATGTTGTTTTATTGATATTTTACTCAGCCCCAATTTCTTCATCATCATCCTGCCAGGTATTAGTCCTAGAAGAACTGTTACGGCCTGAGAAAGCGGTTTTCGTGCCATCTTTTCATAGGTCGACCAAGTGACCGTTTCCCATTTGGACAGTAGTTCATTATTGCCTTGGGGATCCTGGATCTAGCCATTCTTGAGACATGTTCCTTCCAGTTTAGCTGATATCTGGAGATGTAGTCCAGTATTGGTGACACATTAAGTTCTTGAAGGATTTCTACATTTTTCTTTCGATCCCATTTGGTGTAGCCAGCTGTTCGGCGCATAAATCTCATCTCACAAGCTGTTAGTCTGCTTTCATCTCTCGTCCTTATAGTCCACGCTTCACTCCCATAACATAGGACTGGTCGAGCCATTATTTGATAAAGACGAATTCGAGTCGATTTTTGCACTAATGAAGGTTTTAAAACTCTATTAATGATTCCTATTGATTCCCAATTTCTTAGATATATTTAATAAAACGTGTGTGCTCTATTTTTAGCATTTCCTAGCTATCCCCTAATAATACATCATCAATAAATGTATCATACCAACACCTGATGCATACCATTGCTAGTATGCTATAGGTATATAAATATTGACCTAATTGGATCATTATTGCTTAATCTCTGCAAAATATTATCATACGAAAGTACCTAAGATACGTTATAAATACTTGAAGACTTCAGTTAACATAAATTACAATGAGCAACAAAAATATTTTTTTTAATCTCAAAAAGAAAAATGTGTGATTCTGATAGTATTTTTTCTCCATCGCGCAAGGTTTCCGAGAGACAGGAATTTATAATTTCAAACACTTTAATATTTTCTACATTCGTAACTACACAATAATCGAACATTCGGACTCACCTAGAAAGTAAGAAATGACGATTTTCTGCTATATTTCGCCTGTGGAGCATCCCTCTTGATGGTCGAACAACAATCGGCCAGCATATTAGGATTCCATTTACCTTGATATCTCTTTTCCATGGCTGAAATCTCCTGATGAAAGTGTTCCCCGTTTTATTTTATAATGGACAAATGGACGAAAACACGTTTATTAAAAAAAAATGATTATTTAAATCCATTCATTGAAATTGAATTTAAGAAAACTGTGGTTGATAAAAAAAATTGCGAATACATATTTGAAAACACGATAAAAAACTGCATTAAGTACAACTATTGGTACTCATGAGACAAAAATCATGTTGACCAGTGTATCCAAAATCTGTCATTTGCACCTTTAAACCAAACATTGTTTAATTGGAAAATCTGTTTTAAAGTAAATATATTTTTTAAATATACTGTAAATAAATTAAGCAACACCTCATGGGACACGTGGTCGATGTTTTATCTTTCTGATTGTTTGAAAGTCCTGAGCATGAGTGCCTTCTCAAGGAATTAAAACTTTGGGTTGCGTGTCTTAGATTTAAGGAACGTAAAATAACTTCAAATCTGAAAAAAAAAAAAAATGTTTTTTGATTGAAATTTGGCGGTTCTTTCACGCCCGGTTTGAAATACGAAGCTAAATATCTCAGCTGTTAAAGATGATCGTAAAATAAAATACTAACTCTGCACGGAACACAACCTAAATTATTTAATAAGCTCTATTTTATCTTCTTGCAAGTGTAACATTTAGAGTGGATTTATAACAGAACTTGTTCAGGTAAAGAGAACAGTCCACAAAAACTGAGAGCGTATTAGACAAAACTGAGGTGCTCACTATACCAAAACAAAACAATGGACGATTCAGTTAGGTAAACAAAATCAACAGTTCGTTATCTTTTACAATGCTAGGGCTCCTATGTAAATGCACATTTATTTTTAATAATAATATTATATACAACTTTCCTCATTAGAGGATTGCCTCAAGGACAAAGTTATACAAAACATTTTTTTAAACTGATGAAACACATTTTGTAAATATATATATAAAACATTTTCAAATTGTAGACCTAATTGAAGTATACATACTATACTTACTTACTCACTGGCACTATCGAACCCGTAGGTTCATGGCCGCGCGCACATAAGCTCTCCATACATCCCTATCCTGAGCTAATACTTTCCAATCATTCCCTGTATAATCTACTTCCCTCAAACCATAGTTAATGTTATTCCCCCACCTCATTCTTGGTCTACCAACTGGGCGTTTTCCCTCTGGTTTTCCTACAAGAAGCTTCCATGCACCTCTTTCGTTCCTCATACGTGCAACATGTCCTGCCCATCGCAGTCTACGAAACTTAACTATTCTTATCATATCTGGCTTCCTATAAAGACCATGTAGTTCATTGTTATGTAGTCTTCTCCATTCACCTGTTTGTTTATCTCTCTTTGGTCCAAAAATTTTCCTAAGTACTTTATTCTCAAATACTCGCAATCTCCTTTCCTCCCTTAAAGTAAGAGTCCATGTTTCGCACCCATATAATATAACTGGTAGAATAATAGTTTTATATATTTTCAGTTTAACGTTTTTTGAAAGGAGTTAGGAGTATACATACTATAAAGTAGAAATTTTGTAAATATAGTTTCTTAAAATTGAAATTGATCCTCTAATGGCAGCGATGGCAATTTTAGAAAGATACACCTTGTCCAAATCTGAGGAATTGCAAAATTTAGCTATGAATCCTGGTATAGTACGTCTTGCCCCGATCATCAATCCTGTGACAGTTATACTATCTAATTGGTATTTATCTTTGTAATAGTCAATTGTTGGCTCATATATGTCTTTCTTTTCAGAGTCAACTTCCTCAGGTTGGCCACTATCAGTCTCAAAACGAATTGTGGGATTTAATACGATACCAATTTTAGAAGATGGTCTAAATGCAATAATATCTATTATCTATTATCTATTAAAGTTTTGTTACATCTTTATGAATTGGGGTATTTGGTGCGGTTTAAGGCACGTTTGTTTTTCCAAATTTGTTCACAATTCCGAATATAGCATATTTTTACATATTTCAGAAAATGTCAAATATATTTGAGTAAATGAACTTTTTATTTTGAATATTTTCCATATTTAATGGATTCAAATTTATTCTTGTTAGATAATCGTTTGCAATAAATATTAACAGTACCTGTACCTCAAAGCTGGATTCTTGAATGTCTATGGAATATTGAAAATATTGAAAAATGTACACACATTATTTTCTTTATTGTTGGGTCTCGTCAATGGACACAGCAGGATTGGTCCAGGTAATTAGCGGATCTACTGTAAATACCTCAGAGGGGTCAAAAATATAGACAGATATATATATTTCTTTCTTTTTCCCACAGGTCACTTTTTTTTACAGTATCAAGACATCTGCACCACAAACATCGACTAATATTTTGATGTCCAAAGCTTAAGGCGTAAGACTGACCAATTTTCATAGTGTTTAGTGTTTATTCAATAATTTATTCAAAAATTTAACAGAATTACAGAAGAATATGGATTGAATATATCTACAGAGAAAACAAAAATTATGGCATTTGAAGGTGTAGATCCTGTCAGAAGTAAAATTGTACTTGACAATAAAATTTTGGAGCATATTTTTGGAGCAATTTTACATATCTAGGATGCAATATCTCATATGAAGAAGAAAAGGATGTAAATGCAAAAATATCAATTTTTAAAAGAATTATGGGGTTAATAAATTCTATCTTCACTCCGTAGTTAATCCAAAAATATTCAAAACTAAAAGTGTATAAAACACTGGCTCCTCCAACTCTTCAGTATGGTAGCGAAGTATGGACGTTGAAACAGAAGGATATACAGAGACTTAGATCTGCTGAAATGAGATATCTTCGGAGGACTGCAGGATACACACTACTAGATCACAAAAAAAAATGAAGACATCTTAGAAGAATTACACATGGAACCTTTAGAAAACAAAATTTCTGATTATACGTAAGTCAAGATGGATGCAACATGTTCAACGAATGGAAGATCACAGTATACCCAAACAAATGTTAAGAAATCAACTTGAAGGAAGAAGAAGAAGACGAGGACGTCCACGGAAAAGACTTCTGGATGTGTTTCTCTTGAGGCCGAAACAGGTCAACAAATGGCCTAAATTCGTGAATGTACTATGATGGTGATGAATAATTTTACTGGAATAAAACTGAACTGAATCAAGTTCTTAGGAAAATATTTCGACCAAGAAAAGATGAACAGACAGACGAAGGGAGAAGACTACATAACAGTAGGCTATGTGATCTTTATGGGAAACTAGATATAATAAGAACAGTTAAGTCTCTTGGACTGTGGTAGGCAAAACATGTGGCACGAATAAGGAATGAAAGAGGGGCATGGAAACTGTAGGAAAACTGGTGGGAAAGTGCCTAGGAGGTAGGCCAAGAATAACGTGGGAGATGATTTGAGAGAAGAAAATTTTACAGGTGATGATTGGAAAACAGATCAGGATAGGGATGTATGGAGAGCTTATGTCCGTGCGGCCATGAGCCAGGTTCTGTAGTGCCAGTGAGTTTGTTTATAAAAACAAAAGTCAGGAGATGTAAAAATAAATGTATTAAGTGTGTAAAATAAAGTAAAATATCAATAAATAAGTCAAAAGTAATGGCATTTATTGGTAAATATGGAATTAGATCAACAATTGTACTGGATAACAAAATAATAGAACAAATATCACATCTCCAATAAGGATGTGATGTAACTTATAAAGAAAATAAAGATATAGAAAATAAAGTAAATAAATTTCAGGCTATTTGTGGAACCATAAAAAGAACCTTAGGTCGGAAAACAAGGAAAGATACGAAACTTAAATTATATAAAACAATGGCTGTTCCTTTGTTGTATGGAAGTGAAAATTGGAAAATGAAATCAAGGGATAAAAGCAGGATACAGACTGCGGAAATGCTATTTTTACGTAATGTGAAAGGATGCACAAGAGCGGATAGAATAAGGAATGAAACTATACGAGAAGAATTAAATATATATAAAATTGAAGATAAAATCATCGAAAATAATAATAAATGGACAGAACACTTAATGAGAATGAACAACGAAAGAATACCAAAAAGAACCTTCCTGTATAATCCCGGAGGAACAAGAGATGTTGGTCGACCACGTAGAAGATGGACACCACTTTTAACTTCGCCGGAACAGGCTACATAGCCTAAACCTTGTAGTAGAAGAAGAAGGATATAAAGTAAGTATGTTTAGGCAATTGACATTCTAGGCAAGATTTTTCTCACGTAATAATTACTTCAATTTCCAGAACCTCAATAAGCTCGACTAACAAGTGCTGTTAGGACAGATAAAATTGCCCTTCTTACAAAGTTCTACGTTATTTATGGCTCAATCAGAACCCACTTACCATTAACAGGAAAGTTCCAATTTCAACAACAAAATGTCACACGCAACACACTTTCAACTTCATTGTTTCACAAAACTTCACTTTTAAGTGTCAGCAATATTCACTCCGTTACGTTTCTCTTTTATCTTAGATGTTAGATTTGCTGGTACCTTTTAGTTCCACAATATGCATTGTCGTTTATGTAAATTATATGTTAAAGTTCATTGTTGAAAATTGCTCAACCTACGTAGATAAATGCCAATTTTTATTGTAATAAAATAAAATAAGCTAAAATACACCTTCTTAGGTAAAATCCGTCGTCCTCAACTTATAAAATATGTATTCTTTATGCCTGTAGACCTTTCAGAACATCCGTTCCATCTTCAGCAGGTCCTTCTTCGCTACGATATCTAGTATGATGGTTGATGATGCTGGTCATGACAACACCACATTAGGACCAGCAGCATCAACCATCATACTAGATATCGTAGCGAGGAAGGACCTGCTGAAGATGGAACGGATGTTCTGAAAGGCCTACATGCATAAAGAATACACATTTTATAAGTTGAGGACGACGGATTTTGCCTAAGAAGGTATATTTTAGCTTATTTTATTTTATGACTCGCCACCTCAACGGTTTTAGCAATGCATTTTATTAGTATTGAGTTTATTGTAATACAGTATGGTGAATTATTTGATGGTTATAATTTATTTATTCATGTATTTGTAACTACTATACGATTTAAAATTATTACATTTATTTTAGTCCTCTGCTGTGGTATCGGAGTAGCGTCTCTGCCTCGTACGCAGCGGTCCCAAGTTCGATGCCGGCCGGGATATGCTTCCTAGGTGATGCTTTTTGGGGGGGGGTTTCCTCACCCGTAAGGCTAATGTCAGGAAACGTTGAGACCCATACAGTCCCTCAACATTATCTAGGCATCATAACCACTATGTTTATTATGAATGCGCGTGTGAGCGAATGGTGTTTATGGTCTTAATTTGTGTTGTCTCGGAAGAGGCCCTAACATTGAGCTGATCACTTATTCGAGGTTAACCCTCCATGTCCTTATATGAACAAAAAAGTGTGTCAGCAATCCATAGATTAAAATCACAGTCCCTACAGGTCGTGGCACTGTAAGGCCCGGAAGGGGTGTCATGTAAAAAATGCCTATAAGGTGAGAGGTTAAACCAACTTAATTGAATGCTGTATTAATAGCCTATTTATTCGAAAGTTAATTAAAATCTATAAATGCATTCCTTGTACATCCTACCTACCCGTTGAGTTGTACGTAAGGCTTCATGACATTAATTCTGCAAGTTTAAATATATCTTTATTTTATTATTATTATTATTATTATTATTATTATTATTATTACTATTATTATTATTATTATTGGGATTATTACAATTAAAATTTATAAGTAACTAAACCATATGAATGTACCATTTTTCATTATTGAAAATTAGTTAATCTATGGTGACAGTTAAATGGTGATATTACTTCATTGTTAATTTACCTAGTAATCTTCTTTTTTTTTTGTCTGATGCCATCAGGTTGTCTTTTGTGACATTTGTGGTTTTCTCCTCTGGCATTGGCGGAATTGTAATCCAATTCTTAGTTTGGGGCACCTGAAAGGCGGAATTACGTTACCTAGATGATATGACGGGCGTTAAATGATAATGCAGCGCCAGGAGAGTTCTAACCTAAATTCCAGACCATAGGCAACCACAGAAATAATTCCATTTAAGGAAAAATTCTTATGGTTTGACCGGGAATGGAACAAAGGACCTCATGAACTATAGTAAGAAACGCTGACCACTAGCCCACGAGGCTGGTCATCCTAACTTCTAATATTTTTTTTACATAATATTCTTGGAAGTTATTTAATAAATTATCTCTGGATCATTTTCAGTAGCTTAGTTCAAGATTTAAATATTACTTAATAAACTAAGCATCATTAATTAATTAATTAATTAATTAAATGGTTAAAATTACGTAATAAAATATGTATACCATGCTATTAACTTAGTTTAACCTCTCACCTTTGAGGTACAATTTACAAGACACACACCACTCTGGCCTTACAGTGGCACAACCTGTCGGGAGAGGGATGGTTAAAATTACGTAATAAAATATGTATACCATGATATTAGCTTAGTTTAACCTCTCACCTTAGAGGTACAATTTACAAGACACACACCACTCTGGCCTTACAGTGGCACAACCTGTCGGGAGAGGGATGGTTAAAATTACGTAATAAAATATGTATACCATGATATTAGCTTAGTTTAACCTCTCACCTTTGAGGTAAAATTTACAAGACACACACCACTCTGGCCTTACAGTGGCACAACCTGTCGGGAGAGGGATGGTTAAAATTACGTAATAAAATATGTATAACATGATATTAGCTTAGTTTAACCTCTCACCTTAGAGGTACAATTTACAAGACACACACCACTCTGGCCTTACAGTGGCACAACCTGTCGGGAGAGGGATGGTTAAAATTACGTAATAAAATATGTATACCATGATATTAGCTTAGTTTAACCTCTCACCTTAGAGGTACAATTTACAAGACACACACCACTCTGGCCTTACAGTGGCACATCCTATCGGGAAATGGATCACACACATACTTTTTGACCACACTAAGACATGGAGGGTGTCCCCGAAGGTCAGGGCCTCCTCCGAGACAAACAACATAAGACGAAACTTACAATTGACACGTTCTTACTAAACAAAGCGAATATTATATTAATGATTATGATGGCCAGAATGATCTTCGGTGACCGTTTGGGTCTTAAACCTTCCCTGACATATCTTACAGGTCAGGAAAATCCCCTGAAAAAATCCATCATCCAGGAAACTTTTCCCGACCGGGGATCGAATTCGGGCCCGCTGCGTACGAGGCAGCTACGCTACCCCGAGAACACAGGGTGGACTAATAAGATATGTAACCGTAATTAAATTACCTTAATCAGGTAATGCAAAGATATTTAATAAACTATGCATGATTTAATTTCACCTTTATACCTAAAGGTTATATTTAGTCCTTACTGAATGCGTATTATGTACATTTTATAAATTAGTTCTTATTAAAACTTTATACTTTTTATAATTAATTTTGCTACATTAACCAACATTTTTGGTTAGCCTTAAAAATAAAGCTAATTTTAAATTATTGTGAATGAAAATTTAGCTTCATTATTTACAAATTCACTTATGATAATTAGTTTGTAGTTTTAATATACTATTAATCTGAACAACATGTGCCTTCGCATTTATTTACACTGGTATAATTATGTACAGTTTCATATCTGAACAACATGTGCCTTCGCATTTATTTACACTGGTATAATTATGTACAGTTTCATAAATTAACTCTAATGAAAATTTAATAAATCAAAATTAATTTTATTAATTAAATAAAAATAAAACGTAATTTTATTTGATTTTCATATTTATTATATAATTCAGTGACAGCTGTTTTGGTACACTGTACCTTCTTCAGACATGTTAACAAATTATGAATTGTGTTCCAACTGATCTAAGCTACAATACAACAATATTTATTTAATTTTTTTTAATTTAACAAAGGGGATTCATTCAAATCAAGTTGAGAATTTAACAGTTTTTTACTACTTTTAAATGTATTAATTTCTACAGCCTCCAAAAGATCTAACTTCTTACCCTTATCACAAGTATGTAAAATTTCAAAATTTAATCGAAACAATGATTAAATTGGAATAGGTGGTTAGCATATTTTGAATTTTCTAAATTTCTGTTATATGCTCTCATGTGTTCCTTTATCCGAGAGATAAAAGTTCTACCAGTTTGTCCTATATAGACATTGTCACATGTGCCACACTTAAATTTATATACACCTGATAATTTTTCTTTTTTTGTTTTGGTTTTATTGTTTTTTATTATATTTTGTAGAGTTTTATTAGTTTTAAATGCCACATTAATGTTCAACTTTTTGAAGTGTTCATTTTGCTACATTAAACGACATTCTTTAAGATCTTGTAAAAAAAAAGCTATTTTAAAATCATTGTGAATGTAAATTCAACTTTATTATTTACAGATTCACTTATGATAGTTACTTTTTTTGTATTTTCAATATAAGATTAATTGGAACAACACGTTATTTCGTATTTGTTACATAGTTTACTCTAATTTCATTAAAATATATAATTTAACCTAAAGTTTTATATTTTTATTCATTAAAAATCTAAGAACAACATGAAAATGTATTTTGTATTAGTGTATTTACAGCACTTTTACCTTAACAAATGTAACTAGGGTTTCATTTCACTACCGATGTTCACTTGTTTCACGTTATGGAACCGCGTGTATTGAATGAAATCACCAGGCACACCGCGGCGGACCGAGTACACGTGGAGATCGGATCCACACTGAAGCGAGTAACGGAGAAGCAAGCCTTGCTAGGTTAAGTACAGTCCCCTCCACAAGTCAACACTTAATTGCCCAAACACATAAGAATAGTATTACCTAACGTAAACATTTGTATCTTTAACCAAAAAATGTTTTCTCAAACTTTAAACTCATAGCAAAAAATAATTGTAATTTACATTTCGCAGGCTTCTTTACTAAAAAATGTGTACATTACTGATGTTCAAATCCAAATTATAAAGTGCAGGATTTCTCTAAATTTGATCTTAATATGAAGAATAACATTTCTTGGTGTTTATTCACAATTTCGTAAGTAGACATCTTTATCATAAGTAATGCCACGAGTGATTTCCAATTTATCTAGAGAATTTGGAAATCAAGAGTGGAATTTGTTAGGACTATTTAACGAATAAAATTAAGCTCTTTACTCACAAATCATTATTTAACTATAGTTATTTTTAAATATTTATATATTTAATGTAAACGGCGATGTTTGAAAACAAGTGAGAAACGATAGGTACGCTTCATCTGCTTCTTTTGTTTATCACTGCAACCAGATCATACTATTTATTGCCAAAGGAACGCAATATTGTAAGAATGCTCTCTAGTGGAGGAAAAATGAAACACATCAAATTGTATATTAACTCATTTCTGATGTCGTATGATGTAAATATGACAATTATATTTTTCTGGATTGTTACCTGGGAAAAAATACATTTAAGAAAGTGCAAACAGTGGTTTCTTTTTTTGGTGGTATAATAAATTGCTACAAATGTTTTTATATTAACTCCCGCATGCGGCATGTGTTGACATTCATGCTCTATATATACAATCTGGTAGCCGTATTTCTCACGGGCTCATTCACTGCAAAATAATGGTCAGACCTGTTCAGAATATTAAAAAAGGAGGAGCTTTCTTTAATATGGTAATTATAACACTAATAAATATTTCGTGAAACACGACTCTGATTGGTTGTAAAACAGAAATAATTGAAATGTGATTGGTCATTGACTCCCATTTGGGGCATAAGTTAAATAGTCATAAGTAATGTCACGAGTGATTTCCAATTTATCTAGAGAATTTGGAAATCAAGAGTGGCATTTGTTAGGACTATTTAACGAATAAAATTAAGCTGTTTACTCACAAATCATTATTTAAATATAGTTATTTTAAAATATTCATATATTTAATGTAAACGGCGATATTTTAATAAACAAATGAGAAACGTTATGTTTCATATGTTCATCACTGCAACCAGATCATATGTATTGCCAAATAGAATCACAATATTCTAAGAATGCACCCTAGTGGAGAAAAGATGAAACATGTCATTACAGGTTATTAATTAATTTCTGATGTCCTATGACGTAAATATGTCAATTACATTTTTCTGCAACGTTAATTCCTGGGAAATAATACATTTAAGAAAGTGTAAACAGTGATTTCTTTTTTTTTATGGTATAATCAATTGCTACGAAGGTTTTTCTATTATATCTCGCAAGCAAATCTGGTTACATTCGTGCACTATATGCAAAATCTGGGAGCCACTTGGTGGAATGAAAGTGATAAAATGAAAATGATAAAATCGAGGTGAAAAACGACTCATTGGTTGTAAATCAAAATTCATTCTGTGATTGATAATTGACTCCCATTTGGGGCATGAATTGTAGTCATAAGTAATGTTATGAATGATTTACAAATCATCGATAATCTCACGTGTCACGAGGTGTCGAGTGAATTTATCTAGAGAATTTGGAAATCAAGAGTGGCATTTGTTAGGACTATTTGACGAATAAAATTAAGCTGTTTACTCAAAAGTCATCATTTAAATATCTTGTATGTAAGCCCATGTTTCCCTTAACAGAGATTTAGGCGCTCTCCCCCTACAGGGAAGAATTTGAACCATACTAATTTAGTTACACTTGTTTTCTTATAGATGTCATTTGAGTCGTCCGTGGTCAGCGTTCCGCCTCATACTGCCATCTAGGAAACCAAAGTAGTACTAGGACAGGAAAATTCGGTAAATTTTGCTTAGAGGCCTTTTTATTCAGGCTTAAGGATCTTTTACGAGCCTGAAAATTTTCAGACTCGGGAACAAAAGCTTAAAGACCCTCCCGGAGGACTTGCTCCTTGGAATTTTCCACCCTAAAAAAAATTAATCGACCCCGGCCGGGTTTGAACCCGCCACCCTCGGGACTAGAGGCAAGGAGCATAACCACTAGTCCACCGCGGCCGACTACTTTATTATTTAAATACAGTTATTTTAAAATACTTATATATTTAATGTAAACGTGCGAGGTTTGGAAACAAATCAGAATTGTGTCGTTATGTTTCATTTGTTCATCGAGTGTAACTTGATCATATAATATTATTTTATTGCCATCTGGCGTGGGAAACCTGAAATAAGATCGCAATATTACAAAAATGCACCCTAGTGAAAAAAAAAATGAAACACATCAAACTGTATAATTATTATAACCAATGTTATAGGTTATTAATTTACTTTTTTAGGAAACAACTCAGTAAAATCATTATTTAAAAAACACAATTATTGAACACACAATTATCAAATGTGTAGTTCGAAGGAATCTGTTCATTAATGTGCAATATTCAATGTATTTGTTGGAGAGTCAGTCACTGCAAAATAATGCTCTGACCTGTTTAGAATATTAAAAAGAGAAGATTTCTTTATTTTGGTAAATATAATTCGATAAAGAGCGAGGTGAAACACGACTGTCAGTGGATGTAAAAAAAATAATTGAAACGTGATTGGTCACTGACTGCTAATTGGGACATGAGTTAGTCCATCTAAATATAATTTATGATCATTCTTCAACCTATTTTATATGTATAAGTTGAGTTCTGTATGAAAAAGAATAATTGTTAATGAACGGCACGTGGGACCTTTCTCCATGTAAAAATTTAATTTGTAAAAAACATTAGGAATGCATTCTTGTTCGCAGGAATCAGTTCATTATTTGCTATATTCAATTTATTTGTTGGAGAGTCAGTTACTGCAAAATAATGCTATGACCTGTTAGAATATTAGAAAGGAGAAGCTTTCTTTATTATGGTAAACAGAATTCGATAAAAGCGAGGTGAAACACGGTTGTAATTGGAAGTAAAACAAAATTAATTATTCACGATGGTATTAAATTTAATATAGTGACTGTTTTATTTAAATTATTCCTGGTCACTAGGCCGATATATCATATTATGGTGATCGCTGTTACACACATATAAATACTATAATCATATATATATATATATATATATATATAATATGAAAAGAAAAAAGAATGCTTGAGTCGGGATTTGAACTCGAGTCTCTAAAGTCTGTACCTTTAGCGCTCTAACCAACTGAGCTACCCAAGAATTCCAAGACAAACATACAATTTTCTTATACATGTAGTATTCTCAATTCACACAAGAGGTAGCGGAAATTTTTCCAACTCCCATCTAGCGGCTAACATAACAGTTAAGCAAATTTTTAAGAGAATATTTACTTTATAGCAGTAACGCTTGTATATATAGATATTATAAATATATTTTTGACATTTGGCAATGAAGGCAAATATGATATGAAAAGAAAAAAGAATGCTTGAGTCGGGATTTGAACTCGAGTCTCTAAAGTCTGTACCTTTAGCGCTCTAACCAACTGAGCTACCCAAGAATTCCAAGACAAACATACAATTTTCTTATACATGTAGTATTCTCAATTCACACAAGAGGTAGCGGAAATTTTTGATATATATATATATATATATATATATATATATATATCAAACCTTCCGGCGGCACCATGGCCCTGGAGTCGAGTCAGTTTCTAACGGAAATGAGTACCGGATTTTCGTTCTGGGGTAAATGCGGCGATCACGCAAAACTTTATGTAACATCTACACTTCTCATACCCGAAATATGTATGCATTATGTTCATTTATTCAATAAAGATTAGATAGTAGTTAGGGACATAGAGCACACCCGGGGATAAGAGCATTATGCCCGAGGTAACCCGGGGGGTGGTGGTGGGGCTCTAAATAAAAATAAAAATAAATATAAATAAGGGCTGACATCTCGTACCGATTGTTTAAAACGGTGAGAAACTTAACCTCTTACTATCCCAAGGGTCTCTTGAGGTCTATAGTGGGACCACTTTACCTAAACACTCACACACACACTCATAGCTATATATTAATACGCGAAGAAAAATATTTGTAACCCTTTTTAATCACATTTCACGCACGCAGAAGTGTGATATTTGGCATAATTATAGTTCATATAGAGAAGGGGTGCACAAAAGTAAAATTTATGTATAATATTTGTTACAAATAAATTGAACTATACAAAATAAAATAAATTGTCTCTAAGAAATTTAAAGACCATAAAAGGAATTCTGACATTCTCAAAGAATTACAAACAGAATCAGTCATGGAATATGTACAAAAATACAGAAACAACTGGAAATCTCACGTACGAAGAATGAGCAGAACAAGAATACCACGTCAGATCTTAAATTACCAGCCACCAGGCAAGAGATCTTTGGGCAGATCCTTCAAACGATGGATTGAGACCGTAACAGACCACTAGGTCTATCACATGAAAGGAAGAAGAAGAAGAAGAAATTTATGTGTATTATTAATTTGTTTGTGTACTCATTCATTTGTTTATGTTCATACTAAAAGTGCATTGTTATGGTCAAAATGACGGTTCCCCCAGACGTTAGTACTGGTTTTCTCAACTTGTAGCCGCTACTTATTGCAGCTATCCAAACTACTCATGATGTTGGGTTGGGACTGTCCGAAACTCCATAAGAAAATTTCTTCTCCAACGACCCAGAGAAACTGCCGTAGCACCATACCTTAAATCGTTCGGTTACGCGGTACAACCTCAAGAATATAAATATAGTGGGCATTTATCATGAAATTAAACACAAATTAATCTTATAATATTCATATATTAAAGAAATTAAACTAACAGTTAAACAATCTACTTTACATTAACTATAATAAACTTACATAATTAAATCTAACTACACACTGTGTTAACACAAGATACTACTTACAATTATTAACGTTAACTTTAAGTTCAGACAATACAAACAGTTCACCTACACAAGATCTATTTACACTTTACTAACACGTTGCTTAAATTATTCACGGACCTGATGATAGCGATAACTGTGATACTGAAATGAACGGATGTCTACATAACTGTTACACAGAGATATGTATGATATAACATAAAACATTAGGGAAATAGTCAGAAGATGAGCATACACTACACTGCTGATGTGGAAGAATCTAGATTATTGAGAAGGCTTTTTACATTATAACTTCTCGTCCTCGGAAATCCAGAATAGTTCATTCATAAGGGTCGTGTGTGGGAGAAAATACTGTGACAAGCTAAGACCTCTCTCCCGATGGAGAACCCCGGTATTATTCAGCGCTTTCTCTCTTGAGTAGGGAAAATGTAGTGGGACGTTTTCACCTCTTCTCCCATTGGAGTATCCCGATATTTGTTCGAGTATTTCCCTCGGGAGTCGGGGAAATTTGTGGGACGTTTTCGCCTCTTCTCCCACTGGAGGATCCCGATATTTGTTCGAGTACTTCCCTCGGGAGTCAGGGATATTTGTGGGACGTTTTCGCCTCTTCTCCCACTGGAGGATCCCGATATTTGTTCGAGTATTTCCCTCGGGAGTCGGGGAAACTTGTGGGATGTTTTCTCCTCTTCTCCCACTGGAGGATCCCGATATTTCTTCAAGTATTTCCTTCGGGAGTCGGGGAAACTTATGGGATGTTTTCTCCTCTTCTCCCACTGGAGGATCCCGACATTTCTTCGAGTATTTCCCTCGGGAGTCGGGGAAACTTGTAGGACGTTTTCTCCTCTTCTCCCACTGGAGGATCCCGATATTTGTTCGAGTATTTCCCTCGGGAGTCGGGGAAATTTGTGGGACGTTTTCGTCCTCTTCTCCCACTGGAGGATCCCGATATTTCTTCGAGTATTTCCCTCGGGAGTCGGGGAAACTTGTGGGACGTTTTCTCCTCTTCTCCCACTGGAGGATCCCGACATTTCTTCGAGTATTTCCCTCGGGTGTCGGGGAAACTTGTGGGACGTTTTCTCCTCTTCTCCCACTGGAGGATCCCGACATTTCTTCGAGTATTTCCCTCGGGAGTCGGGGAAATTTGTGGGATGTTTTCTCCTCTTCTCCCACTGGAGGATCCCGATATTTCTTCGAGTGTTTCCATCGGGAGTCGGAGAAATTTGTGGGACGTTTTCTCCTCTTCTCCCACTGGAGGATCCCGATATTTCTTCGAGTATTTCCCTCGAGAGTCGAGGAAATTTGTGGGACGTTTTCTCCTCTTCTCCCACTGGAGGATCCCGATATTTCTTCGAGTATATCCCTCGGGAGTCGAGGAAATTTGTGGGACGTTTTCTCCTCTTCTCCCACTGGAGGATCCCGATATTTCTTCGAGTATTTGCCTAGGGAGTCGAGGAAATTTGTGGGACGTTTTCTCCACTTCTCCCACTGGAAGATCCCGATATTTCTTCGAGTATTTCCCTCGTGAGTCGAGGAAATTTGTGGGACGTTTTCTCCTCTTCTCCCACTGGAGGATCCCGATATTTCTTCGAGTGTTTCCCTCGGGAGTCTGAGAAATTTGTGGGACGTTTTCTCCTCTTCTCCCACTGGAGGACCCCGATATTTCTTCGAGTATTTCCCTTGGGAGTCGAGGAAATTTGTGGGACTTTTCTCCTCTTCTCCTACTGGAGGATCCCGATATTTCTTCGAGTATTTCCCTTGGGTGTCGGGGATACTTGTGGGACGTTTTCTCCTCTTCTCCCATTGGAGGATCCCGATATTTCTTCGAGTGTTTCCCTCGGGAGTCGGAGAAATTTGTGGGACTTTTCTCCTCTTCTCCCACTGGAGGATCCCGATATTTCTTCGAGTATTTCCCTCGAGAGTCGGGGAAATTTGTGGGACGTTTTCTCCTCTTCTCCCACTGGAGGATCCCGATGTATCTTCGAGTATTTCCCTCGAGAGTCGGGGAAATTTGTGGGACGTTTTCTCCTCTTCTCCCACTGGAAGATCCCGATATTTCTTCGAGTATTTCCCTCGGGAGTCGAGGAAATTTGTGGGACGTTTTCTCCTCTTCTCCCAAGGAGGATCCCGATATTTCTTCGAGTATTTGCCTAGGGAGTCAGGGAATTTGTTGTGGGACGTTTTCTCCTCTTCTCCCACTGGAGGATCCCCATATTTCTTCGAGGATTTCCCTCGGGACTCGGGGAAAATGTTGTGGGATGTTTTTTCTCTTCTCTCTCTGGAGAATTACTTTTTTTTTTAGATTTTGTCTCGGTAGTCGGGAAAATGTTGTGGGATTATTTCTCCTTTTTTTCACACTGGAAGATCTCGATACTTGTAAAGTTCTTCCCTCGGAAGTTGGGGAATGTATTGTGGGCCTTTTTATTATCTTCTAGCACTGGAGGATCCAGATTTGTTAAAGTTAATCCCTGGGTAGTCGGGAAAAAAGTTGTGGGACGTTTACTCCTCTTCTTCCACTGGAGGATTCCGATATTTATGAAGTTCTTCCCTCGGGTGTCGGAGAAAATTTGTTGGACGTTTTGTCTCTTCTCCCTCTGGAGGATCCTAATTTTTCTTATTTTTTCCTTCGGGAGTCGGAGAAAATTTGATGGGACACTTTATCCTCTTCTCCCACTGGAGAATCCCGAAATTTCTCAATTTGTTCGCTCGGATGTCGCGACGAATGATGTGGGATGTTTTCTCCTGTTCTGCCACTGGAGGATCCAGGTTTTTCAAGTTTTTCCCTCGGGAGTCGTGGAAAATATTGGGTGACTTTTCTCCTCTTTCTCACTGGAAGTTTCCGATATTTTTCTACTTTTTCTCTCGGGAGTCGGGGAAAATTTTTATGGGACTTTTATCCTATTCTCCCACTGGAAAAATCCGATATTTTTCTAGTTTTTACTCGGGAGTCAGAGAAAATTTTGTGAGCGTTTTATCCTTCTTATCCTTTTATCCCACAGGATGATCTCGATATAGTTTTTAGCTGCTCCCTATGAAGTCAGAGATAATTTTTATGACTTTTTTTGCCTGTTATTTGACTTACAATATTGCCCAAATTACAATTTTTTGGATTAATTACACTTGATTTTGAATAGATTATCTTAATGTCTTCTATTCACTTTGCAGTTTTATAGCTATGCGTTGCTTAATTTATAATTTAGATGTTCATTTTAGGTCAAATATTTATGTTTTTTTAAATTTAATATTTCTGTTTTAGTTAGGTTTTTGCTGTACGAATACAAATTTTTCCTTAATGATCTTTAGTTTATATGTAGCTTACAGGAATTTCATTTTTTTATTGTCCACAGCTTGAAATTCGTTTGTTTCTTACAGTAATTTACTCACTCCATTCATGAAGTAAATAGGGCATTACTTACTGTATGTTCAGTTATTGTAATAAATTATTTATAACTAAAAGATTCGACTTTATCCTTTTAATTTCTCTTGATTTTGTTTATCTTTTTTTTTTCTCTAGTTGATAATATTCAGTTTTTACGTACCTTACTGAGAATTTGTTTTTTATTTCATTGTCCACAGTTTGCATAGATTTGTTTATTGTATGATTTTACAATGTCGGTTCATGGAGTTAATAATATATATTGGGCTATTTTCTTAAGCTCAATTATTGTAAATCATTTTTAACTCAAGACTGCATAATATGTCCATTTAATTCCTTGTGATTATATTTTCTTACACAGAATTTAGAGAGTATTTGCAACCGATAGAATTTATTTTATATTTAAGACACAGTTTCATAGCAACTGAATTACAATAAGATTCGCAAAAAAATAACAATTTCTATTGGGATCAGAATACAATCAATTCCCTGTCGCGTAACTTAGGAACAAAAATGATATCAATAATAAATGAAGAGTACACAGGAATAACGTACAGAGCTGTGGTTTCGAGGCAGTGTGCTGCCTTGTCATGCAGCGGACCCGGGTTCGATTCTCGGTCGGGACAAGCTTCCTGGGTGAGTTTTTCTTTTCCTCACTTGTAAGACAAATGTCAGGAAACTTTGAGGCCCAAACGGTCCCCGAACATCATCATCATTATCCATCACTGGCGTGGAAAGCAACGGAAAGCTACCATACCTATAATTCCCTAGTAAAGCTGCAAAGCATACCATGAGAATGCTATGATTGCAGTAAAGGACCTGCTCTAGGGCAGAACGTTGTAAATACAGAAACAGGAATAACGATCAATGCCAATTTAATAAAGTTTTGAGAAGAAAACATTTTAAAGTGTAAGTACTCAATACCTTACTGCACGTGTGTTTTATGGATATTGATAAAGTGCACAATGCAAAAACCAATTGTTCTTACAAATTAAACAATATTTTTAGTTTTTGAAGTTGAACATCAACAATGGAAAATCAATACATTCAAATAATGCCTACAATTCCGCACTAAGTTCGAAAAGAAGAATATAAGATACTGTGTCAATTTAACTCAATCATAAATGTAAATCGTTAACAGTTTCTCATTGTCAGAGTCTGAAATGCCAATTTTTTCTTCATACTCCCATCCCTATGTGAATGAAATAAAATACTCTTGTACTGCAAAACTGTTTCATTATTCGCAAGTCATTGAATTTTGCCCTTGTAATATGTAACTATATAATGTGTGTCCACCGTTGTATCTCGAGGTAGCGTGAGTCTCTAAGATTATGCCTGCACACTTGTGTAAAGATAAAACATTTTCTTGATAAACGAACCGTGGTTGCAAACTGAAGATAAATGAAAGAGACAAGTCAGTTCTAAAGAGGATTATATCACAAAATCATAAAAATACTGCAGATGAAGTGACGGCAGAATTAAATGCGATTTTAAAGGAATAAAATCTACCAGAACAGCGAGATAAGACCTGCACTTAGATACTTATGCAGAGTAGCAATTCGTAAACCATTAATTGCAGACATACCGAGGAAGACCAAAACATTGGTGGAAAGATCAAGACCATATTCCTTAAGTTTACCGTCACAAGTCACATGACCTAAAGAGGATTTGTTCATGAAGATAATTACAGACAGGAATACGAAAACAGCGGTGTTCTGAATAGAAGTCCTGGACTGCTGATGATTACAGCCTGGATTTTTATGTAGTATCTAATTGAGAAATGTGTAGGCCTACATAAACATGTAGCTAAACATAGTAAAATGTGTAATTAAATATGTAATCTATATATTAATATGCGAAGAAAAAAAACACTTTGTACCTATTTTTTTAAGTACATTGCGCGCACGGAGTAGTGTGATATTTGGCATAATTAAAATTCATATAGAGAAGGAGTGCAGAAAAACAAAATATATGTATAACATGTGTTACAAATAAATTAAATTAAACAAAGTAATATTATATTACGATGCGAGGTTGGGAAGAGGTTTTTACAGAATCGAGGGAAAATGTTTAAAAACCGAGCGATAGCGAAGTTTTTAATTTTCGAGATTCTGTAAAACACTTCACAAACTTGCGTGGTACATTATTTTTTTTTGCGCGATTGTGTTTTTAAATTAATAAATAATAGTAATATAAACATATCTTTGCTGGAAATATTTGCGTTCATTATAAACAATTGACTAACGTTAACAGTGTGGGCAATGTTTATTACTTGAAACAACAGGAGGCCTTGAAACAATTATTGATATAATGGCTGCAAGTACGTATTTATTGTTTTATATTGTTTCAAATAAAGTTCAGTTCATTTCAAATGCAGTTATTTGTTTCGTATAATGTATATTAACACTCTACCATTTGGATATTTGTTGTATATACATTGTAGGTAGTATACATAGAGGGCAGTGGTTTTACTTCCCGCACGTGGGTGTAAATGTAATATTACACTATATTTATTTAGGTTGGCAACCCCGAAATGTGGGAAGTTGAACTTTCAATCATGGTCGCCATTGCTGTAAGTAGGACAAAACGCACTATCGCGCAAAAAATAAATTGTCTCTAAAGAATGCATGTGTATTACTCATTCATTTGTTTGCGATCATACTGAAAGTGCATTGTTGCAAAATAAAATTCTGCAGCAGCAATGTGAATTGCTCGCGTATTTATAAATAGTGGTTTAAAAAAGTGAGTACATTTTATTATTTAAATTTAAATTAAACCGTGTCTAATCTTGGTTTCAGTAATTTTATTACATTTGTTTTATTTATATATTCGCACCTACTTCCATTATGCCTCGACATAGAACATTGACGGGTCGGAGTGAGAGACAAAGAAGAAGGGATATTGTATTCCCCTGTACATAATAATAGGCTAAATGCAAATTTAAATAGTATAAATAGTATACAAATGTCAAATGACGTGTTATTGTTTATCAAATATGGCTTAGCCAAGCTAAACCACATATTTCCTATCGTTCGTATTTTTAAAATAAATCGAAAATTAATTCATAATGACGTCATTGTGACAAAGGTAAACATTTATTGAATTATGGTCAAATTTTGACCGCTGGGCGACCACTAGTATCAAATAAATATGCAATTAAGAATTATACATGAATATTAACTAATTTTACTCACATGTGATTCTTCAAATGACGTGTTTTTGATATTGTTGCTAGTAAGTATTGTAGAGCAGTTATTTATCAAATATTGTTAACCATAGTTTGATATTTTAAGCACTTCACAAAAAGAAAAAGATATGTACGTAGATAGTTGTAGAGACTATTTAACTCATGCCCCAAATGGGAGTCAATGACCAATCACATTTCAATGATTTCTATTTTACAACCAATCAAAGTCGTGTTTCACCAAATATTTATCAGTTTTATAATTACCATATTAAAGAAAGCTCCTCCTTACAATATTGCGTTCCTTTGGCAATAAATAGTATGATCTGGTTGCAGTGATAAACAAAAGAAGCAGTAGAAGTGTACCTATCGTTTCTCATTTGTTTTCAAACATCGCCGTTTACATTAAATATATAAATATTTTAAAATAACTATAGTTAAATAATGATTTGTGAGTAAACAGCTTAATTTTATTCGTTAAATAGTCCTAACAAATGCCACTCTTGATTTCCAAATTCTCTAGATAAATTCACTCCTCACTTCGTGAGTCGTGAATTTATCGATAATTTGGAAATCACTCGTGGCATTACTTATGAAAAGACAACAATTTGAGCTAAAAAAATGAAAAAAAACTTTTGTGTAGTATTGTATGAAATCTGTAATATTCTCTAAAATATGTAAAATGAAACTTGAATACTGCAATGTCCATGCTTCAATTCGTTAACATTTTTGTTCATTTATGTCTACATTATAAATAAATACGATATGTAATTATATAGGAACCCAGGCTCAACTTATTACATGTGATTTCTCATAAAGACCATGTAGTTCACTGTTATGAAGTCTTCTCCATTCACCTGTCTGTTCATCTGTCTTTTGTTCAAAAATGTTCCTAAGAGGTTTATTCTCAATAATTGTAATCTTTTCTCCTCCCTTAAAGTAAGAGTCAATGATTCGCATCCATATATATCTGGAAGAATAACATTTTTAAATATTTTTAGTTTAGCGTTTTTTTAGAGAAGTTGGGATGACAAAGGGTCCATATAATATGCACTTCCAGAGTTGTTGAATTTATTTGTATACCTCATTCTTGTTTTTAATTATTGCTCCCATGTATTTGAAGCCAGCTACTCTTCAAAACCTTGCTCATTTGTCGTTAACCGTCCATTTCTATTACATAATGTATTTCTATATGTTACCATATACATTTAGTTTTATTGATGTTTACTTCCAGTCCTAATTGCTTAGGTTTACTCAATAGAGTGTGGATGTTGGCCCTGACTTACTAATGTTTAATCATACGTTTTTTATTTAAATTTTAGTTATTTTATTGGCATTTATCAAGTCGCAATTTGTTATTGTTATTTAATACAAATTGCATTTTTAAGGCTGATTTATTGTCATCATCATCATTTTCACGGTATATGGTCCATGGCTTGTTCCGGATAGATACTCCACCGCTTTCTTGGTCTGCCAGGATTTCTTCTTCCTCTTGGTTTGTACATCCAAGATTGCTTCGGAAATCTGTTGTTATCCATTCGTTGCACGTGTTCAGTCCATCGCTTCTTGTAATTATAGTATTATGGGCATTACTCCTAATTCTTCTCTTATAGTTTCGTTCCTTATATGATCTCGCCTTGTACATTCCTTAACTGCTTTATTGTAAACAATATATTCTGAAAACAAAACAATGTTTGATTGTTTCTAGGTAACGCAGACATTTCACAATAATCTTTTACAGCGTTCTGAATTTTGTGTGTGTAATTAATTATTCGTCCGTCTTTAAAGGAACGCGCCATCGAAGCAATCGAAATGTCAAAGGAAACAAACGGAGCCACATTAAATCAAATCACAGATTATTTGCAGAAAAAAAACTTCGATATATTTGTACCCATCAGGAGAGATGTAAAAGTTAGCGTGCAAAAAGCTTTGAACCAGAATGTGAAAGATGGCGTTATAGTAGAATTCTGAGGAAGGTTTAGTCTCAGATCTTCGAAACGTGCAGTTACTGATTGTGGACAGAATAGAAGATCACGAGGTGGGAAATCGGGAAAATGGAGCTGAAGAAGACATCTCAGAAGAAGGGCAGAGGAAGGAAAACCAGTGCATGAAGGAGAGGCACTGCTAAGGGAAAGTCTACAAGTTCGAAAGCAACCTGAGTAAGAAGATATGCAAGAAAATTATCTAGAAATTACATTTACAACCACGATGATTCAACAGAGTAAAATCTCAATAATGACCGATAATCTTCAAATTATAAAATTAATTACTGTTTATTTAACCTGTATTCTATATTTTTTGTAAAATTTAAATTTTCTTATCTTTTTATTACTTTAATAGGAGAATAAATTAATCAATACAATTTCAATATATACTTTTCTTTGTAGACTATTAAATCCAATCATCTTCTATATAATTTATGTTCTTTAACCCTTAAATTGTGAATACAATATTTTCTCGTGCCAGTTATGTAAATGTTCCGGACCGCATGGAAAATAAATTAATGTTAAACTGTGTTATTATTATACATTATTGCGTAATTTGAAATAAATTTAAGTATTTTTTACTCGTTTGTCTTTCTATTGATCTAAAAACAATATTAAATAAATGAAATCAATGTATCCAATAAGATACATTTTTAATTTAAGGGTTAAATCATGGTTAAAGTTATTTCCCCACATCATTCGTGGCCTATCTGCCCACTTCTTTTCCTAAAAAGAGTTTCCATGTCCCATTATCCATTTTCCATTCGTGTCAAATGTCCTATCCATCACAGTCTTTTGGACTTAGCAGTTTTATTACATCTGAGTGTCCTGTAAATATCATGTTGCTCACTATTAGACTCGCCTATAGACGTTAAAAAAGCACTCAAGCGGATTAAATCCAATGCGCAAGGAACAGATAACATCAGCATTTAAATGCTAAATAAAATCATTGACATTATACTACCCACAGTGACTCATATTTTTAATGCTTCCCTTATAACTTCTATCTTCCCTATTGTATGGAAACAGTCTAGAGTTCGGCCTATACCAAAAATAAGTACACCTACTAACTGTAATGACTTCCGACCGATTAGCATCCTTCCGACATTATCTAAAGCCCTGGAATATATTGTACATAAGCAACTGACTGATTATCTCCAAGAAAATCACCTCCTTGATCCTTATCAATCCGGCTTTAGATCTGGTCATAGCACAACCACAGCTTTGCTAAAAATTACCGAAGATATTCGTGAAGCCGTGGACAGACGTCAATTGACTCCTTTAACCTTACCTGACTTCAGCAAAGCTTTTGACACAGTAGACCACGACTTACTTATGATAAAGCTCAAGCACCTACATTTGTCTGACAGCGCTGTATCCTGGTTCGAATCATACCTGCACGGTCGTCAACAATACGTTTCATTAAACTCTAGATCTTCTTCTTGGCGTAACGTGCCGGCTGGAGTCCCCCAGGGCAGTGTTCTCGGACCTCTTCTTTTCTCAATCTACATAAATGATTTGCCAACTGTACTAAAGCACTGCCGTTATCACCTCTATGCTGATGATCTCCAAATTTACCTACATTCACCTCCTCATTCTCTCTATAACAGCTTGATGAAAATGAATGACGATCTCATATCCATCTTTAACTGGTCTTCAAGTATCGGTCTAAATCTAAATCCTAACAAGTCACAAGTAATTCTAATGGGGCAACAAAGACTGCTTACAACCTTTGACATATCTACACTTCCAAACATTACTATAATAATATAATTATCCCTTATTCTTCTTCAGTAATAGATCTTGGACTACATCTAGACGCAAATTTAACCTGGCAAAACACAAGTGAAACACATATGTAAAAAGACTTTCTCCATCTTAGATTATCTTAGACGTTTAAAGAATTTTCTCCCAGTTTCGTTAAAACAAATCCTAGTGCAGAATCTTGTGTTACCACACTTCGATTATTGTGACATTATATATAATGATCTAAACTATGCCTTGCCGCAGAGACTGCAGCGTGTTCATAATGCTTGCGTTCGATTCATTTTCAATATCCGGCGTTATGACCATATTTCCGAACACTTTAATAACCTCTCTTGGCTCCGTCTTACTGACAGACGTAAATTGCACTCTCTTTCGCTACTTTTCAAGCTTCTGAATTCCTACATTCCTACTTACCTGGCGTCCAGATTTGAGAAGTTATCCTCCTACCACAATATTGACACTAGGTCACAAGATAGCAGTCTGCTAACAATTCCTCTTCATAGCACTTCCTCCTATTCTACTTCCTTCACAGTAGCCTCCGCCCGCTCCTGGAATCTCCTTCCTCAAGATATCAGGGGTTGCCGCACACTTGGCACCTTTAAGTCACGCTTATACAGTTACCTGTTGTCTAATAATTAATTTTTCTCTATTTATTTAATTTTATACTATGTCATTAATCTTTTCCTCGTTTTTTATATATCTTGTACATATTATATATTTAATTCGTTAAATTTAGAGTAAATCAAAATACATTATAAATATTAATTGTATTGTATTCATAACTTGTAATCGTTTATATATATATATATATATATATATATTGTAATTTAGATTTAAGACTTTTCTTTTGTATTTTTTTTAAACCTGGTTGAGTGGTAGACAAGGCCTTAAGGCCTTAACTCTGCCAGGTAAAATAAAGCTATTATTACTATTATTATTATTATTATTATTATTATTATTACGTAGTCTTCTCCATTCAATTGTCTGTCTATGTTTGATCCAAATGTTCTTAAAAACCTTATTCTCAAATCCTATTAATATTCTCTCGTCGCTTAAAGTAAGAGTCCAGTTTTGCATCAATGTGGCCTTCAATTCTAGCGCATGCGGAGCAGGAACTTTAATCAGGAAAGTTTAAGGCCCAAACGGTCCCCGAACATCATTTGCCATAATCATAATTGATATTCATCTTACGTTAAGTTTAGGATTATGGACTCTCCTGGCGCACCACCATCATATCATCGGGGCAGCGTAATTCTGCCTTCCAGGCGTCCCAACTTCAGAAGTGGGTTGCGATTACGCCAATGCCAGGAGACAACACCATATATAGAGAAACGACAATATGGGACAGTGTAGAAATTAATTTTCTTTCTTTCTTTACCTTACTTTATCCCTTCCTTTTCTTGGTACTTCCCAACCCTTACAGGAGTACGACTTGTCGGGAAAGAATTTTAAAATTTAGAACAGACACATCATTTCCTTTAGACCACACAAGGACGTGAACGGCCTCCCTGGGTGAGTGATCAGCTCAATAGCAGGGCAACCTCCGAGACAACACCAACATTTAAGACATACCGAACAGACGAATATTATAGGCATATATATTATTATGATCTCCAGATTGTATTTGCGGACTATCTGCGACTTTAACGTTACCTGACATTTGTCTTGCAGGTGAGGGGAAAAAAACACGAAAAAAAACTTTATATAAGAAACATTTCCCGACCGGAGATCGAATCCAGGGTCGAAATAACCACTAGACCACGGCGGTGGACGTTCTCCAATGTAATATTACGTAATTAATATTTAAATTGGCGGTTCCATGGCGCAAGCGGTTAGACGCTCGTGTCTTACTGCTGGGGTCCCGAGATCGAGTCTCGATAACTCCATGTGGGTTTCGTGGTGGACGAAACGGAGCTTGGGCAGGTTTTTATTGGGATTTTCTCCCTTTTTCTCCTGTCACAATGTAATTCCACCATTTTTCCATAACCATCTCACCCATTTTATTTCATTTCCTTGATCTGTCCCCGTGATGATACGTCAGACGTCGTCGGTCTGCACCCTTGTCATTCACAGGCCTCTATATAAAGGGATTCATCTCATCTCACCTCTCGACTTGACCCTCAGTTGGACATGAGTATATATATATATATATATATAGACAAGATAAGAAAAATAAATGGTTGGACGGGATTTGAACCCGGACCTCTGAGTTGATATCTCAGTGCGCTACCACTTACGCTACCAGGCGAATCCACAACAAACATTTATTTTTCTTATACATGTTCTCTATTATTACCAGATGTAGCGGGAACTCGGTCTCCACTGCCACCTAGTAGCTACTATAACAAGTCAGCAAATTAAAGAGAATATTTTTACTTTATAGCAGTGACGCTTTTTCGGTGTTATAATTAAACCTTTCTGATATATATAATTCTTCTGTACGTGTGTTTTCACTGAACTCTTCCTAACCGATTTTGATAATTTTTTTATGTATGTCTGATTGGGTCGTACGATGGTTTAGATTCACAATTGGACCCTCTGAAACCATTAGGTGTAGGAATTCACCTGAAGTGAAAATTAAAAAATCGCTGTAGTGGGCACATTTTTCGATGTTTTACAACGAAACTCAGTATATCCTATTAAAATAAACCGAGGTAGGTATTGTCCAAAAATGAGCGAAACCAACAATCAGAAGTGGATGTTTACTTCAAATCCGAAATTGAAAACTGCACAAACGATTGGACCGATTTTGATGAAATGTTTTGTTTGTGTTTGAATGGGTTCCTGGATGGTTTACATTCACAATTAGACACTCTAGGCGTAGGAGTTCATCTCAAGTGAAAATTTAAAAATTGCTCTAGCGGCCACAATTTTCGATGTTCCACGTCCTATCCAATTAAAATAAACCGATTCCGATTGAGGGTCTTTCCACTTTTCAGCGGTTGCCCTTTTACCAGCCGGCTGCTGGCCCTTCACATCCACATGTGTCAATCACAGAGGTAGATGATCAACAGCCAGTGTAGGGGTGACATGTGGTTAGCATGTCGAGTCCCCCAGCCGTTATAGCTGGTTCCTCAACCTGGAGCCGCTACTTATTGTAGCTACCCAATTGCCTCACGATGCTGGGTGGGCACCGGTCCCATACTGGCCGAAATACCATGAGAAAATTTCTTCCCCCATGGAGACTCGAACCAGCGCAAGTCCCGTAGCTCTGCGCCAAGGCTTCCTACCTTAACCGCTCGGCTACGGCGCGGGACTATATATATATATATATATATATAATATAATATAATATAATATATATATATAATAAACCGAGGTAGGTATTATCCAAAAATGAGCGAAATCCGACAATTAAAAGCGGAGGTTTTCCTGAAATCAGAAACTACAATGTTCTGTTCGTCTCAGCGTATGCCATACAATTGAATTAACCTTTAATACTTCCTTTATTTAGGGGTAGAAGCACAACCCGGTGTTAGCTACTGTACTCGTGTATGTATATATATATATATATATATATATATATACAGTAAAACTTGCTCAAAGCGGAATCGCATGGGACCATTTTTTCCATGTTACACAAAATTCTGCATTATAAAAAACTCAAACATATTAACCAATCTTAGATTATAGAGTATCGTAGATGTCTTTTTACGTACCTTGGATTAATTATAGTTCCGCTGCCGTTGAAATGTGAAGTATAGTATGTACGAGCGACTTGAACTATAACGTGTGAAGAAAACAGTCCCGTTTTGTCAGCGTTAAAAATGTCTTTTAGGGTCGGTTTCACCAACAGAGGTAACTATTACGCCAATTTTCCCCATGTATAATGCATAGCTTAAACTGGTGTGATACAGTTACCTCTGTTGGTGAAACTGGCCCTTAGGCGCGTAGCCTGAAATTAAAGTATGCAGTTTCGGTTTCCACTCACTAACTACACTTTTGTCCACATCCTTTGATTCCCTGCAAATTTCATTCCACACTACATTGTGTCGTCTTTTAAAACTGTCCAGCCAACCTGAAGATGCCTTGAAATCGTTATTCCCTAGGAATTTGGCAACAGCTAGAGCTTGATTTTGAAGCATCGGTCCGGAAATTTGGAGTTTTATCTTCAATAATTTCCACTTTTTCGTTTAATGACAATAATACATACGTTTTAGCCATATTTATTCCGTAAATTCAGAACGATACTGTGAAATATCGGTCTCAGAATTTAAACTAATTTAAGATTTTACAGTGCAATAGTTATTTGTAAGACAGGTATTCCGCATAATGGGTATGCAGTGAGGCTGAAATAAAATTCCAGGTAGAGGTAGAATTTCCAATTCGCCCGACGGCAGAAATCATTTTTTTTTTTGCATAACGGGAATTAAATGAAGTGGAAACTAATTTATTACTCTGTCATTCCGCTTTATAAATGTTTTTTCATGAATTGTGTAGAAATATCCTTCGGTTTCCGCGTTGAACAGATTCCGTTTTATGAACAGATTCCGTTTTATGCAAAATAATACACGTAAAATTACTAATATATGGGACATTCCATACGAAATCGGCAAAAAAAATTGTGAAAAATGAACTCACATCTTTAAAAGTTTACCATTTTTTTTACAGTGAAACTTTATGATATACTGAATATCTGTACCGAATTTCAAGTCTTCGCTTGGTGTAATTAAATAGTAATAGAGCTGTCAATTTATCGTATTGTTTTAAATAGTCTCTTTTATAAAATACATTTCTCGAAGTATGGCTATTCCCTCAACTTGAAAAGATAGTCACATTATAGATGATTTTATGCTCTATCGCGTGAAAATTAGTATGTTAATATTTACGTTTTTCTGAAGGGCGTAAATGCTATTAATATGCAATTGACCTTCCTCACCAAAAAAATTATAAAATCAAAAAGTGCCACATTATTACCTGAACACCAGTTAATTTTTTGTAATTAGTATTAAAGTGGAGTCTTGAAAGGAAACTACCAAAAATAATTATTTTTCCTAAAATCTCCTATGTGTAGACTGCCCGCAATACCTTTCGCGTGAGTGGAGATCGCTCGCTCGTACAAACAATGACGGAACTACTTGGTAATAGTCCTTTGCGCACTAACAAATATTTTTATTGTTATTATCATCATTACATTATTTTTATTATCATTATAACAATTATTACATTATCATCATCATCATCATCATCATCGTGGACTAGTGGTTACTCTGCACGCCTCCGATTCCGAGGTTCGCG
This sequence comes from Diploptera punctata, assembly GCA_030220185.1. Taxonomy (NCBI): domain Eukaryota; kingdom Metazoa; phylum Arthropoda; class Insecta; order Blattodea; family Blaberidae; genus Diploptera; species Diploptera punctata. The sequence continues at coordinate 3,100,849 of JASPKZ010010680.1, read as the reverse complement.
GGTTCAAACTCGATAGGAATCAATGGAATTTTAAAGGCGTAACAATTCTGAATGCTATTTTGCTATTTTAATGCTATGTTTTGATGCATAAAAATGCTGTTGTACTCTTCTTACTGACCAGGAGAGTGGAAGCAACGTTAGAATTTTGATTTTATCTTTTTTATCACTGCTAGCAGCAAACGCCTTCTTAAGATTTTCCAAAACCTCAATTTCATATTTATCCTCTTCTTCACTTGAAGAGTCAAATTGGTGGAAAATTTTATTTTTAATTGCCTCAGTTACACTTTTATATTTATTTTTCACATATTTATTGTGAGACATTTTTGCTCTCTTAATGGGACTTTCCCCTATCAATTTAAATGATTCATTTAATGTTGGTATAGCCGATTCTTTAACGATGTCGGAACTACTATCGTTATTATTACTAGGTTGTGTTACATCGGATTCCTCATTTTCAGTATTAGTTAATCTGTTAGGCTGTACATCCTCAACATTTCTCTTACCCTCTAAAATTAGCCTGCAATTACTACATATTTTTGCCGAGAGCCAGTGTTCTTGGGGTACCCCGAGTTCCTCACAGTTCCATGGAGGGATAGATCTGAATTTTTTTTAAACTACTCTTATGTCGTCGTCCGAGTGGATTGAAACACTTTCCATTCACATAACACCAGTTAGGCTTATTCATAATAGACAGTGTAATTATATGTACAGTAATAAAATAAAACACTTCAATCTGCAAACTTGTTAGTTAAAAACGATAAAAGATTATTTTAAATTTGATTGTAATACTTAAAATAATGAGGTGACACACTAAACACACGTACTGATTTAAATCTACTGTCTAGTAAATAATCTGAACTTGAGAATTGTTGATAGAGGAACAGATGTTTTAAGAAGACGCGCTGATTCAGCATTTCATTCGTTTGTTAGGAAGTGGTACTAGTATTAAAACATTCGGTTTTATTTGGAAGTGATATCTTGTAACAACACTATTTCGTCATAGTTTCCAGGGTACAATACAGTACACTCAATAAAAATTATTTTAAGATTGAAATTAGTAATTATAACATAATAAAAATCTATACCAGTTTATTCAATTAATGGTGTAAGAGTTTTTATTATATTTCATTTAATTGCAATGAAAAATTTGTAACAAAATAAATAATTTGTTTTAAGGGAGGAAAGAAGATTACGAGTATTTGAGAATAAAGTTCTTAGGCAAATATTTTGATCAAAAAGAGATGAACAGACAGGTGAACGGAGGAAACTACATAATAGTGAGCTACATGATATGTATAGAAAGCCAGATATAATAAGAACAGTTAAGTCTCGTAGGCTTCGATGGGCAGGTCATGTGGTACGTATGGAGGATGAAAGAGGTGCTTGGAAAATTCTGGTAGGAAAACCGGAGGGAAAACGCCCAGTTGGAAGACTAAGAATGAAGTGGGAGAATAACATTATACATGATTTGAGGGAAGTAGATTATACAGAGGATAATTGGAAAACGTTAGCTCGGGATGGGATGTATGGAGAGCTTATGTCCGCGCTGCCATGAACCTACAGGTTCCACAGAGCCAGTGAGTGAGTTAGTTATAAATAATTTGTTTAATAATTCACAGTAAACGTAAGTAACAGAGCTCTTTACTTCTCACTTCAGCAATAAAATTTGATAAATAAATATCTACTGCGTAAGAATTAAAATATCGCCACTTTTATAAATTTACGGTACTGTTCCATTAAGCACAACATATAATAATTTATTCGATTTAATGGCAGTTGAAAAAGTCACTGATGAAGCTCTTTTAATAAAGTACGCGCGCGACCTTGGTCGTGAAATGAATCTGATGCGCCGTGGACCCGCGAGTTTTTTTACGAAAATAGAATAAAAAACATTTATATTGTCTGAACTATTCAACTCTCCAAAAGGGTAATTGCTGAAAATTAATCCTTATTACGTGAATAGTATCCTGTATTTTTTCCGTTTTCATTTTTTGATATGTACTGCAGTAAACCGCCATAAAACAGAAAATTGACACCGAAAATAAAAATATCCTAATTATAAAAATAACACCCTTAAACTACATGATATCACCTATATAAATATGTTTGAAACAAATTTTTGCTGTTTACTGTTTCAGAAATATTAGTTAGTAAACGTTTTAGTTTATCATATTTACGATAATTTTAGATCATCATAACTACGAACCTATAAATGATAAAAATTAAATTTCTGTATTAATACGTTTATAAATGTATTCACTATATTTAGGGATACATAAAATTAAAAAAATAAATTGCAAGATTTTTTGCTGTCCGATTTGATATGGAATGTCCCATATATAGTTATAGTCAGCTTCTAGGTGGCATTGAAGACCGAGTTCTTGCGACATCTAGTAATAATGGAGAATGTAATTATATATATATATATATATATATATATATATATATATATGCTAGAAGTCCCGGCCACGCGTTGCTGTGGCTAAGGTATACGTTAAAAATTTAATTTAAGTTGCTATCTTTTAGCCAGATTACTTAAAACTAATACTTACACACGAAATTAATAATATTGAAAATAAAATAAACACTGAACACACTTAAATTATGAAATAATCAATATTTGTAATTCAATTGAAATTCGTGGTTGCAACAAAAAGCACAGCCATCTGGATCTCTCTTTATTAAATAATAAACCAATTACTTTACACCGCCATCTGTTAGAATCGTATGGAACTCACAGATAGTTACACCGCCATCTGTTAGAATCGTACGGAACTCAAGATAATTATAACTCTTTGTTAAATAATAAACAAATAATTTGCAATAAAAAATAATGCGACTATAAATTTAGTTATAAACTACCCTAAGTCTCAAGTTGGATCAAACTGCACACAGTGTGCAAAATTTTATTAAAATCGGTTCAGTAGTTTAGGATTCCATCGCGGACAAACAACGTGACACGAAATTTATATATATAAGAAAAATAAGTGAATTGGATTCGCCTGGTGGTGTAATGGATAACATGCTGTTTAAATTCTAAAACTCTGTATTTCATAAAAGTCAATTGTAAATACATTTTAAAGGTAAGAGCACATGTTTGCCTGAAACATTCTAAAAACAAAAAAAGGGACAAATCTTGAAGTGGTGCATATAAACGTTAGTGCTCTCGAAAATCGAACCCGATTATTATTTTGTTCTGATGCTACTTCTAATGTAGCTAATGTAAGAGAGAAAATGGACGCAACACTCTCTTCTATGTTGCAACGTGAATTACGAGGGGAAACGTTATGGACGTGAATTGCATGAGACATTCTTACACAAAGTTAAGTGAGCCGATGACAACTACAACAAAAATAAATCTCACAGGTAAACCAACTTTTCCTTTGAAATCAGTGCTTTAAACAACAATTAAATTCAATGCCAACCTTATTTATTCTTATTCAGTTTCTGTAGATACCGATGTCAGCATTTCGTAGATCTGAAATTGAATTAATTACATTATACTAGGGCAGTCCACCGCTGTGGTCTCGAGGTAGCGTGCTGCCTTGTCACGCAGCGGTCGGGGCAGTTTTTCTGGGTGAGGTTTTTATCGGGGTTTTTCCTCACCTGTAAGACAATGTCAGGAAAACTTTAAGGCCCAAACGGTCCCCGAAATCATATGGCCATCATCTTTATCATCATCATCCTTCACCGGTGTGGAAAGCAACGGGAAGCTACCACACCTACACAATTCCCTAGTAAAGCTGCAAGCATAGCATGAAAATGCTATGATTGCAGTGAAGGACCTGCCTTCGGGCAGAATTACTATGGATGGATGGATACTAGGGCATTCGGTAAGTAATTACAACATCCTATAACATCACAAACAATTAGGTTACTTTTTTAATTAGGAACTTCATTTACAGTCTCCTGCCAAGTCAACTATATGTTGCCAAATCCTTGAAAGATGACGCACTCCATCTGCAGCACCATTTCCGAATATCTCTCTCATCTGATAGAACTAGAGTTTTCCGGATATCAACTCTTGATTGAAATCGAATGCCTCGTAGAGGTTATTTGATCCTTGAGAGCAAGTTATAGTCACAAGGGCTCCTGTCTGGTAAATTTGGTGGATGTTGGAGTACTTACCAATTCCACGTTCTAAACAAATTCTTCTGAACATCTTATTAAGGCGGTATTACTTACTATATGTGAGAAAAAAATGAATCCATTCACAAAATATTGATATCTTGAGACTTCCAATATTATAGATTTATACAAAATAGACTGCTCAAAAAATATACTACAAGATTACAATTGTCACCACTAGGATCGCTGATTTACAACAGTTGCATTACTTATGGCAGCTATAAAAAAAACAATATATTTATCATAATTATCGTATCCAATTGAATTTCTAATAATAGAGCTATAGAATATCACATCTTTTGAATCAAAGTTGACAAACTTATGAAAAACCAGAAGAATGGAGGTAGCAGAACTAATATCACTTTTTAAGAAAAACGATAGAAATTAATGATAAAATTATAGAGGAATCGGCTTTCTCAATGCGTTATATAAAATATATGCCAGAATTATAAACAAAAGACTAAAAGTAATAGCTGAAGCACTCCTAGGAGAAGAGCAAAATGGATTCACAATAGGGCGATCCACAACGGATAATGTATTTATTTAAAATAATTGTTTGAGAAAAGGAAATAATTTAATTTAGAAACATATATTGCCTTCGGCGAATTTGAAAAAGCATTTGATAAATTAAATAAAAGTAAATTATTGCTGATAATGGAAAGGCAAGGATACCCATAACACCTAGTACAAATAGGCCTAATAAAAAGCATATACCACAAAACTAAAATTATAATCAACACGGGATAGAAGAAAACATAATAAATTTTAACAAATACAGGTGATCGACAAGGATGTACTATATTACCCACCCTTTTTAATATATACATTATAGAAAAGAAAAGATTACATTGGTATGCCCATGTCAAAAGAATGCCAGAGCAAAGATTGCCTAAAATAGTTATGGAATCGATCCCAATGGAAAGGAGGAAGAGAGGAACACCGAAGGAAACTTGGATAGAAGGGGTACAAGCAGCTATGAATATCAGAGGAATGGAGGAAGATCAATAGATGGACAGAGAGGAATGGCGTTTTAGTTTCTGGAAGACGGCGGCAGTTCCCATGATACCGAATGATGATTATATATATACACCGTGTCCAATTCAAACCTCTCATATTTTAATTAATCATAACTCTCAAAGTATGCGGAATTATGAAATGAGGTTGGTATTAAAATAAAGAGAAACTCGAAGAATTTTTGTTTTCATTGTTGCAGTTAATTCATCTGTCGCATGTTGGACAATAATAACATAAAGCAAAATGGCGACTCCGCAGCAACGAGCACAAACTGTTTTCTGGTATCCAGAGACGAAGTCAATAATTACAGTGCAAAGAAATTACCGGAGAGAATATGGAGGAAATGAGCCTGATGGGAAGACTATTAAGGCATGGCTTGAGAAGTTTCTGGCGACTGGAAGCGTTAAAAAAGAATCAGGAGGTGCTCGTACACGTGTTTCAGAAGAAAAGATTGAAGAAATTAGAGCAGGATTTCAGAGAAGTCCACAAAAATCAATTCGCCAAGCTTCTCGGCAGTTCAATGGACATGTTGAACAGAACGTGGCACGAAATCGAATACAGACTTGATATTTTTCATGCTACTAATGGTGCACATATAGAGGTGTTTTAATGTGTGGAAATGAACATTCTTTGAGTTTCTGTTTCATTTCATAATTCCGCATACTTTGTTAGTTATGATTAATTAAAATCCTGTATTAATGACTTAGTACAAAGCTGGAAAAAAATTGTTAAGAAAGGAATAAGAATAAACAATATAACAAATTTTAATATTTTACTATATACTGACGGTGTTGTTATAATGAATAAATAATAGTTTTAAAAAACTAAAACAACACGCTTTATTAGAAAACCGAATTAAAAAATGAAAAATAATTTTAATTTCCAACACGCTTGGGATAAATAATTTTACCATCAAAAGCGTGGGGGTGTTCTGTATCAATTAATATATTTGATAATAAACAGATATTGGTAAAAGTAAAGTCTCTAAGAAGAAAATGTAAAAATCATAAAAAGCACCCCACGCTTTTGATGGTAAAATTATTTATCCCAAGCGTGTTGGAAATTAAAATTATTTTTCATTTTTTAATTCGGTTTTCTAATAAAGCGTGTTGTTTTAGTTTTTTTAACTATTATTTATTTTTTAGTTTTAATATTTTACAGAATAAGATAAAAATGTAAATATCTTTAAATTCGGTACTATTGTAGTATGAGCTAAAAGTAATACTCTTCTATAAAAAAAAGCCTCACAACCGGATTTGAACCAGCGAGCTATGAATTACTGAAATTATATACCCCTAGAGTTCACCGCTCTATCAACAGAGCTCTTGCAACGATTAACTAAACAGTCGACAAGTCCGCAACCTATTATACCAGTTTTCATTTTTTTTTTTCTGATGATTCTGGCCACGATTTTAGAAACAAAATATGAAATTATTGTATTGTCACGGGTCTTTTACAAGTATACAAAGTTTCAAGTCATCCAATGATTATAAGTGGGTGAAAATCGCGTTGAAAGATTCCGTTACATAGATAGATAGATAGATAGATAGATAGATATATATATAGATATATACAGGTCAAGCTAATATAAAGCGTGCAAAAAATAAAGAAAATGATTTACAATTCTCTCTACACTGTTTAAATAAAATTAGTAAAGAGTACGATTTTAAAATATCTATAGAGAAGACAAAAATAATGGCATTTTCAGGTACGTCGCCCATAAGGTCGAATATAATAATACACAAGTGTTAAATTTTAATTATCTAGGTTGTGAATTGTCTTCTGGATGTGGAACAAGATGTGATATAGACAATAAATTATCAACATTTCAAATGATATGTGACACCATTCATACAACACTAAAACATAAAACAAGGAAGGATTCAAGATTACAGTTCGACAAAACAATGGCGGTACCGGTACTTTTATACGGTAGAGTCTTGGGTAACAAATAAGAGGAGTTCGAGTAGAATACAAAGTGCAGAAATGACCTTTCTAAGAAAGACCAAAGGATGCACAACATTGGACCACATAAGACATGAAGAAATAAGAAATATATTCAATAAATTATAGTATTCAACAACATCGCTTCGCCTGGGAAGAGCATGTTCAGAGAATGGAAGAAACAAGATTGCCGAAGATAGCAAGCATATCATTATAAACCAAAGGGATTAAGGGATGTAGGAAGACCTAGCAAGAGATGGAAGGAATCATTGTGAATTCGGAGTAGGTGAATCGCCTAAATTTGATGTGAAGATAATGATGATGATAATAATAATAATAATAATAATATAATAATAATAATAATAATAATAATAATAATAATAATAATAATAATAATAATAATAATAATAGAGTTATGTCCGCCGCTGTGGTCTCAGTTACACTTAGCGACAAAAAGAATGAGCTTCAAAAAGCAGAGTTCCTGTTATGACTCACTGCGCATGCTCGAAAAACCATAGCTGTGGTTCACCAGGCAACGCACTGTTAAATGTTTTAAACACGCTGTATTTGGTTTTAATCATCTTATATAGTTAAAGAACAGTGAAGGAGACGTGTTTCTAGATATTTACAAGTGTTCGACAAATGCAATATTACTCAAACTGCGACATTTTAAATAAAGTTCAACTCACGTTCATAGTGTACAAGTAAGCAAGGCAACTAGTATCCGACGTTCAAGTAGCGTAGATCGTTAAACTGCTTACAACAAGATGAAATGTATGTGAAAGCCAGGATTCGAATCCTCCGTCAATTTTTTTATTCATTTGTATTTTCTCAAAATAATCCTATAACATTTAATTCCTGCCACGTAATCCACGTCCACTTTACACTATCTTAAGTAATATTCCTGCCTTCATAAATTCTGTAACACTATTTAGCTACCGGTATAAATTTAATTGTGTGTGTAGTACCGCGTTTTAATAATAATGCTATGAATTTATGTAATTTATGTAATATAATATAATATCTTTAAACTCTTAGATAGAATGAAAGAATCTAGAAAAAATCGAAAGAACATGTTCAAACCAAAAGGACGGAGGAATGTCGGCAGACCGAAGAAGAGATGGAGCCAACTTTTGAATGAGAATCTATGAGACCGGAACAAGCCACGCGGGCTTAATCCGTGATTGTTGATGATGATGATGATATAATATCTATCCATCCATAGTAATTCTGCCCGAAGGCAGGTCCTTCATTGCAATCATAGTATTTTCATGCTATGCTTGCAGCTTTACTAAGGAATTGTAAAGTGTGGTAGCTTCCCGTTCCTTTCCACACCGGTGAAGGATGATGATAATAATTATGATACGAATGATGATGATGATGATGATTATTGCCATATGATTTCGGGGACCGTTTGGGCCTTAAAGTTTTCCTGACATTTGTCATACAGGTGAGGAAAAACCCCGATAAAAACCTCACCCAGAAAAACTGCCCCGACCGGGGGATCGAACCCGGGTCCTCTGCGTGACAAGGCAGTACGCTACCTCGAGACCACAGCGGTGGACTAATGTAAGATAACTTCATATATTTATAGTTGTTGTTTTCTATTATTCTTGACGGTTTTGAAGACTCTGGTTTTCGTATTGTAGTTTCTAATTTTCTAGGTGTTTGGTTTGATTCTTGTCGTGTTTGTAGTCTTTGTTTCAAGTATTTCTTGAAATAAATGCAGTTACGGTAGCTCGCTGCATGCTCCAGTTTGCAGTTTGCACATGTTGGTGTCTTCTGGGTGCACTCAGCTACTTTATGATCTGAGCATCGAACACATCTAGTCGCTCTGAAACAGAACTCAGCGATGTGCCCGAAGCCCTGGCAGTTGAAGCACTGCGTGCCTCTTGTTGGTTTCTTTTATGGTTCCAGTCTGATGATGATGTTGAATATTTCTGTAAGGTCCTTTAGTCTTGATTGAAGGTCTTCTGTTTTGAAGAACGTTAAGATTTGAATTGGTAATTCAATCTTTTTCTTAACGCCTTGTTCTGTGACTTGTTTTTCAATGCTTCTCACTTCTTTTATTGGCAGTTTCATCTTCAAGTTCATGACATATTTCTTCAACTGAGATGGAGCTGGAAGCCTTTTCAAAGTAATCTTGAAGATGGGTCTTCTGCCGTAGCCATGTGTATAAAACTGAGCGTTTGACTTCTTTATGTGTTTGTAGGCATGTTCATAAGCTCTTTTTGAAGTAGTCTTGATGGTAAGAGTTTCTTGATTGTATCGCATAGATACTTCATTTTTGTTTCCTGCTGTGATGCACTCCAGTTCGTATGGTGTTATGTCCTTAATGCTCACCACTATAGGAGGTGGTATTTCTTCCTTGTCGGAGTTGAGTGAGTCAAACATATTTCTAGTTTCTATTGGTGTTTTTGGCTTCTGGTTGTAAGTCCTTCTGGCAGTGTGGCATGCCGGCGGATGAGAAAATCCTTCTTCGTCCATATTCTGTAGAGTTTCTCGTTCAGCGAAGTCAGAGAATCCAGCAGAATGAGAATGAATAGACGAGTAAAAGAGACCATCAAACAGCAATCTCATTGGAACGATGGAAGTCCCTATCACTGATCAATCAGAAGGCAGATATAACTTACGAACACATCGAGGTGAACGTATAAATAGGACAGACAGTGGACGAAATTGCCAGTCTCAAGATAACCCTTGAGGATGTCAGACGCAGTCTCTGGCGAAACGTCGGGGAACTTAAAGCCTCAAGACCACGGCCAACAGCCCGGAAATCTTCTTCAAGATCATCATAGTAGCTCCGGCCGTGAAAGTCTACGTCAATACATAAAGTAATACTGTTTTTTATTATATAAAACTTACCTCATTAGAGGATTGCCACAAGAAAAAAGTGATACCGAGAGTTAATTTTCGAAATTGATGAAATACTTTTGTAAATACACTTAAAAAAATGTCAAATTGTAATTTAAATATATTCTGTAAAGATAGTTTCTTAAAATTCAAATTGATCCTCTAATGGCAGCGATGGCAATTATAGGAAGATACACTCTGTCCAAATCTAAGAAATTCTAAAATTTAGGTAAGAATCCTGGTGTAGTACCTCTTGCCCGATCATCAATCCTGTGACAGTTATACTATCTAATTCGTATTTATCTTTGTAATAGTCAACTGTTGGCTCATATATGGCTTTATTTTCAGAGTGAACTTCCTCAGGTTGGCCACTATCAGTCTCAAAACGAATTGTAGGATCTAATATCATACCAATTTTAGAAGATGGTCTAAATGCAATAATATCTATTCGTCTGTTACTTCCATTCCTCATAAACTGTGTATCCATAATCTCGCAAGGCTTCTGTCTTTATGTTTCGAATATAGTGGTGCCGAATGTTTCTCAGTGATTTTTAACTAAAAGAAGTATCTTGTGATGAGACGTATTTTCCGAGGTTAAAGATGGCCGTCACACAGGGCTGGCATCCCGGATGGTATGTCGTGTCGATTGTCTAGATTGGTGATAGCCTTAATATCTTAAAAACCCCAAAGGTCCCCCTAAAGTCTGTAATGGAATAACCTTATTCAATTCCGTAACGCTCTTTATTTCGAGTACGGCACCAGAATTTTGAGACAAGCTATATACAATTATTTTAGCATAACCATTCGTTCCATCAATAATCCACGATTACAGCTATATCACAGTTATAAAATGGATGAATGGGCCAATAAAATGTAAAAATAGTCTTTCTTATTCTGTAACCTTCTAACATCAGTGGCGTGCAAGTCCTCAGCATGTATAGAAAATAGATAAGAATAAAAATTAGATTTGTCATGATTGTATTTATTTTATTGATATTTACAGTCGCTTTAACTACAATGATCGTATTGCTACTTTTGTACAGGTTATGACTATTTTTCTGTCGAGTCTGTTAAGTTCAGCAATAATCATATCCTTAAACTTATCTGACGTCACGGTTAGAGTGCTCTCTCGTACCTCGACATCCGGCGTGAATAACAGACACTACTTCAGTGACGTACTCTCTATTCATATTTAACTAACTCACTGGCACTATCGAACCCGAACGTTCATGGCTGCGTGGATATAAGCTCTCCATAAATCCCTATTCTAATGGTTTCCAATCATCCCCTGTATAATGTCCTTCACTCAAATCACAGTTATGTTATTCTCCCACCTTATCATTCTTGGTCTACCAACTGGACTTTTTCTTCTGATTTACCTACAAGATATAAAACTATTATTCTACCAGTTATATTATATGGATGCGAACCATGGACTCCTACTTTAAGAGAGGAAAGAAAATTACGAGTATTTGAGAATAATGTTCTTAGTAACATTTTTGGACTAAAGAGAGATGAACAGACATGTGAATGGAGAATACTACATAACAGTGAACTACATTGTCTTCATGGGAAGCCAGATATGATAAGAACAATTAAGTCTCGTATAATGCGATGCGCAGGACATGTGGCACGAATGGGAATGAAAGACGTGCATGAAGGCTTCTTGAAGGAAAACCAGAGAGAAAACGCCCAGTTGGTAGACCAAGAATGAGGTGGGAGAATGACATTAATAATGATTTGAGGGAAGTAAATTATACAGGGAATGATTGGAAGACATTAGCTCAGGATAGGGATGTATGGAGAGCTTATGTCCGATCGGCTATGAACCTACGGGTTCGATAGTGCCAGTGAGTTAGTTAGTTACCTACAAGAAGCTTCCATGTCCCTCTTTCTTTCTCCATTCGTGCCACATGTCCTGCTCATTGCAGTTTACGAGACTTACTGTTCTTATTATATCTGGTTTCCTATATAAACCATGCAGCTCACTGTTATGTAGTCTTCCCCATTTACCTGTCTGTTCATCTCTCTTTGGTCCAAAAATTTTTTCTAAGAATTTTACTCTCAAAAACTCTCAATTTTTCTCTCTTCTCTCAAAATAGGATTCCATGCTTTACATCCACATAATACAACTGGGAGAATAAACGTTTTATACATTTTCAACTTAACCGTTTTTTGAGAGAAGATGTGCCGACAAGAGTCTCTGTATTGCATAATAGCATGAATTTATATAATTGACCTTATGTTTAATTTCTTTGTGGATAGCATTACTATTTGTAATTATTGTTCCTACAATGGCTGTTCCTTTGTTGTTGTATGGAAGTGAAAATTGGATAATGAAATCAATGGATAAAAGAAGGGTACAGACTGCGGAAATGCTGTTCTTACATAATGTGAAAGGATGCACAAGAGCGGATAGAATAAGGAATGAAACTATACGAGAATAATTAAATATATATAAAATTGAAGATAAAATCAGCGAAAATAATAAGAAATGGACAGAACACTTAATGAGAATGAACAACGAAAGAATAGCAAAAAGAACCTTCCTGTATAATCCCAGAGGAACAAGAGATGTTGGCCGACCACGTAGAAGATGGACTCCACTTTTAACTTCGCCGGAACAGGCTGCATAGCCTAAACCTTGTAGTAGAAGAAGAAGAAGAAGAAGAAGAATTATTGTTCCTAGGCATTTGAATTCAGCCACTTCTTCAAAATATTCCCCATTTGTCACTTCGTCAAGACATCATGAAATCTGAACTCTTAATCCCGTCGATACCGTCTTACTTAATTACTCACCTTCTGAAGGAAGCCGTTTTCCAAGTTTTTTTCATCTTGTAAAATCCATCAATCTGGAAGCAACCAACTACCGAACTATGGTAACCACTAGCCCACCGGGAGCGCTTGGAATATCTTCTTATACATTATGAAGTTTAAATGTACTCCTATTCCCTTTCAGGGAGTTTCTCCTTACAATTTTCACTGTCCTATCTTCTGTCTCTGGTCATATAATAATATACTGGTATTGTTAACATGTATTGCATTATTGTATTGTGATCCTCTATTCTATAGTGTTCTGCCCGAGGGCAGGTCTTTCACTGCAATCATAGCATTTTCATGCTATTCTTTGCAGCTTTACTAGGGAATTATAGGTGTGGTAGCTTCCCGTTGCTTTCCACACCAGTGAAATGATGGTGATGATATTGATAAGGATGATGATAATGGCCGGATGATTTTCGTGGACCGTTTGGGCCCTAAGCTATCTGATATTTGTCTTACAGGTGAGGAAAAAACCGAAAAAAAACTCAGCCAGGAAGCCTGTCCCGATCGGAAATCGATCCCGGGCCCGCTGTGTGACAAGACAGCACGTTACCTCGAGACCACAGCGGTGGACTGTTTTATTATAATGTTACATATCGCTCATTTGCTGCAACAACGTCATAGCTAAAAAATTGTCGATTTTGAGTTATTGGTACTACATGAAAGATAGAAATCAGTTCTATATTCAGGAAGAACGACATAAGATATTGTAAACAATGAGTTGGTATAGTAATTTGATATTTATGACAAATACAGGCAAAGGTATGTGGATTTCAAACCTTTAATTGCTTCTCCTGAAAAACTATGTTTTTTGATTTATGACGTTGTTGCAGAAAAAGAGCGATATGTTTGTTCTGGTGAGTGGAAGAGAAGACCACATGTCTCCACTTCCCCATAATGAATAAATTGCTAAATAAAATAAATAAATTACAAGCCCACTACCCTTGTGATATAGTCCGTTAAAAATATACAGGCTACATAGTCAGTGATTGGAATGCTCTTTGAATGAGTGCAAATGGTGTTTTGACTAAAGAACTCTTCTTACCTACGGTACCCTACAGGCTAAATGTAAAACATTTTATTCCAAATTTTATTTTGAGACAATTTATGACTGGCCATGGAAAATTTGGTTGTAATTTCAGGAGATTTAATATTAACTCAGACAGTGATCACAATTGCGTCAAGAATCAATACAATCTGTAAAACATGTTTCATTCAATTGTCCTATATTCGAAAAACAACGATGATTAAATGATGGTGAGACTTCTTCCTCGATTTGTGAAGTGATTTTTAAGAAACAAAATTATTATAAACATTTTATGAAATTCGTAACAATGTTTAATAATTTGACAAAACTCTTATAGTCAATTTATGTGCAGTATAACACTCGTTCAAAACCATATGTTAATATTTCTGCTTTACAATAAATAGTATGCATTATTATAGTAATGCTACACCTTGTAGCACATGGCCCTGGGGTCGACTCAACCTGGAGATTCAATAATAACAAATAACCTTAACATTGCTCTCTCCTAATTCGATCAAATCCAAAATGTGTAAATATTTTCCTGATGTGTCATGTGAAATTGGTTTATTCTTGTAGTGTAACTGAGAACCAAGTATATTTCAAATTTATAAATTAAGGGTCCCGCGCCGTAGCCGAGCGGTTAAGGTAGGAAGCCTTGGCGCAGAGCTACGGGTTTTGTGCGCTGGTTCGAGTCTCCATGGGGGAAGAAATTTTCTCATGGTATTTCGGCCAGTATGGGACCGGTGCCCACCCAGCATCGTGAGGCAATTGGGTAGCTACAATAAGTAGCGGCTCCAGGTTGAGGAACCAGCTATAACGGCTGGGGGACTCGACATGCTAACCACATGTCACCCCTACACTGGATGTTGATCATCTACCTCTGTGATTGACACATGTGGATGAGAAGGGCCAGCAGCCGGCTGGTAAAAGGGCAACCGCTGAAAAAAGTGGAAAGACCCTCAATCGGATAAATCATGGACAAATGTCATATTCAAGACATAACCAAATTTATTGTAGATAGACGAAAATGTTGGAAGGGTCATATAGAAAGAATGGAAGCAAACCGACTTGTAAAAAGAACTAAATAAGATAGACGAATGGACGGGAGAAGAACAAGAGGAAGAGCAGCCAAGAGATGGATAGACAGTGAATGCACATCCAATACGTCTTCCTCCCAGGAGTGATTTTGTAAATAAACAGGATGAAAATCCTACAAATTATGTTTATGAAGAAGAAGAAGAAATTCTTATTTTTATGTCCGTTTTTACAAGTCGTACTTGAAGCATCTTGAACACGTTTGCTACTTGCAGCTTTATAAGTTCTTTTTTATATCTCAGCAGGTCCATAAGAACTAATGACGTCACATTACCCTACCGCCCGCTCCGTTTTTGTTCTCGTGGCGGTACAACAATCTCCTTCTAACTGACATTAATGAAGAGAATGAACGCGTCATCGCTTCTCAAACGGTGAGTGCCGACCTCCCTAATTTCGTTTAAATTTGGGCAACTGCTTTATAGCATATCTCATTATATATCGCGCTTATCATCAGTGTTGCCAATTTAGCCACGTAGTATTTACAAAACATCACTAGCTACAAATTTGTGAAAAAGCCACTAATAGCTTTCTCGCCATTTGTCGCCTTTTCTTTAACCACTTCTAGCCATTTTTATTCCAATTTGATTATTTTGTATAAATTTTGCAATAATAACGGATGGAGATAGATAGACTTTGCGACTACAAAAATAAATTAAGCAAAATTAGTATATTCTATCCAAAAAACATACAGGAAGGCACGTGGATAGTACTAACTAACTCACTGGAACTACTGAACCCGTAGGTTCATGGCCGCGTGGACATAAGCTCTCCATATACCCCTATCCCCTGTATAATCAACTTCCCTCAGATCATAGTTAATGTTATTCTCCCACATCATTCTTGGTCTACCAACTGGGCGTTTTCTCTTTGGTTATCCTACAAGAAGCTTCCATGCACGTCTTTCATTCCCCATTCGTGCCACATGTCCTGCCCATCGCAGTATACGAGACTTAACTGTTCTTATATCTCGCTTCCTATAAAGACCATGTAATTCACTGTTATGTAGTCTTCTCCATTCACCTGTCTTTTCATCTCTCTTTGGTCCAAAAAGTTTCCTAAGAAATTTATTCTCAAATACTCGTAATCTCCTTTCCTCCCTTAAAGTAAGCCTCTAATGGTACTACTATTATAATCAGTTAGACCATGTATTAATGCAGAACAGGCTTAAGTCTATACATACAAGGAAGTAGATAGCGATTCAGGCCAGCACTCAGTGAGAGTAAGAAAAAAAACAATAGAAATAGAATTTCTGGTGAGAAGTGAATAAAAATGTAAGTTAGATAAACTTAAATGGAAAAGAAATTAAAGATTTTTTTTTATAAATCAGAATTGCAGAATATTTCATTATAATAATATATTTATTTATTTCATAAAATTTATTTTATATTCATAATTCAGTCATCATATTATTATCATCATCATCGTTTCAAGTATTAGGCCCAGTGGCCCGTTACGGTCTCCCGCCATCTCCGAAAAGGTCGACCCACAGATCTTCTGCCTCGAGGAATGTAGTGAAGAATTTGTTTTGGTATTCTGTGACGATCCATGAGCTGAATATGGGCTAGCCAATTGTTTCTATATTCTTGGAGGTATTCAGATATAGGTACGATGTTTAACTCTCTGGCTATTGTTGAATTTGTTTGGTGGTCTAGAAGGCTATAACCTGCAGTTCGTCGCAGAAATTGCATCTCTGTGGCTGTAATATGACGATCATCCTGAGTTCTGATGGTCCAAGCTTCACTGCCATAACAGATTATAATTATATCAATTCCAATAGCTAAAAGAAAAAAAATGGCGACAAAATTGTAGTTAAGAAGTACAGATCGGCAAGTTCATTTTTTAAGTTTTAAATACAGCTCCCTTCACGGATATACCTTGTAGTTTAGCCATTTCTAGCCATTTTTAGTAGTCAGTTTTAGCCACTTTTTTTTTCACTGGGTGTTGGCAACCCTGCTTACCATCAGCATTAGGAAACAATTTATACATCTACAGGTCCTCGGCAGTTCAATATATAAAATACAATTAGAACATAAAAACCACCATCATCAGCCTGACAGGTCACAGACCTGGAAGGACTCTTACGATCTACTGAAGTTTTCCTTCCACCTCTGCATGGGTCGTCTCAATGCTCTCTTCCCATGTGGGATACAGTTTGCGATTGCCGTGGGGATTCTTCGTCTGGGCAATCTATTAACATGTTGTATCCAATTTTCTTGATAGTTATGGATATGGTCAATGACCGGGTCTATGACAAGTTTCAGAAAGATATCGGAATTCCTTTTCATATCCCACTTAATATAGCCTGCTGTCCGGTGCATGAACTTCATTTGACTGGCAGTAATCGTCCTCCCGAGGGACCATAACATAAGATAGGTCTTGCCAGAGTTTTATATAAACGATGATGCGTGTGTTTTTTAAACTAGAGATGGTTTCATTGCTCTGTTTATAATTCCAATGACCTAAAACACGTCTGGAGAAAAGAATCGTATATAGTCAACCTAGGATTTAAGGAGAGATCAGGGCTTGCTTGGTTTAGGCTAGGGGTATGGAAATTTCTAAAAATTAGGACGATCATGATATGCGAATATGTCCAATGTGCGGGAACTTTGAAGATGAGATACATATATTAGGAAAATGTAATGATTTAGAATATTGGAGACGTCAGTTATTACCGGAAAGATTTCTAAATTCAAATCGGGAAAGATTGGCATGCTACGAGTTATTGGTAAATCCATAAAATTGGATAACCCTCGGTAAATTTCTGGACAAAACGCGGAAAATAAGGACAACACTCATTCATGAATAAATATATGTTATCAAAATGCAATACCATTAATTCTTAACAATTATATATAAATTAATTAGTGTGTAATATTATTGTGTTTTCTTTATGTAATTGTAATGTTAATGTTTTTAGTGTATAATGCTATTGTGTTATTATTTAATTATAATATTATTGTGTTTTATTTATGTAATATTAATGTTATCGCTTTTTTTTGTTGTTTATTTTTCTATACACTATTACCAATTATTACTTTATTGTAACGGACTGTCAACAGCACGTACGGCTCACTGCCCGTGCGACCCATATTTGTAAATAATATTGTAAATATCTTACTTTTTGTCTAATAAAGTCCTACTACTACTACTACTACTAATTCCAATGAATCTATTAAAGTTGACAATTTTTCCATGAATATCTAATTCTTGTTGAAAAGACAGTGTATAACCAAGGCATTTAAATACATTGACTCTTTCTAGAATTTTACCATGAAGACTAATTTTACTTTGTTCTGGCTGTTTTCTGCGAAAAGCCATTATTTTAGTTTTCTCTGTGGATATATTCATAAACTGTTATTGTTTTTTTTAACAGGGAGGCGACACTCTAATTATTTCTAGATTGAACATTTACAGAAACCAACCTGGACAATAACCCAACGTCCAATCATTACCTTCTCGTGGTGCAGCTGTTAACATAATATCGTTTATGCAATATGAACTAAAGGGATGGGCTACCCACCAATTAGCACTGGTCAGCTTGGTGGGTTATAGACCGATCTGACATTACTTCCTTTTCTAATACTAGATCCCTCTTTTTTTGCTCTGATGATATTAGAATATTCAAGGCCGAACGGTTAATTTCTGTCTTTCTTATAGGCCTATCTCTTTCTTTTTGTAAACTTGTCCAGAAGATTTGAAGTGGCAGCCCCACTACTGGACTAATCTTCTCCTGGCTAGCAGCTAGTTGGACGGAAAATACATTGCTTTCAAATCTACAAATATGAAAACCCGGGCACCTTTCATTTATGACGAAACAACATACAAATACGGTAAAACGTGTTCAAAACGGAATCGCATGGGACCAATTTTTTTCTACATTAAACAAAATTCCGCATTATAAAAAAAACAAAGTTATTAAACAATCTTAGGTTATAGAGTACCGTATATGCCTCTTTACGTGCCTTGGATTAATTGTAGTTCCGCTGTCGTTGAAAAGTGAAGTATAGTACGTATGAGTGATTTTGACGATAACGCGCAAAATACAGTCCGTTTCGTCAGCGTTAAAAATGTCTCTTAGGCGCGTATCCTGAAATTTCGGTTTCCACTCACTAACTATATGCTTTCGTCCACATCCTTTGATTCCCCGCAAATTTCTCCCACACTACATTGTCTCGTTCTTTGTTGGTATAACCACTCGATTAGGCTCTTTTCGGCAATAATGAAGATGAATTACAATATTCCACTCATCATCTTAATATAATAGCCCAACGATTTAACATGGAAATATCAAACAACAAAATCTAAAGTTATTGGCCTTTCAAGGGAAAATTCCCAGTATGAAGTAAAATTTGTATTCAGAATTCAATATTAGAGCAAGTAAATTCATTTAATACTTAGGATATAATCTAACTTATAATGAGGAATGTGATATATCCTTTAAAATACAAAACTATAATAAAGCTTTAAGAATTATCAACCAAGTTTTTAAACCATCAAAAGTGCAGAGACACACAAGAATAAAAATCTATAAAATTCTCGCTAGACCCATAATCTGTTATGGCAGTGAAGCTTGGACCATCAGAACTCAGGATGATCGTCATATTACAGCCACGGAGATGAAATTTCTGCGACGAACTGCAGGTTATAGCCTTCTAGACCACCAAACAAATTCAACAATAACCAGAGAGTTAAACATCGTACCTATATCTGAATACCTCCAAGAATATAGAAACAATTGGCTAGCCCATATTCAGCGCATAGATCGTCACAGAATACCAAAACAAATTCTTCACTACATTCCTCGAGGCAGAAGATCTGTGGGTCGACCTTTTCGGAGATGGCGGGAGACCGTAACCGGCCACTGGGCCTAATACTTGAAAGGACGATGATGATGATGATGACTACATTGTCTCGTCTTTTATAACAGTGCAGCCAACCTGAAGATTCCTTGAAATCGGAATTTTCTAGGGACATAGCAACAGCTAGAGCTTGCTTTGGAGCATCGGTCTGTAAATTTGGAGATTTTTAGATCGTGCACTTGTAAAACACTCCCACATCACTTCATTGATTTCTTAATTTATTTTATTAATTAATTTTTTTTGCTTCCCTATTTATTAGATCGTTTCATTGCATCCATTCATTAATTATTTCTTCTTTGTGTTTTAAAATCTCATAAATTTGGGTTTTCCACATTTAAATTTAGTCATTATTTCGCGTACTGAGAGTTGTTTTTTTATCTTCAACCATTTTCACTTTTTCGTTTAATGACAATGATATACACGATTTAGACATTTTTATTCCACAAATTCAGACGCCACCTGTGAAAGATACGTACACAATCGGTCTCACATCTTAAACCAATTTAAGATGGTTATTTGTAAGACAGATGTCATAGTCTAATATTTGTTTTATGAACCTGTATTTCGCATAACAGGTACCCAGTGAGGCCGAAAGAAAATTTTAGATACTGGTAAAAAAATCTAGTTCATCCGGCGGCACGAATCATCCCTTATTGTTATTTATCCTAACCGGAATTCAATGAAGTGGAAACTAATTTCTTTTCCCTGTCTTTCCGCCTTATAAACATTTTTTCATGAAATATGTTTCCGAGTTGGACAGATTCCGTTTTATACAAAATAAATGTAAAATTACTATTATTTCGCCGAGATCAATACATTTGTTCACATTTGACAGATTTCCGCATTATTCACGTTCCGGATTAAACACGTTTTACTGTATATAACTTACATGAATAGATAAAACTAGCTTTCATAGCGGAGCCAAATACAAACGCCAGTCTTCAGCCGTGGGGTTGATGACTGCATTGAATAATGTTATATCAAATTCGTACATGCTTCAGCAGTCCTACACATACTAAATTCTGAGGTTAATGGATTCAATTTTCATCTCCTTGACAGCTTCTTCTGAGGTAGCCGCATTCTGTGTTGTTCATCTTGATTTGTTGTGTACTTTGACTCGTGACTTATCGCTTCATTACTAGTTAGAAGAGTTTCCATCCTTGGGTGCGCACTGGACGAAATTGTTTCCCTACGGTGAGAATAGTGTAAAATGTACATGTATTTGCATTATTTGCTATTTTTTTTCGTTTATACTGTTTCTCCTTTTTGTTTTACATTTATTCCTTTTTACACGCTTTATATTAGCTTGACCTGTATCTATCTATCTATCTATGTAACGGAATCTTTCAACGCGATTTTCACCCACTTAAAATCATTGGATCGACTTGAAACTTTGTATATTTGCAGAGGACCCGTGACAATACAATAATTCCATATTTATTTCCTAAAATCCTGGCCATAATCATCAGAAAATCAAAAAAAGTGTTTTTGTATCAATGTAACGCAATCTTTCAACGCGATTTTAACCCACTTAGAAACATTGGATTGACTTGAAACTTTGTATACTTGTAGAGGACCCGTGACAATATAATACTTTCATATTTATTTTCTAAAATCCTGGCCATAATCATCAGAAAATAAAAAAAAAGTGTTTTTGTATCAATGTAACGGAATCTTTCAACGCGATTTTCACCCAGTTGGAAACATTGGATCGACTTGAAACTTTGTATACGTGTAGAGGACCCGTGACAATACAATACTTTCATATTTTGTTTCTAAAATCCTGGCCAGAATCATCCGAAAATCAAAAAAATGAAAACTGATATAATAGGTTGCGGACTTGTCGAGCTTTTAGTCAATCGTTGTAAGAGCTCAGTTGGTAGAGCAGTGAACTCTTAGTGGTATATAATTTCAGTAATCCATACGTCGCTGGTTCAAATCCGGCTGGGAGGATTTTTTTTTACAGAAGAGTATTACTTTTAGCTCATACTACAATAGTATCGAATTTAAAGATATTTACATTTTTATCTTACTCTGTAAAATATTAAAACTAAAAAATAAAAAATAAATAATAGTTTTATTAAAACTAAAAGAACACGCTTTATTAGAAAACTAAAAAATGAAAAAATAATTTTAATTTCCAATACGCTTGGGATAAAATAAAGTGGTCAACAAAAAATCATCTCCAACACATATAGAATAAAATTACAGTTATCAACAAACAGAAAATAATTTTACCATCAAAAGCGTGGGGTGCTTTTTATGATGTTTACATTTTCTTCTTACAGAGCTTACTTTTACCAATATCTGTTTATTATCAAATATATTAATTGATATAGAGCACCCCACGCTTTTGATGGTAAAATTATTTTCTTTTTGTTGATAACTCTAATTTTATTCTAGATGTGTTGGAGATTATTTTTTTGTTGACCACTTTATTTTATCCCAAGCGTATTGGAAATTAAAATTATTTTTTCATGTTTTAATTTTCTAATAAAGCGTGTTCTTTTAGTTTTTTAAAACTATTGTTTATTCTTTTACCTGTTTTGTTAACTTTCTTTTATTCTCACATAGACACAAGGACAGGACACACCCAGACCAAGTTGCAGATTTAAAATCCCCTACCCCGCCAGGAATCGAACCCGGGTCGCCGGAGTGGAAGGTAGGGACTCTACCGACTACGCCACGGAGACGGACAACTATTCAGTCTAAAATACATTAGTTACACTGTTGGTGTTGGAGTGTTGTGTTTATTGAGTAAACTAAGATTCCACCGATTTCATAATTCTTAGTTTAACATCTCCCTTTTTAGTTGCTTTTATGTTCCCCACAACATTACGGTGACATAACATATCGGGGGAGAAGTTAACACTTTGGATCACGTTAGGCCTAGCTATATTTTCGACCGCACAAGGACATGGAGGGCCTCCCAGAATCAGGGATATGTTCAATGAGGGGCCATCTCCGAGACAGTGGAACATTTAAGACAAGACAATTCACTCATACTAAACAGGCGAATATGACAGGATAATTATGGTGACCACATGATGTTCGGGGACTATTTTGGCCTTAAATGTTCGCGAAATGTGTGTTATATTAAGGAAAAGCCCGAAAACATCACCCAAGAAACTCGTACCGACCGGGAATCGAACCCGAGCCCGATGCGAACAAGATAACAACGTTATCCCGAGACCACATTGGTGGATGAAATGCTACGATATTAATGGGAACATCTGATATTAGAGGGAAAGATCACACATGTTCATGCAGGCCACACTATGCCAAAACAGGTATGCAGATGACGGTTTCAAGTGCTCCAGAAGGACAAATGCCCTGTGGACCTTTGAAATATTAGTGATGCACCCAGAGCATAATAATTATAAATTATATTAATTAATATAACATTAAACCTGGTCGGGATCGATGGATTTTTTGGAAGGAAAAATCCAAAGGAGAAATCTTCCGAGAAGGATTTTAAGCCGTGGGTCCCGAGTCCGAAGATTTTCAGGCTCGTAAAATAACCGCAAACCTGAATAAAAACACTTGTGCAAAATTTAACCGACCTCCATCCATCGAAATATCTTACACTGTAATTCAACCCAGGAAGTTTCTACACACCTTATGGCCCCCCTATGTACAGAGGGTATATGTTATCAAACTCATAATAATGGTATTTGTTTGCTTAAGGAGGGGAAGGGGCAAGGTTAGCAGTACTTTTCCAAATCTATGTACTATACATTTAAAAAACATAGTTTTTTACGGCATGCAGACTAGTTTTACAGTAAATATGAGAGTCGGCACTTTCACACAGGGTACTACAGATCCGCATGAGCTCAGTGACAGGTGGTAACTGTTTTTTTCTTTAAGAGGGGGTAGCTTGCACGGCTACAACTTACAACTATGTACCTGCTGTGTTGCAATCTTCAGTTTTACATAAGGATTTCTCTCAAGAAAATACTGTTAAAATGGCAACCCAGTTCCCTATTCCAAACACACAGTAACTTCCTGGGCTGAATCTGACTGTAGTTGCTTACTAGATGTCTCGTTGAGGCGATGTGCTAACCACACTTGTTGGCATCTATAGGTAAACAAGCGTAAATAAATTAGCTTGATTAAGAAACTCCTCCTAAGGAACTACCGTATCCCTACGCGGGACGTATGGAGTTTATACATACATACAATAATATAACATTAACATTAATAAATCTCAGTAAACTGTACAACTATACAGTCCTAATTAGCCGTTTTTAAGGAACTGTACGTAATGCATAGTTCAATTCATTTTCGACTCAGGTTTAGTATTTGAATTATGAATTGTAATGAAGGCCGATAGCGAGGAGATACTAAAGGCCAACACGCACACTATTGAGTAACATTAAGAAATTAGGACTGGAAGTAAATATCAATAAAACTAAATACATGGTCACACGTAGAAATTCAGTATATAATGGAAATGGACAGCTAATGACAAATGAGGGAAATTTTGAGGAAGTGGCTGAATTCAAATACTTAGGAACAATAATCACAAACAGGAATGAGATGCACAAAGAAATTAAACATAGGCTCAATTCTGGAAATGCGTGCTATTATGCATTGCAGAGACTCTTGATGTCCCAACTCCTTTCAAAAATCATTAAACTGAAAATATATAAAACTATTATTCTACCAGTTATATTATATGGATGCGAAACATGGACTCTTACTTTAAGGGAGGAAAGGAGATTACGAGTATTTGAGAATAAAGTTCTTAGGAAATTTTTTGGACCAAAGGGAGATGAACAGACAGGTGAATGGAGAAGACTACATAACAATGAACTACATGGTCTTTATAGGAAGCCAGATATAATAAGAACAGTTAAGTCTCGTAGACTGCGATGGGCAGGACATGTTCCGCGTTTGGGGATTGAAAGACGTGCATGGAAACGTCTTGTAGGAAAGCCAGAAGGAAAACGCCCAGTTGGTAGACCAAGAATGAGGTGGGAGAACAACATTAACTATGATTTGAGGGAAGTAGATTATACAGGGAATGATTGGAAAGCATTAGCTCAAGATAGGGATGTATGGAGAGCTTATGTCCGTGCGGCCATGAACCTACGGGTTCGATAGTGCCGGTGAGTAAGTAAGTAAGTAAGTAATGAAGTTTTTGCACTTAAACAAGTCTATTGCTAAAGATCCTTAACCCAAGCCTTCGGGTTGCCTGTGCAAGTTTCGTAGGTGCAACAGCTTCTACTTATGTTAATAGGCTATTGGATGTAATACTAGATCGAGGACAAATATCCCATTGCTGACAATGTATGCGCAGAAACTAGAAAAGAGTCTCTATCACGAGTGGTAGATGACGTAACTCAGATACCTGACAATATAAACAAAAAGGTCAGGAGTGTTTAAGAATATAATGCAGTATAATACAAATGCCAAATATTGATTTGCATAATTTAAAAAAATCGACTGTAGTTTTGTGGTTAACGTTTTCACTAACTTCAGACGTTAGTGGAAAGAATTTATGATAAGTGATGCCACGACTGTTTTCCAATTTATCCAGAGGATTTGGAAATCAAGAGTGGCATTTGTTAGGACTATTTAACGAATAAAATTAAGCTGTTTACTCACAAATCATTGTTCAACTACAGTTATTTTACAATATTTATATATTTAATGTAAACGGCGATGTTTGAAAACCAATGAGAAATGTTGCTTATGTTTCATTTGTTTATCACTGCTACTTGATCATACTATTTATTAACAAATAGGATCAGAATATTGTAAGAATGCACCCTAGTGGAGAAAAAATTAAACACATCAAACTGTATATTTTAACCAACTTCATAGGTTATTTTTAGAAAACATCTCTGTAAAATCATTATTTAAAAACACAATTATTGAACACACAATTATCAAATGTGTAGTTCGAAGGAATTTATTAATTGCTTGCTATATTCAACGTATTTGTCGGAGAGTCAGTCACCTGTTCAGAATATTAATAAATAATAGTTTAAAAACTAAAATAACACACTTTATTAGAAAACCGAGGTAAAAAATGAAGAATAATTTTAATTTCCAATACGCTTGGGATAAAATTAAATTGGTCAACAAAAAAATCATCTCCAACACATTTAGAATAAAACTATAGTTATCTACAAAAAGAAAATAATTTTACCATCAAAAGCGTGGGGTGCTCTATATCATTTAATATATTTGATAATAAACAGATATTGGTAAAAGAAAAACTCTAAGATGAAAGTGTAAAAACCATAAGAAGCACCCCACGCTTTTGATGGTAAAATTAGTTTTTTTTGTATATAAGTACAGTTTTATTCTAAATGTGTTGGAGATGATTTTTTTGTTGGCCACTTTAA
The DNA here is from genome assembly GCA_030220185.1 of Diploptera punctata. Classification (NCBI taxonomy): domain Eukaryota; kingdom Metazoa; phylum Arthropoda; class Insecta; order Blattodea; family Blaberidae; genus Diploptera; species Diploptera punctata. The sequence continues at coordinate 3,074,753 of JASPKZ010010680.1, read as the reverse complement.
TTTTATCCCAAGCGTGTTGGAAATTAAAATTATTCTTTATTTTTTACTTCGGTTTTCTAATAAAGCGTATTATTTTAATTTTTAAACTATTTTTTATTTTTTAGTTTTAATATTTTACAGAATAAGATAAAAATGTAAATAATATCTTTAAATTCGATACTAATGTAGTATGAACTAAAAGTAATACTCTTCTGAAAAATCCTCCGGGCCGGATTTGAACCAGCGACCTATGGATTACTGAAATTAAATACCACTACAGTCTACCGCTCTACCAACTGAGTTCTTATAACGATTGACTAAAAAGTTGACCAGTCCGCAACCTATTATACCGGTTTCAATTTTTTTGATTTTCTGATAATTCTGTACAGGATTTTAGAAAACATTTATGAAATTGTTGTATTGTCATTGGTTCTTTACAAGTATACAAAGTTTCAAATCGATCCAATGATTTTAAGTGGGTGAAAATCGCGTTGAAAGCTTCCGTTACATATTTACACAGACACGGTTTTTTATTTTCTGATGATTCTGGTCAGGATTTTAGAAACAAATTATGAAATTATTGTATTGTCATTGATCCTTTACAAGTATACAAAGTTTCAAATCGATCCAATGATTTTAAGTGGGTGAAAATCGCGTTGAAAGCTTCCGTTACATATTTACACAGACACCGGTTTTTTATTTTCTGATGATTCTGGTCAGGATTTTAGAAACAAATTATGAAATTATTGTATTGTCATTGATCCTTTACAAGTATACAAAGTTTCAAATCGATCCAATGATTTTAAGTGGGTGAAAATCGCGTTGAAAGCTTCCGTTACATATTTACACAGACACGGTTTTTTATTTTCTGATGATTCTGGTCAGGATTTTAGAAACAAATTATGAAATTATTGTATTGTCATTGATCCTTTACAAGTATACAAAGTTTCAAATCGATCCAATGATTTTAAGTGGGTGAAAATCGCGTTGAAAGCTTCCGTTACATATTTACACAGACACGGTTTTTTATTTTCTGATGATTCTGGTCAGGATTTTAGAAACAAATTATGAAATTATTGTATTGTCATTGGTTCTTTACAAGTATACAAATTTTCAAGTCGATCCAGTGGTTTTTAAGTGGGTGAAAATCGCGTTGAAAGCTTCCGTTACATATTTACACAGACACGGTTTTTTATTTTTTGATGATTCTGGTCAGGATTTTAGAAACAAATTATGAAATTATTGTATTGTCATTGATCCTTTACAAGTATACAAAGTTTCAAATCGATCCAATGATTTTAAGTGGGTGAAAATCGCGTTGAAAGCTTCCGTTACATAGATAGATACAAGCCAAGCTAATATAAAGCGTGTAAAAAGAAGGAGCTTTCTTTAATATGATAAACAGAAGTAGATAAATATCGAGGTGAAACACGACTGTGATTGGTTGTATAGCTAAATTAATTGAAACGTGATTGGTCATTGGCTCCCATCTGAGGCATGAGTTAAAGTCAGTTCTATCTACTTTTCGAACAAACCTCTCGATAGAATCTTGAGTTTCATCTAGAGAAATCCAAATTTTATTTTCACCTACATATTGACATATTTCCGGTATAACATTATTGTAAAAGTCCACAGCTCTATTCCTTGTCACGCAGCGGGCTCGGGTTCGATCATCCGGTTAGGACAAGTTTCCTCGGTGAGGTTTTTTTCGGGGTTTTTCCTCACATGTAAGACAAAAATCAGGAAACTTTAAGGTCCAAACGGTCCCCGAACATCAAGTGGTCATCAACATCACATTCACCTCATTAGATTATGTTTAGGATTAAGGACTCTCCTGGCTCATCATCGCCCATCACATCATAGGGGCCTTGCAGGCACCCTACCCTCTGAAATGGATTACAATATGCCAATGCCAAGAGATAATACCAGAAATGCACTGGTGGCATTAAATAAAAAAAATATTACATTTATATACCTACATAGGACATAATATCACTCCTTGTCATATACTATATTCACTTCTCGCAACTGGAATTCCCTACCACAAGAAATAAGGAACTGCCGGTCATTGGCATCTTTTATAAGAAATCTAAATGTATACTAACTATCAACCAAGAGGAGGAAAATGAGATCGGGGACGCCCACGAAAGAGATGGAAACAGCAGCTATAATACTTGGAACCGGAATGAACCAAAAAGATCCAATCCTTGCAAGAAGAAGAAATTTATACTTGCTCTAACTTCGCCTTCATCATTACCCAGTGTAAGGCACATATATTAATTGGTGTTTCTACTATAATTTATATTATTATTATTATTACCATAAATATTATTATTGTTATTATTATCATCGCATAAAATATAGTTTGTATATGAATTGTCCATTGCAACATTTAATATATTTTTAATTAGTATAGTGTGTATATAATCTGTATGATTAAATACTCGTGTATACTTGTAATTTGTGCTGGTTGAGTGGAAGAGAAGACCTTATGGCCTTAACTCTGCCTGAATAAATGTATTATTATTATTATTATTATTATTATTATTATTATTATTATTATTATTATTATTATTATTATTATTATTATTATTATTATTATTATTTTACGTATTAGTTTCGGACAGTTGTTATGCTGGGAGGCTCCCGCGTAGAGTGTGTTTTTTAAATATGTTTCTAAATTCCCTATGCAGTACATTGTGAAAAGAACTCCAAGTCTTTCCAACATTACAACTTCCTCTAAGATGAAAACTATAAAAGTTAGAGTTGTGTGGTGTGGGGCAGATGAAATACAAACTGTTTTTGTAAAGCAATATCAGTGTACTTCCACCTCTTGTCGCCCCGCAAAACATTTTTAGATTTAGATTTATTTATTTAGCCTGGTGGAGTTAAGGCCATGTGGCCTACTCTTCCACTCACCAGGGCAAACATATATTACATCAGAATATAACAATCACAATGAACTCTAATACTCTAATACTCTAATACTCTAATATTAAATACTAAATAAAAATTTGATCAAAAAGATAATATCTATATGTATTACGATCTATAATGCAACCAGTTAATGTTAGTTAAAATTAAGACTAAAACTAATAATAAAATGTATACAAGCAAGACATATTAAATTGTCCCTGTCTAATGTATATATAAAACAAAGAAAAATAATGAGATATAGAAAACTAATTTTACGTTTGTACAATATTTAAAACAAAACAAAAGAAAATATTTGTTAATCTTAATATTATTTTCATAGATAATAAAACTAAATATATGGTCACACGTAGAAATACATTATATAATGGAAATGGACAACTAATGACAAATGAAGGAAATTTTAAGGAAGTGGCTGAATTCAAATACCTAGGAACAATAATCACAAATAGGAATGAGATGCACAAAGAAATTAAAAATAGGCTCAATTCTGGAAATGCGTGCTATTATGCATTGCAGAGACTCCTGATGTCCCAACTCCTTTCAAAAAACGTTAAACTGAAAATATATAAAACTATTATTCTACTAGTTATATTATATGGATGCGAAACATGGACTCTTACTTTAAGGGAGGAAATGAGATTACAAGTATTTGAGAATAAAAATATAGAAGTTATTATAATATTAAATTTTGGTGTATATAGCACACATGGAAACTGAAATTTTGAAATCCACAATGCTGGAATTGCGTAAAATAAGCACATTTTTCAGCAACTTTAGTTTATGGTCCCATTTTGCTGGTTTACGGAATATATACTTCTTTTGTTTCATTTGAGAAACTCGATTCCTGATGTCAGCTTATTTAAAGGTGTCGGCCGCAGTGAAAACAAATCATGCATAAACTTAAGTTATTATGTATTTCTATATTGTTGTATAATGACCAGCATTCTGGTTCCCGACGCGTTTGGAAAGTTATCGGTTACGATTGCCTGGAAGGCTGAACTTCGAACTCTGACGTTGGGAGCTTGCTTCGCGGAGCAATGAAAGGTATAATTCGGTACATAATAATAATGGAACATAACTAGAATGTGTGATTCTGATTTGCCAGTATTTTACTACGCGTACCATTTGCACAATGCATCTTGCTTACGTCAGAGGTACACTAGGAAGAACTACCCGATCAGATGTTCGTTCGAGAACTAAATTGATCCCTCTGACCATTTAACTCATGCCCCAAATGGGAGTCAATCACGTTTCAATGATTTTTTATTTACAACCAATCACAGTCGTGTTTCGCCTAGAATTTACCAACTAAAGTCATCATCATCAACAACAAGGATTAAGCCCAATGGCCTCTTCCGATCTCATTATAGGTCGAATTGGCCCTTCCATCTGTCCAATGGTCTTTCTCAAAGCAAAGAACAACTAAAGTTTATCATAATAAAGAAAGCGCCTCCTTTTTTAACATTCTGAATAGGTAATAGCATTATTTTGCAGTGACTGACTCTCCAAGAAATACGGCTACCAGATTGTATATATAGTGCATGAATGTCAACACATACCGCATGCGGGAGATAATATAAAAACATTTCTTGCAATTGATTATACCACTAAAAAAAAGAAACTACTGTTTGCACTTTCTTAAATGTATTTTTTCCCAGGTAATAACATTCAGAAAAATATAATTGACACATTTACATCATAGGACATCAAATTAATTAATATCTATAATGTTGGTTATAAATTTCTCCACTAGAGTGCATTCTTACAAAATTGCGTTCCTTTAGCATAAATAATATGATCTGGTTGCAGTGATGAACAAAAGAAGCAAATGATGCGTACCAATCGTTTCTCATTTGTTTTCAAACATCGCCGTTTACATTAAATATAAAAATATTTTAAAATAACTATAGTTAAATAATGATCTGTGAGTAAACAGCTTAATGAGCCGTGAATTTATCGATAATTTGGAAATCACTCGTGGCATTACTTATGATAATTACATAAATTTAAATAACATCTACCAATTAATTTTCCCATTATTTTATTACATATATTATATTAAATATTAAAGCAATGTATCTTATAGGATACATTGCCAATTGAAGGATGAATTAAACTGTATGGTATAATTTGCGACGAACAAAACATGGTGGTTGCTACGGTAAAATTTTAATTTCTGGTTTCAGGTAAACCCTCATTTATAATGGCCGGATTTCGTTGATTTTTGTATAACATCTTCCTCTGTTTATTTTATTGACATATAGGCCTACTGAGTTTCGTTGTGAAATATCGAAAATTGCAACAGAGTAAGTCATTTTTTTAATTTTGGATTTCAGGTGAACTCCTACACTTAATGGTCTGATTTTTCTGTTAACAAACTAGTAGGTTACTTTTTAAAATTTAATTGTTATATACCAAGTTTGGTTTCTTTAAAGACAATATTTACTTTATAGCCGTAACGCTTCTTTAATTTTCTTTATTTTTCTTTTAGTGTCATATATAAATGTTTTACATTACAAAATTATGTTGTCTAATACTTACATTCCTTTAAATTAATAAAAAAGTTGTAATTATTTTTTCGCGATAGTGCGTTTTGTCGTACTTACAGCAATGGCGACCATGATAGAAAGTTCAACTTCCTACATTTTGGGGTCGCCAACCTTAACAACTATAATATAATAAAATAACTATATTCTAAGATTACATATAACAAACACTCGTGTGGGAAGTAAAACCACTGCCCTCTATGTATACTACATACAATGTATATACAAAAAATATCCAAAAGGTAGTGTTAATATACATTATACCAAACAAATCACTGAACTTTATTTGAAACAATATAAAACAATAAATACGTATTTATTATTGATTTCGTACATCTCAATGATGGATAAATCATATTTGAAGAGAAAAATTATACGCTCAGACCGGGACTTGAACCCGGGACCCTTGGTTCTCTAGACCAAGTGCTCTACCAACTGATCTACCTGAGCAAGTACCGATCTAATGGGAATTACAATGTATATAGAGAAAGATTTGCGTTTAGATCGGTACTTGCTCAGGTAGCTGAGTTGGTAGAGCACTTGGTCTAGAGAACCAAGGGTCCCGGGTTCAAGTCCCGGTCTGAGCGTATAATTTTTCTCTTCAAATAAATACGTACTTTCCGCCATTTTACACCAACTGGTCTCACTAAATGGTCTCACTACCTCCTGTTGTTTCAATTAATAAACATTGCCCACACTGTTAACGTTAGTCAATAGCTTATAATGAACGCAAATATTTCCAACAAATATGTTATTATTTTACTATTATTTATTATTTTGAAAACACCATCACGCAAAAAATAATGTACAACGCTCGTTTGTGAAGTGTTTTACAGAATCTCGGAAATTAAAAACCTCGCTATCGTTCGGTTTTTGAACATTTTCCTCGATTCTGTAAAAATCACTTCCTAACCTTGCATCGTAATATACTATTAAATAGCCACTAGCAATACAATAATTGAAGTTAGCATTTGTCATCTTTGAAACCTAAGATATAAAGGGAGGCTAATGATATTACAAAAAAAATTAAATGCTACAAAAAATGGGATTATATAAATTTTGTGAAATTTAAAAGTCACGCAAAAAAAAATACTTTCAATTTATATAAAATTGACCTAGATTGTATTTCATTTATCTAAATTGAAATTATAATCCGTTCAATTTTGCTTGAAATCGGATTGGACGACAAAATCGGATTATACGTTTTAATACCAAAGTAATCCATATTTGCGTTTCTTCAAACAGCACAAAAACAGAGTCGGCCATGAAAATGTTTCATACAACAAACGCTAGATGGAATTAATGTGACCGCATTTAATGTCTGTCATTTACATGTTAGTGTTAGATAAATGTTAACATTAAATTATGTTTTAATGTGTATATTGTGCAGTGAAATATTACATTTGTAAAATACATATCATTATATTATTATTATTATTATTATTATTATTATTATTATTATTATTATTATTCCGCGGTGGATTAGTGGTTATGCTCCTTGCCTCTGGTGCCGAGGATCTCGGGTTCAGATCCGGCCGAGGTCGATGGATATTTTAGAATAGAAAAGTCCAAGGAGCAAGTCCTCCTGGAGGGGCTTTAAGCCGTGGGTCCGGAGTCTGAAGATTTTCAAACTCGTAAAAGATGCTTAACCCTGAATGAAAAGGCCTCTAAGCAAAATTTACCGAATTTTTCGGTCCTAGTATTACCTTGGTTTCCTAGATGTCAGTATGAGGCGGAAAGCTGACCATGGGCCACTTCAATGACACCTATACGAAAACAAGTGTAACTAAATTGGTATGGTTCAATTTCTTCCCTGCAGAGGGAGAGCGCCTAAATGTAGTTGAGGGAAACAAAGGCTTGCGATACAATTATTATTGTTAATCATGATCAGCAAAGACATCAAAGAAAACGATGCTGAGGGTAGAAATCTGTTGCGGAGCAAAATACATTTGGGCTGAAGGATAACTACTGTAATGTAGAGAAAATCCTTAATAAACATTATTGCTCGTATTATTATTATTATTATTATTATTATTATTATTATTATTATTATTATTATTATTATTGTGTTCACCACTGTTGTCTAGTGGTAATATTGTTGCCTCATACGCAGGAGACTCCGTTCGATTCTCGTCAATATGTGTTTCCTGCGTGGGGTTATTTGGGATTTTTGTTTACCTGTAAATCAAATGTCAGGATACTTTATACCCATATAATTTCCTAAAATAAATATATTCCCTTAAAAGCTCATGATCTAGCACTGAACTGATTACTCAACCCAGGAGGTCCTTCATATACTTCTGAGGTCAAAGTGTATATGATTTAGAGCTCAAAATGCTCTCTTTAGGTAAAGGCCCGGGTGGAAAACTAAGCAAACGAGAGAAGATATTATTATTATTATTATCTTCTTCTTCTTCTACTACAAGGTTTAGGCTATTCAGCCTGTTCCGGCGAAGTTAAAAGTGGAGTCCATCTTCTGCGTGGTCGGCCAACATCTCTTGTTCCTCCGGGATTATACAGGAAGGTTCTTTTTGGTATTCTTTCGTTGTTCATTCTCATTAAGTGTTCTGTCCATTTCTTATTATTTTCGCTGATTTTATCTTCAATTTTATACATATTTAATTCTTCTCGTATAGTTTCATTCCTTATTTTATCCTCTCTTGTGCATCCCTTCACATTACGCAAAAACAGCATTTCCGCAGTCTGTATCCTGCTTTTATATCTTGATTTCATTATCCAATTTTCACTTCCATACAACAACAAAGGAACAGCCATTGTTTTATATAATTTAAGTTTCGTATCTTTCCTTGTTTTCCGACCTAAGGTTCTTTTTATGGTTCCACAAATAGCCTGAAATTTATTTACTTTATTTTCTATAACTTTATTTTATTATTATAATTATTATTATTATTATTATTATTATTATTATTATTATTATTATTATTATTATTATTATTATTAACAGCGATGATGAATGGAGTCTTATGGAACAGACATATAACCAGGAAAAATAAGTTACAAATATATAATTCAATAGTGAGAAGTACTGTCACATATGGAGCTGAAGTTTGGAAATTCAACAAAAACTTAGAACAAAAACTTATGTCGATGGAAATGGATTTCTTGAGGAGAGCAGCAAGATGTTCAAAATTAGACAAAATAAGAAATACCGTCATAAGAGAAAAAATGAATATTGGTTATTCAATAGTAGATTATATACGGTATAAGCAATTAAATTGATATGGGCACGTACGACGAATGCAAGAAGAAAGATTATCCAGAAAAACATTGGAATGGTGTCCACCTGGAAGAAGGAGGAGAGTAAGACCTCGAAACTCGTGGATGCAGGAAATAAGAACTGGAATGAGAGCAAGGGGATTAGATGACATCGATTGGATGGAGAGAGACGAGTGGAGAAGAAAAATAAAACTTTAGGCACAGAAAGATGTGTAAACTTTAAAATTCTGTATATAAATAAATTATTATTATTATTATTATTATTATTATTATTATTATTATTATTATTATTAAAACTTTATTCAGAAATACTTTGCAACTTATGACGCGAAATGTGTTCTAAGTTCCAATCATATACCATGTGCATGCGCAAACTAATGCGAAGCAGTTTACACTATGGAATCACGGGATGCAGTCAACATATACACGATATTTAACGAACCTAAAAACTGTCTTAACGAAATTTAATTTCTCTAACCTAAGGAAGACCAACCTGAAACGTAACGAAATTTAAGCACTCTAACCTGTGAAAGAATACAATGCCCAAAAATAAATAGGAAGTTCTGGAAATCTGAAGTGTAGGCCTATGTGTACAGTTAATTAATACACACTCTATGTTGGCTGCACTGAAACACGACTTTGTTACTGCATAAAATATTCGTTAAAATCAATATGGCTATCACGTTTTCATGCTACGTATGTACTCAATCTCCTTTCCTCCCTTAAAGTAAGAGTTCATGTTTCGCACGCATATAATATAACTGGTACAATGGCAGTTTTGTATATTTTCAGTTTAACATTTCTTGAAAGGAGTTGGAAAGTCAATAGTCAATAGTTTCTGTAATGTATAATAGCACGCATTTCCAGAATTGAGCCTATGTTTAATCTCTTTATGCATCCCATTCCTATTTGTGATTATTGTTCCTAGGTATTTGAATTCAAGCCACTTCCTCAAAATTTCCTCCATTTCTCATTAGCTGTCCATTTCCTTTATATAATATATTTCTATGTGTCACCATGTAGTCTATTTGGTTTTATTGATATTTACTTCCAGTCCCAATAATAGCCTACCGAATTAATGTAGGAAGTTCGTACTCCTATGCAGAGTCCTGTCTTCACGGTTTTTATCTAACAATCTAACGAATGTGTTCATAATAATACAGGGTGGACCGCTCGAATGGACCTAATTTCAATTGCTTGTTACTGGCAAACGGTTGAAGATAGAAACTTAAAACAACGTTCATAGTACAGAAAAACTCACCAAGTTTCGAATCCTGTCGGTAGATGGCACAAAGATACGTTTCTCGTTCTTAGATTTAATTGTTTTGTGAAAATGGCGACTCCGCAGATGTAAGCGCAAGCTGTTTTGTGGTATGCGGAGTTTAAATCAATCATTAGAGTTCAAAGGGAGTTCCGGCGTGTGTTTTAACCGTGATGCTCCAACTGCTAGAAGCATAAAGAAGTGGCGTGATACATTATTAGCTACAGGATCTGTGTTGAAGAAGCATGGTGGTGGTCGCAGAGCATCCGATGAAATGGTAGCAAATGTTCAAGCCGCATTTGAGCGAAGCCCCCGGAAGTCATTAAGAAGAGCTTCGCGGGAACTTCAAATACCAAATCGACATTACAACGGATTGTCCACAAACGCCTCAAAACTGCACGCATATAAAGTGCAGTTAGTGCAACGTCTGGAGCCGCAATGACATGCCGAAACGAGTGGAATTCGCCAATACGATGCTGGACCGTCTCGGCGCTGATCCTGACTTCATGACCAAGATTTTCTTCTCGGACGAAGCCACTTTCCATTTGTCAGGCAAGGTAAACCGGCATAATGTGCGGATCTGGGGATCGGAGAATCCTCACGCTATTCAAGAGCATGTTCGTGATAGTCCGAAGATGAATGTTTGGTGTGCAGTTTGTCACATAATAAGGTCATTGGACCGTTTTTCTTCGCCGAGAAAACTGTTCGTGGTACCACATATCTTGACATGCTGGAGCAGTTCTTCTATCCACAAATTGAACAACTGCAGCCTAACATCGTTTTCCAGCAAGATGGTGCTCCTCCCCACTGGGTCCAATGAAGTTCGTACGACTTTGGACAACATTTTCCCTGGCCGTTGGATTGGTAGGGGAGGACCAATTCGCGTGGCCCCCGAGATCTCCCGATTTAACACCACTGGATTTCTTTCTCTGGGGCTATGTCAAAGATAAAGTTTACACCACCCCAGTCAAAGACCTTCGTGATCTTCGTGAGCGCATCATAGAGGCTATTGAGAACATTCCAGAAGACATACTCCAACGTACTTGGCAAGAAATTGTTCATCGCTTTGATATCGTCACAGTGACTGCTGGGCTCATATAGAGATGTGGTGATCTGGATATCAAAACTTGGTGAGTTTTTCTGTGTAATATGAACGTTGTTTTAAGTTTCTATCTTCAACCGTTTGCCAGTAACAAGCAATTGAAATTAGGTCCATTCGAGCGGTCCACCCTGTATTATAAAGCATGTGGTATTCAATGGATGTGACACTTGGCAAGTTATATGTAGGCCTATTCGAAAATGACGAATATTCGGTTTCATTAAGGATGAGAATGGAACTTCACTGTGCGACACTCTATGATTTAAATCGTTATCCTAATATTGTCGGGTGCGAACCATGGACTGTTACTTTAAGGGAGGAAAGAAGATTACGAGTGTTTGAGGATAAAGTTCTTAGGATTTTTTTGGGCCAAAAAAGGAGATGAACAGACAGGTGAAAGGAGAAAACTACATAGTGGTGAGCTGCATGCTCTTTATAGGAAGCCAGATATAATTAAAAAAGTTAAGTCTCATAGACTGCGATGGGCAGGACATGTTGCACGTATGAGGGAAGCTTTTTATATCACAACCAGAAGGAAAACGCCTAGTTGGTAGATCAAGAATGAGATGGGAGAATAATATTATCCATGATTTGAGGAAAGTACAGGGGGCACGCCGTAGCGTAGTGGTTAAGGAACTTAGCTACAAGCCGGAGGGTCGAGGGTTCAAGTCCCGTTGGGGTCAGGATTTTTAAACTGACCCAAACCCTCTGGCGGCACCATGGCCCTGGGGTCGACTCAGCCTCTAACTGAAATGAGTACCAGACGCTTGTTCTGGGGGTAAAGGCGGCCGTCACGCAGGACTGACAACCCGGCTGACATAAAGTGCCGATTGTCTAGAAAAAGTAGGAGCCTTAACCTCCTACTACGCCAAGGGCCTCCGGGCCTGTTGTGGGATCACTTTACTTAGATTATACATGGGATGATTGGAAACATCTCAGGATAGGGATGTATGGAGATCTTATGTTCGTGCGGCCATGAACCTATGGGTTCGATAGGGCCAGTGAGTTTGTTACTCCTAATATTTCACTTTTATTTAACAAGGGAACGTCAACCATTGCATGACGAAATCTATCATGACATTTCTCCCACAGAAGCGTTGTGACTTACCAAGGCCAGGTCCAAAACAAAATCTACCGTTTTTAACTTCAAGGCACAGAACAAACATCTGGTACTCATTTACGTTAGAGGCTGAGTTGACCCCAGGGTCATGGTGCCGCCAGAAGATTTATGTCAGTTTAAAAATCCTGACCCACCGGGACTCGAACCCTCGACCTTCCGGCTTGTAGCGCAGTGCCTCGACCACTACGCTACGCCGTCATCGTCATCGTCATCATCATCATCAATATAGTCCTGTGAATCTGTAGTTGAACAGCTACAGAGGTAGTCTATTGTTTGGCATTCTAAGGAGGTATTCATACCAATTATTTTGGTATATTTGAATGGTTTAAGTTATTGCTGATGTGTTGAGGAGAGCTTTGCGGAAATCTTCATTACGCATAAATTATATAAATGTAAATGATATAAATGTAAATGAGAAAAATTATATAAATCTCGACAATGTCACAATAAAAAGGGGTCAATTCTTATAAATATCTTGGATCCAAAGTAAATTGAAGTAACAATATAGAAGAGGAGATCGAAGAGGGAATCGCTTCAGGCAATAAATCTTAGTTTGCAAATATAAAGCTTTTTACACGCTTTATATTAGCTTGACCTTTATCTATCTATGTAACGGAATCTTTCAACATGATTTTCACCCACTCAAAAATATTGGATCGAAGTGAAACTTTGTATGTACTTGTAAAGGACCAATGACAATACAATAATTTCATATTTTTTTCTAAGATCCTGGCCAGAATCATCAGGATATCAAACAAATAAAGACCGGTATAAATTTCAGTAATCCACAGGTCGCTGGTTCAAATCCGGTCCGGAGGATTTTTTTAGAAGATTATTACTTTTAGCTCATACTACAATAGTATTTCAATTTAAAGATATTTACATTTTTAGAAAACCAAACTAAAAAATAAAAAATGAACTAAAACAACGCGCTTTATTAGAAAACCGAACTAAAAAATGAAAAATAATTTTAATTTCCAACACGCTTGGGATAAAATTTAAGTGGTCAACAAGAAAATCATCTCCAACACATCTAGAATAAAACTAGAGTTATCTACAAAAAAATAATTTTACCATCAAAAGCGTAGGGTGCTCTATATCAATTAATATATTTGATAATAAACAGATATTGGTAAAAGTAAAGTCTCTAAGAAGAAAACGTAAAAACTATAAAAAGCACCGCACGCTTTTGATGGTAAAATTATTTTTTTTGTAGACAACTCTAGTTTTATGTGTTGGAGATTATTTTCTTGTTGACCACTTTAATTTTATCCCAAGCGAGTTGGAAATTAAAATTATTTTTCATTTTTTAGTTCTAATAGAGCGTGTTGTTTTAGTTTTTTAAAACTACTATTTATTTTTTTAATTTTTAGTTTAATTGATTGTCATAAACCGGAATCCCATGAAAATTTAATTGCTTCTAAAAAAATCCCGGGCCGGATTTGAACCAGCGACCTATGGATTGCTGAAATTATATACCACTGCAGTCCACCGCTCTACTAACTGAGCTCTTACAACGATTGACTAAGAATTCGATAAGTCCGCAACCTATTATACCGGTTTTTATTTAATTTTTATTTTCTGATGATTCTGGCCAGGATTTTAGAAAACAATTATGAAATTATTGTATTGTCATTGGTCCTTTACAAGAATACAAAGTTTCAAGTCGATCCAATGTTTTTAAGTGGGTGAAAATTTTTAGAAAGGTTCCGTTACATACATAGATGGACAGATACAGGTCCAGCTAATATAAAGCGTGTAAAAATTATACAAATCTCGACAATGTCACAATAAAAGGCAATAAATCTCATTTTGCAAATATAAAGCTTTTTAAAAGTAAATTTTCATCAAGACAAGATAAATTAAAATTGTATTGTACAATGAAATGCAAGCGAAACATGGGTCCTAAAACAATATACTATACAAAAACTCCTAATCTTCGAAAGGAAAATCCTAAGAATAATATTTGGTCCAATTAAAGAAACAGATGGCAGCTGGAGAATTATAAATAACGGTGAATTTAACATCTTAACACAAAATCAAAACTTAACTATATAAAGGTACAAGATCAGCTTGGTTTGGACGTATCAACCGCATGAATAATGATAGACCAGTCAGAAAAATACATAACTAACTAACACACTGGTCCCGCGCCGTAGCCGAGTGGTTAAGGTAGGAAGCCTTGGCGCAGAGCTACGGGACTTGCGCTGGTTCGAGTCTCCATGGGGGAAGAAATTTTCTCATGGTATTTCGGCCAGTATGGGACCGGTGCCCACCCAGCATCGTGAGGCAATTGGGTAGCTACAATAAGTAGCGGCTCCAGGTTGAGGAACCAGCTATAACGGCTGGGGGACTCGACATGCTAACCACATGTCACCCCTACACTGGCTGTTGATCATCTACCTCTGTGATTGACACATGTGGATGTGAAGGGCCAGCAGCCGGCTGGTAAAAGGGCAACCGCTGAAAAGTGGAAAAACCCTCAATCGGATCGGACTAACACACTGCACTATCGAACCCCGTGGGTTCATGGCCGCGCGGACATAAGCTCTCCATATATCCCTATCCTGACCAAATGTTTTCCAATCTTCCCCTGTATAATCAACACTTATTCAGGAATAAATAAATATGTTAGCAAATTGCTTGCCATTAATTCTTAATAATCCTACATAACTAAGTTAATGTGTAATGTAACTGTATTGATATCTAATTGTAATATTATTGTGTTTTCTTTTTTATTTTTTGTTTTTAAACATCACTTATTGTAACGGACTGTCAACAGCACGTACGGCTTACTGCCCGTGCGAACCATATTTGTAAATAACATTGTATGTATCTTACTTTTAGTTTAATAAAATCCTTATGTATGTATATACTTCCCTCAAATCATAGTTACTATGATTCTCCCACCTCATTCTTGATCTAACAACTGGTCGTTTTCCCTCTGGTTTTCCTACAAGAAGCTTCCATGCACGTTTTTCGTTCACCTTCCCCATTCGTGTCACATGTCCTGCCCATTGTAGTCTACGAGACTTAACTGTTATTATATCTGGCTTCTTATAAAGACCATGTAGTTCACTGTTATGTAGTCTTCTCCATTCACCTCTCTGTCCATCTCTCTTTCGTCCAAATTTTTTTCTAAGAACTTTATTCTCATATACTCGTAATCTCCTTTCCTCCTTTAAAATAAGAGTCCACGTTTCGCATCCATATAGTATAACTGGTAGAATAATATTTCCATATATTTTCAGTTTAACGTTTTTTGAAATCCCTATAATTCATAGTAACATGCATTTCCAAAATTGAGCCTGGAAACGTATTAGTACAAGAACCAGACGTAGACCCAAGAATAGGTGGAGAGATGACGTAATTGAAGATATAAGAAAGCTTGAATTAAGAAACTGGACTAGGCTTATCCAAAATCGTGACAAATGCTGGAAATTGGCTAAAAGGTCAAAACTTCTACGAAGTTGTAAGAAGAAGTGAAGCAGGACGCGGCGCGGACGGCAGATAGTGAGGGTTATCCAATCTACCAATTAAGTGTTGTATTATTTCCCTACAGTTCAAATGAGACATTTAGTGTCTAGCATTTAAAAATGGCACATAATTTTTTAGACATAGCCTTTGTAAATCACAAAGTTTCTTCGGAAGAAATTTGAAAGTAGGATCGGCATGTAATGGTTGACAGTTCCCTTGTCAGTATAGGAAATTGATATTGGCTTGTCATGTAGTCAAATGGGTGGGAGTAGAAATATTTTAACAGTTTTATTGGAAAACTCTCGGGTGAGGAAAATACTATAAGGAATGTCTAGGCGTAGGCAAGGAGGATAACATTCGAATGGATCCTAGGGAACTCAATAAAGGAGATAAAATACTGCATTAAATTGGTTGAGGATAGGAGCCAGAGATAAGACCTAGTGAACCCGACCTTCAAACCTAAGAGCTACATAAATGTTATAAGGGAACTGTTAACCATCGCATGCAAAAGCTATGTTGAAATTTCTCCCACAGAAGCTTTGTAAGATACGAAGGTCGTGTCCAAAAATGATGTGCCTTTTTAACTGTAAGACATTTAGATCAAGCGGCAAATCTCTCATTTAAACTACAAGGAAGTAATAACTGCTGAATTGGTGAAACGTATGACCTTGACAACCTGCCCGAACACCACGTCCCGTCACACTCCAACCTTGACAACCTGCCCGAACACCACGTCCCGCCACATTCCAACCTTGACAACCTGCCAGCACGACGCGTCCTGCCATATTCACATTGCTTCATTTGCTCTGTACAGTAGTGGGTTGCCATAGCTAGATTCTGGCTTCGATTTCTGTGTCTTGCAGTTAAAAACGGCAGATTTTTTACAAAGCCTTGGTACATCACAACGCTAGTGAGAGAAATTTCAAGGTAAGTTTTTGCATGCACTAGTTGACAGTTTCCTTGCTAGAGTTAGTTTATTATTATTATTATTATTATTATTATTATTATTATTATTATTATCATGATCGTTATTTAAATTGCTATGGGCATGTACGACGAATGCAAGAAGAAAGATTACCCAGAAAAACACTGGAATGGTATCCACCTGGAAGAAGAAGAAAAGGAAGTCCTCGAAACTTATGGATGCAAGAAATAAGAACTGAAATGAGAACAAAAGGACTGCAGGACATGGAGTAAATGGATGGAGTCGAGTGGAGAAGAAAAATAAAACTTAAGGCACAGAAAGATGTGTAAACATTGAGAAAAAAAATATATAAATAAATACATTATTATTATTATTATTATTATTATTATTATTATTATATTATTATTATTATTAAACTTAGAACAAAAACTTATATCGATGGAAATGGATTTCTTGAGGAGAGCAGCAAGATGTACAAAATTAGACAAAATAAGAAATACTGTCATAAGAGAAAAAATGAATATTGGTTATTCAATAGTAGATTATATACGGTATAAGCAATTAAATTAGTATGGGCATGTACGACGAATGCAAGAAGAAAGATTTTCCAGGAAAACATTGGAATGGTGTCCACCTGGAAGAAGGAGGAGAGGAAGACCTCGAAACTCGTGGCTGCAGGAAATAAGAACTGGAATGAGAGCAAGAGGACTGGAGGACATGGATTGGATGGAGAGAGACGAGTGGAGAAGAAAAATAAAACTTTAGGGACAGAAAGATGTGTAAACATTAAAATTCTGTTTATAAATAAAATAATAATAATAATAATAATAACAATAACAATAATATTATTATTGTTATTTTGTTGTTGCACTAGTGCACTAGTACAGGTTTTCTTTTGTTACATGCAATCAACCAATTTTATATCATTCGTAAATGCTGATCGCGAATATATAATTGAAAATCTTCAATATGTGATTTTTTTTATATTTTACGATCAGCGAATAGAATCAGGATGTATGAAAACCGATGCATATTAAGTCAAATTATAGGATGTTCGAACTTTTAGTATACCATTCGAAATATATTTCACATAGACGCAAATATGCCCACCAAAATGATTAATTATTTAATCCTAGCTTAGTATGCAGCATCAAGGAGAGCGGAACACACATACATACACACACACACACACACACACATATATATATACATGTTATAATTAAATGTTTAACACTGAGCAATGCAAGCTTATTATGGTAAATGCCTGAACGGGATTTCGAACCCGGAACTCTGAGTCTGTACCTCAGCGTGATATCCATTACACCACCAGGCGAATCCAATTCAAACACTTATTTTTCTTATAGATGTATTATATTCTCCATTATTACTAGATGTCGCGAGAACTCGGTCTTCACTGCCATCTAGTAGCTGACTATAACAAGTAAGCAATACATTAATATATATAATACATATATAAGAAAAGTAAGTGTTTGAATTGGATTCGCCTGGTGGTGTAATGGATAACACGTTGAGGTACAGACTCAGAGTTCCGGGTTCGAATCCCGTCCAGGCATTTATTTTTTCTTATCATACCATATATATATATATGTGTATATACACACACACACATTTTCCTATAACTGTCATTAGCCGTATGCAAGACAAGAAACACACATCCAGACTCGAGGAGTTTTAAAATCCCCTTCTTTGCGAGAATCGAATAGGCGAACCGGATTGAAAACTCAATAAAATAAAGTCTAAATGTATAAAATAAACACTTGAATCGGACTTCAAATTAAACATTAATAAAGACAGATATCACGGAAACAAAACATTAAGTAATGTTTGATTTTCTTTATCGCTTTAATGAGTCCTTGAAAACTTTCCAACTAACTATGTTAAAGGTTATTCAGTGGAGGCAAGTGGCTGGTTAATTTTAACACATCCACTTGACCCCAAGATATCAACAAGCCGCCTCTGTGATAACACAGTGGATAATTCTATTCAACAGATGGCACCACGAGGCTTATTATGCAGTTTATCAGTTATTTTGCTGGTCACTTACTAGACTTAAGTAAGACGGGAGCAACAGAGGTAAGTGTGGAAACCATTCTAATAATAATATCACACTGACGTACCAAAATTCACAGCTATCAGGTTTTATAATTCCCATGTGAGAAAAGTTTTAAAGTATATTTACTAAAAAGGAAATAACATTATTGTTATTATAGCGTAACATATAAAAACTACTATCGGATGAGAGCTTAAACCAAGTTAATGGAGTGGAAAAAGAAAAAAAATGAACTACACTGAGCAACAAAAAAAACTTTTATTTTTGTCTCAGAAAGAAAAATATGTGATTCTGATAGTATTTTTTCTGCTGAATTCAAATATGATATCGGTTTTTCTCCATCAAGCAAGGTTTCCGAGAGACAGGAATTTATAATTTCAAACACTTTAATATTTTCTACATTCGTCTTCTTCACTTCCTGGTTTAGGCAAGAGTTAACCAACACATATATTCGAACATTCGGACTCACCTAGAAAGTAAGAAATTACGATTTTCTGCTATATTTCGCCTGTAGAGCATCCCTCTTGATGGTCCAACAATAATCGGCCAGCATATTAGGATTCTATTTGCCATGATATCTCTTTTCCATAGCTGAAATCTCCTGAGTTTAGCTCATTCGGTTTTATTTTACAATGGACAAAAAAGTTTATTAAAAAAACAATTATTTAAATCCATTAATTGAAACTGAAATAGAAAACAAAACTGTGGGTGATGGAGAAATTCCGAATACATATTTGAAAACACGATAAAAACTGCATTAAGTACAACTGTTGGTACTCATGAGACAAAAATCATGTTGACCAGTGTTGTTATTTTTACTTTTATTACTTTTACTATTTATTATTATTATTATTATTATTATTATTATTATTATTATTATTATTATTAGTCATCTGTCCATTGTTGTGGTCCCGGGGTAACGTCGTTGCCTCATATGCAGTGATAACATAAATATTTGAAAGAATTAAAATGTACCTGTTGGCAGGTGCCGTCGTTCTCATCTTTCTTACAATAATGTATTTAAAATATCATTTGGAGGCCTTTCGGAAGTTAACTTCAATCATCAGCAGGATGAGTATGCGCAACTAGTTCTTGTATTTAAGACGCTGTAGACGTTGATAGTTTTGATGAGTCGCCAGTAGCAACTGACTAGATTACACGTCTGGGGTGTGTTCTCATTTAATAGCAAAGTGTTCCTCATTTCTTTCATGATTTGAAGGTCTTCTGGTAGATTAATTTTAGCCGAAGTCTTTCTCTGTGAACTATCCATAGAGTGTTTTCTATTTTCTGAGTCAATTTAAGCACACAAAAGCTTATTTTTTAATGCAGCGATGCTTTTTATTACTTTTAGCTGCGGCATTATACTATGTATAGAATATTGTATAAGTTATTGCCCCAAAAAATTATCTAAATTATAGTAAACACCACATTCAAATCGACTAAGTAATTTTGTTAGTCCCTAAATGGTAGACTCACAGACGTTCATTATTATATATAAAAATTAGGGTCCCCTTTTTTACCAGGTCAGTCCCAGTTTGAAGGTTCCTGACATGCCGATCCAGCAGTTTACAGTTTTTCCTGAGTTACAATATTGTGACAATTGTTCTATGCCTTAAATATTATTTCTGGTCAGACATTGAAAAATATGAGTAGGAAAGGTAAACAAGGTGATGACATCATCAGAATTATCATCCAATCTCCACTGACTATTAGCTCATGTCTTAAATGGTTGTTAATGACACATCGCGTTTCAATGAATTTTGTTCTACAACCAATGACAGTCGTGTTTCACCTCGATCTTTATAGAATTCTCTTTATCAGCTCCTGCTTTTGTCATAAAGAAATCTCCCCCTTTTTAATATTCTGAATAGGTCAGAGCATTATTTTGCAGTTACTGACTCTCCAACCAATACAATGAATATAGCAAATAATGAACAGACTCCTTCGAACTACACATTTGATAATTGTGTGTTCAATAATTGTGTTTTTAAACAATGATTTTACTGAGTTGTTTCCTAAAAAGAAAATTAATCTATAATGTTCGTTACAATATATAATTTGATGTTTCATTTTATCTCCACTAGGGTGCATTCTTACAATATAGCGATCCTACCTGGCAATAAATAATATGATCTAGTTGCAGTGGATGAACAAAAGAAGCATAACGAAACATTTCTCATTTGTTTTCAAACATCGCCGTTTACACTAAATGTATAACTATTTT
The DNA here is from genome assembly GCA_030220185.1 of Diploptera punctata. Lineage (NCBI taxonomy): Eukaryota > Metazoa > Arthropoda > Insecta > Blattodea > Blaberidae > Diploptera > Diploptera punctata. The sequence continues at coordinate 3,053,877 of JASPKZ010010680.1, read as the reverse complement.
AAAATAACTATATTTAAATGATTTTATTCGTTAAATAGTACTAACAAATGCCACTCTTGATTTCCAAATTCTCTAGATAAATTCACTCGTCACATGATTTGGAAGTCACTCGTGACATTACTTACTTATGATAAATAAATTAATTAATTTGCGACAGCAAGAAATTTTAAATGAAAATACAAGGAAGGACAAACCATCTGAAGAAAAATGGATAGAACTAGCATGAAAATCTACATATTTATATGTGCAATATTTCAAAATGGTTTAAATATACCTTCATCTGTACCAAGAACATATTTGCACGTGTACATAGTTTTTCGAATATGACAAATATGTGATCCAATGATACAAAGAATCTGAACGAAAATATCAAATTGCTTTTATTTGCAAAGCTGACATATTTAAATTATTCATATTATTATTACAGATTTTTTTAATTCTTGATCTTTTGACAGACTAAATCAATATAGTAAACTTGTAAATTATACAAAATTGATGAAGATAAAAATATAGAACTAACGTGTCCTGGATAGAAAAGTGTGCAAAGAACTCGTGTACTCTCTAATTGAAGCTCTAGCGCCTTATTAAGAAGAAGAAATTTCTAATTGATCTACTCTTTTAAAAAAGTATTTAGGGCTATATACATATGCAACTACGAGACTAATTTTATTTCTTGATAAGTTTGTATTTTATCGTTCTTTTTCTTTTTGTAATATTTTGAAATTAAATGGGTTTATTTCAATCCCACTTTACAAAAATACTGAAACATATTCTTCTTCTTCTTCACGGTTTAGGCTCCAAATTGCTGCTCTTTTCATCTTGTCCTTGGTCTTCCCAAGCTTATTCTTCCTCGTGGTGAATAGTTGTATGCTGCTTTTGGTATGCTATTCTGTGGATTCTATGGATTATCACCTTGTCGTGGTAGAGAGGCTTAGTATCAATGACCCAGACGATCATAACCGGGAAGCCTTGGCTTGCGGTTAGATAAGAGGAGAGGGAACTAAGAATAATCCGCAACGTGGGAGCAACGACCACACTGGAAGCTGCAAACACGGAGGACCACAACGACAGACACGGCGGAGATAGAAATATCGCAACGGCGAAAATGGCGAAAGCGACAACCCAATCTCTGGGGATGAAATAGAGACCCAGCTCGGGAAAACAAGAGTGAAGTCCTCAACGACAGAAGGTGGAAGAGGCAACCCTCCTTGTGGGGATAAAACACAAGGAAGCAAGTCCAAAGGCTTTAAGGAGGCAGCCCCTCCAAAGGACTAACCCTGCAGTACGTTAGTAGCGTACTCAGGGGACACTTCAAAATACTTACAAGCTCCAAAGATATAGTCGGACTGTCCAACTGAAACATATTAAGAATTAAAAGACCTAACACTAATGATTTCTTGTAGTCTTTGGAGTATTTAAAGTTTCCCCCATTATAGGTTACCAGCCTATAGTTGGGTAAGTCCAGTGGTGGGGTTGCCACCTCAATGCCTCTTGGACAGGCATGCTTTTCTGTAGGGGATGCCCCCTTAGCCTTTGAAGTTTCTCCTTCTCCGCAAGGCAGCGGTTCCTCTCTCTTTCCCTGAGTGAGGGTAGGGTGCCTCTTCCGCCAAATCTGCCGTATTAAGGGTATCCCTCTCTGCCTTCATTGCCGTTGAGGTCTTCACCGTTCCCTGGCAAGGGGCCCTCACATGGTACTATCAGCCGGGCCAGCTGAACCAAGGTTTTTTTTTTTACGAGGTGTTACTCCTCCCTCTCCTCCTTTCTCATCCGGGCTTGGGACCGGCAATGGGGGAGATAAATCCCGCATTAATAGTTCACAAATGAGATCCTCCGATCACTAACTGGAGTAACATTAAGGGATAGAATGAAAAGTGATGAGATAAGGATGCAGTGGAATAGTAGGGAAATGGTTGAAGATATACAAAATTATTAGATTAAATGGCTCCAACACGTCCAGAGAATGTCAAATTCCCGTTTACCAAAGATGATTTACCACCTCAACCCTAAAGGCAAAAGAGAGCTCGGAAGACCCTTCAACCGATGGAAAGATCAGTTTCATCACCCAATACTGCATTCGGAAGAAGAAGAAGAAGAAGAACACTAATGATGGTACCTGTGGACCTACGTATTAGCAAGATTTATTTTCTTGCACGATGATTCCTTTTTAAATAGTATAACATTTTTTAGAACACCCTGCATGTTCGATTACTGAAATTATTAAACTGTTGATAACTCTAGCAAATTATGTAAGTTGCACTTCATAAAATACGCCCTTCAAATCTGAATCTGGAAAACACTTCAAATCTTATCGAAGTGAAAAAGATAAGCAAACCACTTATGTATGACGTGATTCTTGAAAATTAATTCACAAATTGTTCAATTAAAAAAGTCATTTAGATAACATAATGGCAAATTATTTTAATAGGCCTCTATAGAGTAATGGTGAGCATTGAAAGTATCAGATCTGATTCTGGAGTACAGCATAGAAAAAGTACATAGATGTTTTCTGAAATAGGATTCACGCAGTCTCATGAAAACAATTGAATAAACATAAAGTAAGATGTTAAAATATGTAGGGTGCCATTTGTCACGTGCCGTCATCCTCAACTATGTTAGTTTTAAAAAAATAGTAATTGTAGGCGTTTCGGAAGACCACTTCCATCATCAGCAAAATAAATATTATGTGCTATTAACTGTTGTTGTTGTGCGACGCTTTGGACGTTGACGGTTTTAAAGCGTCGTCGGTAGCAACTGACTGGTGCTTAGCAATAGCATAAGTGATTGTAGGAGTGGGGTGTGTTCTCATTTATTATAAGCAATACCACAAGTGATCTGCAATTTATCTAGAGGATTTGGAAATCAGGAGTGACATTTGTTAGCACTACTTAACGAATAAAATTAAGTTTTTACTCACAAATCATTATTTAAATTGGGGCAGTACGTTTATGGCTGTTAATGTCACTTTGATTTAATTGTGATTTGTGGTAAATAGTTGATGTCCTACCTCAGTAGCTAGTCGGTTCCCGTTTCAGGGTGAGCGGTGAGACTTCTATCTATAACGGGTTCGGAAGGAGAATTCCGTGGGAACAGACAATCACTATTTTTAAATTATTTAATTTTTTTTATCTCTGCCAACTTAAATGCACATTACACTGTGAAGATAAAACCTTTCTGTCCCTGGCCTTCGATATTTCACTAATGAGGACTAGCAAATGACTTATGAATTTGAGAGATTTTCCCTAGGTCCATAATCGTTGTTACCAGATATTTTAATCATATAATTTAGATCTTCTTCCTTCTAGGTGTTGAGTATAAGTATCTTAATTTGTCCTCATGAGTTTCGTATCGAAGTCAGGACCAATTATTCCCATATATGGTCGTAAACCCTAACTCTGATTTTGATTGGTTAAAATATTCAATCAGATGTCTTCTAAGGACGTAAATGTTTTATTTAAGCTCCCACCTACATTTGTAGTTCTGTTCTCACGGCTAGGGAGCGTGTTTACCAGTTTGGGCTTTCCGCGATTGTAAATTTGGAGATTGACGTTTTCTCCCAAACGTTATTTTTCAAGCTAGACCCAGCTTAAGGATTTCAGGTCTAATTTGAGGGGTTACATATTTATGACTTCTCTTTACTCAGGTTTTCAACCCCTCCTTTGTGAGAACTATTTACCAATACGATATTTGAATAGGTAATATTTAATCTTAAAAATTAAGGGAGGATCTAGAAATAGGAGATTACAAAAGGTCTATTTTCCGCTCCTTTGTGAGAACTATTTACCAATACGATATTTAATTTTTTTTAAACTATATTCAGTTCATCCCTTGTTTATTCAATAACCATATTCCTTAATCACTGTACTAAATTAGGGCCGTATCTTATTGGCCACAAAATATAGCTATTTTAAATTTTTTATATATTTAATGTAAACGGCGATGTTTGAAAAAATAAATTTAAAATGTTTGGATATGTTTAATTTGTTCATCCACTGCAACTAGATCATATTATTTATTGCAAAATAGAATCGCAATATTGTAATAATGCACCACAATGGAGAAAAAATGAAACATCAAACTGTATATTATTTATTTATTTTTATTTATTTATTTAGCCTGGTGGAGTTAAGGCCATGTGGCCTTCTCTTCCACTCACCAGAACAAGCATATGTTACATATGAATACAAAAAAAAATACAATAATAGTCATATAAAACAGGACAAACATATGTTACACATGAATACAAAAAAATTACAATAGTAGTCATATTAGACAGGACACACATGTTACATATGAATACAAAAAAAGTTACAATAATAGTTATTGAACAATTCATTATCTGTCATATTGAATAATAATGAAATTAATGTCTAATAATAGAATGAAACTAAATACAATTAAAATTAAATTAATGATACAATGAATAAAAAAGGAATAACAGCTCGAATCTACTATGCATAAAAAGAAGAGAAAAAAAACACTACAATGAATTAATCTACGCTTTTTATACAAGGCATTAGGTAAATATATTAACAAATCCTAAGTCTATTTTTATTAAATAATGCAAAAACGCATTACTAATTCTTAAAAAGTAGTATTAGTGAGTTGTTTCTGTTAGTGATTTTATTTTCAATTTATTTCTGAAAGATGGTAAAGTTTGGCAGTCTCTGACATAGGGTGGAAGTGAATTCCATGTTCTAGCAAGAGAAACTGTAAAAGATTTCGAATAATAGGTAGTATGATGAGGAGGGATATAAAGGACACTGTGCTCAAGGGATCGGGTATCTAAGTTATGTGTATCAGAGAGTTTAGTGAAGCGGTGTGATAAATAATAAGGTAAAGATGTGTGTAATATGTTATAGAGTAGGCATAGGGAATGGATGGTTCTACGATCTTGAAGACGAAGCCATGACAATTGTTCCAGGGATGGTGTAACGTGATCAAATCTACGTATACCACAAATAAAACGTATGCAAGAATTGTGAACACGTTGAAGTCTTTGAGTAAGAACAGTATTTAGGTCAGTAAAAAGAGTATCACAACAATCAAAATGGGGCATTGCGAGTGTTTCTACTAGCATTTTTCTTAGAGAAAACGGTAAACAATTTCTTATACGATTTAATGAGTGTATTATTGAGAAGATAGTTTTGCAAATGTTATTTATTTGTTTATTCCAAATTAAATGTTTATCCATAAACACTCCTAGATTTTTTACTGTCTCACTATAAGGGATCTGAACCCCATTAAGTGACACATGTAATACTGCATTTGTGTTAATTGAGGATAATAGTCTCTGATGGCCCATAATGATTGCTTGTGTCTTTCTAGGATTTAATTCAAGTCCATATTTCTCTGTCCACGCCGTTAGCGAGTCAAGGTCCTCATTAATTTTGGTTACCGCGTCATTTAAAGAATATTTGTCTGAGTGACCAACATTATAGGTTATTAATTATTTTTTAGTAAACAACTCTGTAAAATCAATATTTAAAAACACAATTATTGAACACACAATTATCAAATGTGTAGTTCGAAGGAATCTGATCATCATTTGATATATTCGACGTATTTGTTCGAGAGTCAGTCACTGCAAAACAATGCTCTGACCTGTTCAGAATATTAAAAAGGAGGAGCTTTCTTTATTTTGATAAACAGAATTCGATAAATATCGAAATGAAACACGACTGTGTTTGGTTGTAAAACAAAATTCATTGAAAGTGATTGGTCATTAACTCCCATTTGGGGCATAAAATAGTCATTAAAATATTTTTCGTTTCCTTTAAATTCCCAGACTGTTATGAATACATAGAGTCGTTTACATAGATATTTAATTGTTTTATAGATTATTTTAATTTTTCAAGCAAAGTCTGTTGAAATAGAGTTTAGACATTATATAGTTCAGAAAAGTTCCTTGGCCTAACTGTAAATCTCTACTTTTAGAGTGAAGGACTACTGTTAGGGCAGTGGGTACAGTTAGTCAGTGGAAAGTTTAGTCAGTTTGAGTATATAACACGGAAGAAGTGTGGGTCTCGTGTCTGTCTGTGTAAAGTGCTGAAGGGTAAGTCACCGAGCATTTTTCTTAATATGTGTCTAGGATTTTTGGAAGGGAATCAAGTACAATTAACTATTTTGATATTAAATTTTCAATAGGGACATAACATTTTTAAACATGTAGATTAGGGTAGATTTATAATTTCCACAACTCCCTCTTTCTCAAACCCCAGGAAGTACTGTAGTGTTTAATATAGGCTTAGATTAGTTGTTTAGGGCTAGAATACTTAGGGATTTGTAGTGTTTAATATAGGCTTAGATTAGTTGTTTAGGGCTAGAATACTTGGGGATTGTAATTATTTATACTTTAGAAATAAAATAGTTGAAATAAAGTTGAAATAAGAATCCATTGTTTATTTCAAAACGTATCATGACTAACTGTTCTTCCTCACACAAACGCTCGGCTAGATAAACACACTACCAGATTTTCCAAGTCCCGAAGGTCCTTTAAGCTAAGAAAACCAGCGGGGTCTTAACACAGATATTCTAGTAGATTTATCTTAACTGGATTACTTTCTTTATGAATTATCGTAAGGGTGTTTTCTATTGTATCCATGCGGTGACCGGAGTCCGTGATATGCTTGGGATAGCTTGATTTTCCTACCGCGTACACCCTTACACAAAAAAATGAGCCATCTCTTGAACGCACATTTCTTTTAAGACATACTCGGCACAGCGCTGGGTTCAAACTAGGAAACTAGTCATAATTGTGCAGTCCCTGAGCTACTATGTTATGTGTCATGAACTGAAGACTCTCCTACGTGTCCCGATAGCTCAGAGGTAAAGCACGCGGTCACTGTTTCTGTTAATGAAGATCGCAGGTTCGCGTCTTCAATTACGCAGTTTTTTCGTGATATTTGTAATAAAACGTTTTGTGAATTAAATAGATCTTATTTCGACATTTGAATCAATCTATACTTTTCAAGTTCATATTTTTTTATACCGTTGAGGTTATAACAATATTAAATTATAAATTTTTACACACTTTATATTAGCTTGACCTGTATCTGTCTGTGTAACGAACCTGTATCTATGTAACGGAATCTTTGAACACGATTTTGATCCACTTAAAAATATTGGGTCGACTTGAAACGTTCTATATTTGTAAAGGACCCATGCCAATACAATAATTTCATATTTGAAGAGAAAAATTATACGCTCAGACCGGGACTTGAAACCGGGACCCTTGGTTCTCTAGACCAAGTGCTCTACCAACTGAGCTACCTGAGCAAGTACCGATCTAAACGCAAATCTTTCTCTATATACATTGTAATTCCCATCCACCAAATGCTATGAAGCCATGCTTCTATCTTGCAAATGGCGGCTCCTTTATTATTCCAAATATGTCTTCTTAATAAAGGAGCCGCCATTTGCAAGATAGAAGCATGGCTCCATAGCATTTGGTGGATGGGAATTACAATGTATATAGAGAAAGATTTGCGTTTAGATCGGTACTTGCTCAGGTAGCTAGGTTGGTAGAGCACTTGGTCTAGAGAACCAAGGGTCCCGGGTTCAAGTCCCGGTCTGAGCGTATAATTTTTCTCTTCAAATATGATTGATCCATCATTGAGATGTACGAAATCAATAATAATTACATGAAAAAAGCCGTACTGGCTGTAATGTATAATTCCCAAATATGTCTTCTTAATAAAGGAGCCGCCATTTGCAAGATAGAAGCATGGCTTCACAGCATTTGGTGGATGGGAATTACAATGTATATAGAGAAAGATTTGCGTTTAGATCGGTACTTGCTCAGGTAGCTCAGTTGGTAGAGCACTTGGTCTAGAGAACCAAGGGTCCCGGATTCAAGTCCCGGTCTGAGCGTATAATTTTTCTCTTCAAATATGATTTATCCATCATTGAGATGTACGAAATCAATAATAATAATAATAATAATAATTTCATAGCTTTTTTCTAAAATCCTGGCCAGAATCATCGGAAAATCAAAAAAATAAAAACCTGTGTAATAGGTTGCGAACTTATCGACTTTTTAATCAATCGTTGTAAGAGCTCAGTTAGTAGAACGGTTGACTGTAGTGGTATATAATTTCAGCAATCAATAGGTCGCTGGTTCAAATCCGGGCCGGAGGTTTTTTTTAGAAAAGCATTAAACAATTAAATTTTCATGGGATTCCGGTTTATGACAATCAATTAAACTAAAAATTAAAACAAAAATAGTTTAAAAACTGAAACAACAAACTAAAAAATAAAAATAAATAGTTTAAAAAACTGAAACAACACGCTTTATTAGAAAACCGAACAAAAAAAAATGAAATAAAAATTAATTTCCAATACGCTTGGGGGGTAAATTAAAGTGGCAAAAAAATCATCTCTAACACATCTAGAATAAAACTAGAGTTATCTACAAAAAAAAATAATTTTACCATCAAAAGCGTTGGGTGCTTTTTATAGTTTTTACGCTTTCTTCATAGAGACTTTACTTTTACCAATATCTGTTCATTTTCAAATATAAGTATTAATTGATATAGAGAACCCCACGCTTTTGATATTAAACGTTTTTTGTAGATAACTCTAGTTTTATTCTAGATGTGTTGGATATTATTTTTTTGTTGACCACTTTAATTTTGTCCCAAGCGTTTTGGAAAATAAAATTATTTTTAATTTTTTAGTCGGTTTTCTAATAAAGCGTGTTGTTTTAGTTTGTTTAAACTATTATTTATTTTTACCTTGTATACTACCGTCTTCCTCAACTATCTAAAATTTTCGTTGATTTCACTCTAGGCCTTCCGATGCATGCGTCATCTTCTGGAGTTGTTGTAGTAGTATTGAATTAACTGTATGCCTAATAGAGGGTTTTGCTTATTAGGCACATTTTCGTTGAGAATGTTTGTATTCTTGGCCTTCTTGATAATTTCGATTTCTTGTAAAATATTAATTTTGTGTCTGTTTTCTCTGTGTATAATTGACAATGTATTATCGATATTGTTGAAATTGTGGCCGCTTTCTGAAATGTGTTTAGTGAAATTTGATTTCATTGTTAAAAGAGAAGCAAATCAAATTTCGCTGTTCACCAGGTTGAATGCAATCGAAAATGTATGGGCTAAGATGAAAATAGACATGAAATCTAATTGGCCTGCAGATGCACGAAAGACGGCTTATGGGCACAAATTGAAGACGCCTGGGACGCTCTAGCCGATTGTCCACGTGCCTGTAGACATTTGATTGCATCAATGTCCCGCAGATTGAGGGCGGCAATAGATGCTGAGGATTCATACACCCGGTATTGATTTTGTTTTTGTTAAAGTTTTCATTTTAGAATATATTATTTTCTTTCTTAATTTAATAATTAGAAGGTTTTCATTTATGTGTTTTGTGTGTGCATTAAAGTCATAAAACTCAAATATAAAATATAATATGAAACTATATTACAGGCGAAATGCTATCCTAACATTCTGTAAAAAGAAAAAAAGTAGAACGGGAATCGAACCCGTGAGGTTACGAATGCAGATGCTGTGTGTTAAACCTCTCGACCACGGGAACGCACAAAGGCAAGCTTTCTTTTATGTTACTTGAGTGTGCACTGCGTTAACTAGCAAACACCACAGTACAATTACTGAAAACGTGTTAATGTGAATAAGGCTTCTGCGAGTGCTCACGAAGTTCCCCGATCGGTTGATACAATCAAGAGATGGCTCATTTTTTTTTGTCTAAGGGTGTACATGAAAACTTTAAAGTGTTCTTTGTATCTTGTATTAAAGCTTCTACTTGTCTACGTAGAATTTATTTGCAATCTTTACACGTTAATTTGTAGACTGCTTTCTTATTACATTTTTTATTTTCTTCTATGTCATTATTTATTACGTTATTTAATTTGTTTTCAGTTTTACATTTATATATATATATATTTTTTTCAAAGTTCTAGCCAAGTTTATTGTTTTATTTCCTGTATATGTTAGTTTTATCCAGGTCTTCTTAATAACAGATTATCTTTCGAGTTTTGTTATGTTATGTATACAATGTTGTCTTTTTTTGCGAGTTTATAATTTGTTTATTAAAGCCATTACTTTTAGCAATGTTTTGAATGTATTCCAATTCTTTGTTGTAATTTATTTTATTTAGGGGTAATTTCAGCATCCTGTTTATTCCGTCAACGGCCATACCATGTTGAAAATACCGGTTCTCGTCCGATCACCGCAGTCAAGCAACATTGGGCGTGGTTAGTACTTGGATGGGTGACCGCTTGGGAACACCACGTGCTGTTGGCAACTTTTAGTCCGTCGCTGTGGCATAGTCGGTAGAGTTCCTACCTTCCACTCCGGCGACCCGGGTTCGATTCCTGGCTGGTAGGGGATTTTAAATCTCCACCCTGGGTCTGGGTGTTCGTGTTCTGTCCTTGTGCCTATGTGAGGATAAAAGAAAGTTGACAAAACAGGTAAAACAAAAATGAAAAACAATATAAACTAAAAAAAATTAGAATATTAAATGTGCTTATTTTTGTTGTTACGGATGTCTTGAGCTATTATTGATGGTAAGCATGTTGTTTGTAGGCTTAAGGGAAATGCTTATTTAAGTTTTTTATGTTTTTTTGTTATTGTAAGGTCCAAATAGTTTATTTTACTGTTGAGTCCTATTTACTGAGTAAATTCTATTTTATTCTGCATATTGTTCAATTCTAGCAAGATTTCGTTTCGTTCTCATAAATGATTAAAACATCATCCGCATATCTTACGATTAATTTTATATTGAAATTATCTATTATTGTTTTATAATTCAACAACAACAGTTAGTAGCACATATTTCTTCTGCTGATGGTGGAAGTCAATTCCGAAAGGCCTGCAGATACTAATTTAAAAATTATCACATTTGAGGACGTTGTAACCTGCCAGAAGTATACATTTTAACGTTTTACTTTGTGACTATTTACCTGAACGGAATTTAGTACGAATTTTATTAGAATTGAAGTTGAAAGTATTGAAATCCGGTAAAACTGTTACATGAATAGGAGCCCCGACATGCTGACCACAAATCATTCCCATTATTGGCTGGATTATCCTCTACTTCTGCCACTGACACTGTGAGGTGGTCAGCCAGCTTATATATAGGCCAAAGCCAGTCTGCATCTGCCGCACCATGAAATAGGAAGAATATCGCATTAAGAAAACTTAAATGAGGTTTTCAATCAGCCGTTGTACTTTGGAGTGTCGTACATATTTATTATTATACTATTATATTATTATTATTATTATTATACTATTATTATTATTATTATACTATTATTATTATTATACTATTATTATTATTATTATTATTATACTATTATTATTATTATTATTATTATTATTATTATTATTATTATTATTATTATTATTATTATTATTATTATTGGTTAATGTGCCTATACCAAGAGCCTTACTATCTATCTACCTATCTAAGATAGGTGTAAGAGTCCAATGTTGGACCTTAGTCTCTTCTTTGTTACGAATTACTAGACAAAGTTCATAGTTACGTTTATTTCTCTACAGATACATTGAATGGTATGCGGTCAACATACCGACCCACTGAGACATCTAGTAGGCAACTAAGGTATTATTAGGATGATTGAGGTCGATATATATATATATATATATATACACAGTGCGATCAGTATAGCACTGGATAGCAGACGCAGGGATTTCACTATACACTGCTGTCACACTTGCGGCGGGGAACGGACAGTGAAGGATCGCGGTGATACAACCACACACATTTTCGTAACTATTTTACAAATTGTCGTACTTTTCAACTTTATTGAAGCAGGTGCTGGAACTGTTCACCTTCGTTGTTCATACATTTTTGCCCGAAGGCAGGTATTTCACTGCAATCATAGCATGTTCAAGCTATGCTTGCAGTTTTACTAGGGAATTGTAGCTGTGGTAGCTTCCCGTTGTTTTCCACACCAGTGAAAGATGATGATAATGATAAGGATGATCATGATAATGGCCATATGATTTCGGGGACCGTTTGGGCCTTAAAGTTTTCCTGACATTTGTCTTACAGGTGAGGAAAACCCCGATGAAAATCTCACCCAGAAAAACTGCCCCGACCGGGGATCGAACCCGTGCCCGCTGCGTGACAAGGCAACACGCTACCTCGAGATCACAGCGGTGGACATATATATATATATACCTTTTTATTCAGGCTTAAGGTAGTGTTACTCGGGACTCACGGTTTAAAATCCCTCCCAGAGGACAAGCACCTTGGATTTTCCCATCCTAAAACCCTGGCCTGGTTCCGCGCGATCCTCGGGACCAGAGGTAAGGACATAACCATTTGACCACCTTGGCCGACACCATGAGACTTACTACAAAAAATATTTCCGTGAAATAACGCAACCTCATCTTAGATTGGTCCACATTGTATAATTTATTTTAAATTTCAAAAACTGTAGAAATGGTTACATTGTTGCTTAAAATAATAAAAGATATAGTTTACAACAAGGGTCTAACCCCATATCCAGGTATTAAGAAAGGTTCATTTTTCAGATATGTCTCTTCCCGAAACATTTGTGCCTGGTTTCCACGATGAAGCCGCTGTTAGAAAAATGCGATACAACACTTTGGGGAAAACTGGTCTACAAGTGTCAAAACTCTCCTTCGGGGGTGGTCCCCTAGGAGGCAAAAACACGTATGGGTAAGTGTAGCTCCTGACTGAGCGGCAGATTACATTATTTAAACATTCAAGAAATGCAATATATTTTCATTTTATGTATTTATGACTTTACATACCGGTAATGCTATAGTTTGCTTCTTAATCAAATTTTAAAAATATTACATAAAATATCTTCTTTCCGTTGTTCCTTAAGGGTCATTCCATATCAAGTGACCAAATTAACAAATATCATTTTTAGTCACTATCTCCAATGTTGCTGGAATTTTGTGTAGGGACAGATAGGTGTCAAAGATGATGCTTTGTAAAATTTCACCTTCGTAAGTAGTGTAGCCGGGGTGCACGGGTCTCCAGCATAAAGGTCACTCATTCGCCACTGATACACATTCCATCAAACTTCAGAAGTTTCAGGTACTACTGTTGCGGAACTGTAGCAGCTAGCTTCCTGAAAATCGCAACCACAGACAACTTATGTTCTACGTGAAGGTTGGAGTTCCAAGGTTTAAAAAGTGACTCAAACTGTCACATCAATTTTGGGCTAGATTTTTATTGCTTACAACTTTGCAATAGGACCTTCTAGAAACTTATGCTTTGGTAAACTAACCAAACCAATTACTTATTTTAAGCTGCCAAAGTATCAGTTATTAAGCTCATTTTGTTGTCAAGATAGATGTTATTAAACATGCGTTTCAAATTTTACGCGTCCAATTTTGTGAAGTATCAAACACACATACCAAAAAACATTTGTTCCAATCAAGTTCTTTTTGTTACCATTGGAATGAGCAACCTTCATTGAGTCATATTACTTCATTTTTGAGACTCATCGTTTAAGGCCAGAAAATTACTTTGAAAATTGTCTTTATTTAATTTGAGCCACATTTTTATGCTTATAACATTGAAAATAAACATTCTACAAACTTATGCTCTGGTAAGCTAACTAAACCCATTACTGATTTTAAGCTGCCAAAGTATCAGCTATTAAGCTTACTTTGTTGTCAAGATATAAGCTATCTATACGAGGTACAAATTTTATGCGTCAAATTTTGTGAATTTTCAAACCCAAATAGCAAAAGCCCTTTTGCTCCAATCAAGGTATTTTTGTTACCATTGGAACGAGCAGACGTTTTTCTTTTAGAGTCATCTTATTTCACTTTGAGACTCATCGCTTAAGGCCAGATAGATTATTTGGAAATTGCATTTATTTAATTGCGTGACATTCATATACGACTATACAAATAATCTCCAGGAAGTTGATTGTCTTTCATACTGGGATTACCATACTTTTGATTTTGACCAGCCTCATGGGCTAGTGCTCAGCGATTCTGACTACTGTTCATGAGGTCCCGGGTTCGATTCCAGGTTAAACCATAGGAATAATTCCTGTGGTTGTCCATGGTCTGGAATTAAGTTTAGTTTAGGTTGAGAACTCTCCTGGCACTTCCATTAACATTTATCATCCATCATATCATCGGGATGAGTTTCGTTACTCCTACGATATGATTGATGATAAATGATAATGAAGTGCCAGGAGAGTTCTTAACCTAAACGTAACCTACTTTTAGACAATGGGCAACCACAGGAATTATTCCTATGGTTTAACTGGGAATCGAACCCGGGACATCATGAACAGTAGTCAGAAACGCTGAGTACTAGCCCATGAGGCTAGTCGAAATCAAAAGTATGGTAACCGCAGTATGACAGACAATCAACTTCCTGCAGATTGTTTGTATAGTCCTATATGTATGTCACGCAATTAAATAAATCAACTTTCAAGGTAATTTATGTGGCCTTAAATTATGAGTGTCAAAAGTGAAATAAGATGACATTCTGCTCTTTCCAATGGTAACAAAGAACCTTGATTGGAGCAAAAGCGGGTTTGCTATTTGGGTTTGAAAATTCACAAAATTTGATGCATTATATTTGAACCTCATATTGAATAGCTTATATCTTGACAAGTACAGCCTTTATTGGAAAATGTCACGAATTACAGACAGAAATGGATTGATCATATGGATGGAATGAGTAAGGAGAGATATCCATTGTTAGCAAGAAATTATCAAGCAAGAGGAAGAGGTGATGTTGGAAGACCTAGACGACGTTGGGCTGATGCATTATGAAGTCGGAACGGGCAATTGCCTAATCCCTGGAGTGATGATGATGATGATCATGATATATCTTGACAATAAAATGAGCTTGGTAGCTGATACTTTGACAGCTTAAAATCAGTAATGGGTTTAGTTAGTTTACCAAAGCATAAGTTCGTAGAACGTTTAGTATCAAAGTTATAAGCATGAAAATCTGCCTCAAATTAAATAAATGCAATTTTCAAAGTAATTTTTCTGGCCTTAAACGATGAGTCTCAAAACTGAAATAATATGACTAACATAAAGAAGGCCGCTCTTTCCAATGGTAACAAAATCAACTAGATTGGAGAAAATGGGGTGTTGCTATTTGTGTTTGAAACTTCACAAAATTTGACGTGTAAATTTTGAAATGCATGTTTAATAGCATATATCTTGACAAAAAAGTAAGTTTGATAGCTGATACTTTGGCAGCTTAAACTCAGTAATGGATATTAGGTAGATTACCAAACCATAAGTCTACAGAACTTCTTGTTTCAAAGTTATAAGCATGAAAAAAGCATGCCTCAAATTGATGTGATGGATTATTTGATCAACTTTGTGAGATAACAGCAATAAAAGTAAAATTTTATAAACATTGGAACTGCAACCTTCATGTAGAGCACAAAACGTTGTCACTGGTTGCAATTTTTCAAGATGCCAGCTTCTATGGTTTCAGAACAGCAGCACTTGAAACTTCAAAATCTATGCACGCACACGGATGCATTGCACTGTTGACCTTTTTTCAGGAGATCTGGCGTCCCCTCTATATTACTACTGAAACTTAGATTTTGTACAACACTTGGAGCTTTGTTCAACACTATCACCAAATTTCATCAAGATCCAAGGTGGTACCAAAAAGGTGATTTGACATGGAATGACCCCAATCCAACGTTTCTCTCTCATGTTGATTTTCCTCCATTTATCCAGTTTCCATTTGGTGTTCCTTTCTTACTTCTCACATTTTGTGTCAACCACATATTTTCTTTTAGCGGTTATCTGTTTTTTTTTCAAATGCCCCAGGTTGTCATTTCGACATTTATAGTGTTCTCTCTTGACATGGCGTACTTGTAACCCACTTCTGAGGTTGGGGCGCCTGGAAGACGGGGTTACGCTGCCCCGATGATATGAGAGTTAATGATGATTGTAATGACGCGCCATGAGAGGCCTTAAACTAAACTTAAACTAATTAGACGAATATGATATTGATGGTAATGATGGCCAGATGGTGTTCGGGGACCGTTTGAGCCTTAACGTTTCGTGGCATTTGTCTTACAGGTGAGGAAAAATCCCGAAAAATCCTCACCCAAGAAACTTGTCCCGACCCGGACCCGCTGCGTGACAAGGCAGCACGCTACCTCAATACCACAGCGGTGGACTATTTTCCATTATAATTACAAGCCAAAACCATTGTAATAGTTTTTATGTAGGCCTCACATTCACTATATATTTTTCTATATTCATTAAACATCTTATTTCTATATTCTGCAATTATCGTTGCCTTGACTTTAAAGCTGATCTTCTAAGGTAGTCTAATTCAAAGGCTCTCGGTTTTCCTTCCTGTAGTGTATTTACTGCTAAACTGTCCGTCCCGTTGAGCATCATACTCTCTACTGTTTTTTAGTCTATAAATAATGTTATTTATTTTTTTTAATATAACTACTAATTCCAATTGGTCTTTCTTGACATATACATCCATTTTAATTTTAATTATCAATCTTACTGTAATATCGAGCCCAAATATTTGAAGTTTTCGACTTTCTTAATTTTGTGTCTTTCGATTTCAATTTCATCATTACCTTCCGTCATGTACTCTCTTTTATTCAAATAAATTGTATTCTTGGTGTAGTTTCCTGTAAAGAAAATCCGCTTATTCGTCATTATTGTACAATTACCACTTGGACAAACGCAAAACGTAGGTTAGATATGTATTTATTCATTGTCCCTTACATGAAATGAAATGTATGCATTTTAATTGCCTATAGATTTACTCAAAATTGATATCTGATGCTTGTGTTTCGCAAAACAAAGTACATATTTTAAGGTGTGTAGATATAAGTCACAAAGATCACTGCTAGGACCACTCCTTTTTTTATGTAATAATACATAGAAATATATCAAATGTTTGAGCACAAAGTTTAGTTCACTTACTAAAATTCCTCCTACTACTCTCAATGATAAATTAAATTTTCCTTTCAACAAATTCGTAACAGTAAATTATGCATTTGGAGCATACGAATATATATATATATATATATATATATATATATATATATATATAATTTTATAATTATATTTGAAGTAAACATTATTAAAGTATTATTAAAGTATTATTTTACAATTTATTCATAAAAATGGTAAACACTTAGTGATTCTCTCTCTCTCTGTATCTTTTTCCTGATATTAACCCCTCCCATTGAACCGTAGGTACTTCTACGTGTCCCACGCCTTCCGGCCTTAAATAAATAGACCTACAACCTGTTGGAAATATTTTTTAAACTCTAAATCACATAAATACGCATTTGACCACACAAGGACAAGGAGAGCTGTCCAGATGGCTGATCGCTGACCATCTTAATGTCAGGACCAACTCCGAGAAAAGACACGCCATTCACTTAAATATTGATACTAAATAAAGCGAATATTGCATGGATGATTATAATAGCAGGGTGGTGTTCGGGAACTATTTCGGCCTTAACATTTCTTGGTATTTGTATTATAGGTGAATTAAACACCGATGACAAACCTCATCCAGAAAACTTCCCAACTGGGGATCGAACCTGGGCCCATTGCATCCGTGGCAGCGATGTCACGATTCTATAAGCACAAAATTAAATCGAAGATCAAATATATTTTTTTAGACGCCAGAACACCTCACCTAAGTCCTAAACTAAAACACTGGGCTGTGTTTTTGTGCATTTAATTAATTATGTCCATCCATAGTAGTTCTGCCCGAGGACAGATCTTTAACTACAATCACAGCATTTTCATGCTATGATTTGCAGCTTTACTAGGGGATTATAGGTGTGGTAGCTTCCCGTTGCTTTCCACAATTTAATTATGTAATAATATTAATTTTAAAGATATCCCGAACACTGATAACACTGGGTAACAATGAAAATGTCCATCTGCATATTTTTTAAGTGTTTCTGGCTCAGTGTTTTGTGATGATTTCAAACGTGTGATTATTGTTCTCCAAATGTCAACAGTTTGATAGTAATCACGATTTTTATTTTCGTTACTTTTTCAATTTCAAGTATGTGATTGGTTAATATTATTTTTCTCCAAATATTAACGGTTCGATCGTATCCATGTATCCTTTGTTTATGGGACAGCCGAACAACTGACCAACACTACATCCAACAAGTGTGGCCTTCAAGAAACGAACTTGTTCCAGGAGAAAATAATGTTCCACATGATATTCTTATTATACGATCTAAAGATTTCTGTAAGGAAAACGAAGACCATGGCTTTTAGAGGAAGAGATCCAGTGAGATCCAAAATTATTTTAGAAAATCAAAGTATAGAACAGGTGTCTAGTTTCAAATATTTGGGCTGTGATGTTGGCTACAATGTGGCAAGACATATTGACTCCAAAATAAATAAATTTCAGACGGTGTGTGGAACAATACAGAGAACATTCAAAAATAAAATTAGAAAAGAAACCAAGATAAAAATGTATAATGTTATGGCGGTTCCCACAATATTGTATGGTGTGAAACTTGGGCTCCAGTGAAAAAACAGAAGGATAGAATACAGACGGCGGAGATGAGGTTCCTAAGACAAGTAAAAGGATGTACAAGACTTGATAGAATAAGAAATGAGGATATAAGAGAAGAATTGAAAGTACAGCCTTTATTGGACAAAGTCACGAATTACAGACAGAAATGGATTGATCACATGGATGGAATGAGTAAGGAGAGATATCCATTGTTAGCAAGAAATTATCAAGCAAGAGGAAGACGTGATGTTGGAAGACCTAGAAGACGTTGGGCTGATGCATTATGAAGTCGGAACGGGCAATTGCCTAATCCCTGGAGTGATGATGATGATGATATTATTATTATTATTATTATTGACGGGAAGAAGATCTCACTACCACCTTTCCACATTAAATTGGGACTAGCAAAACAGTATGTTAAAGCTTTGGTTAAATCATCAGATGTTTTGCAACATATTCGCTCTATGTTCCCACGTGTCTCTGATGCAAAAGTATTTGCTGGAATTTTTACAGGACCTCAAATAAGACAGATGCTGGAGTCCGCGGAATTAGAACAAAAGATGACACCATTTGAAAAAAGTGCATGGCAAACATGTCGTAATGTTGTGCATGGCTTCCTTGAAAACAAAAAGAGTCCCAATTACCGAGAGTTCATTCAGAATTTGCTGAGTACATATCGTACATTAGGTTGCAAAATGTCAACTAAATTACATTACCTGCACTCACATTTAGATTTCTTTAGAAGAAATTTGGGGGATGCGAGTGAAGAATATGGAGAACAATTCCATCAGGATCTCAAACACATGGAATCAAGATATCAGGGATATAAACATGATGGTGGACTACGTTTGGTGCTTGGTAAGGGACAGTTCACAGCAACACAAAAGAAAAGGGCGATCACAACTTCATTTTTAATAAATTTGATGGCCAAGTCAGTGATGTTGAAGCAAACTCCCATTTCATATCATCAGACATAATACCAACATAGGCTGGCATTTATTCCATCTATATTTGTGGATACATCTTTGTGTTAATTCCCACATTTTCAAATAATGTATATTCATTTTCTATAGAACTATTGATGCTATGTATGTGAAACTGGCATTTTTGAACTCAGGGTGCCTGAATTCTATAAGAATAAAAAAACAGAGGAACAAAAAGTTGCCCAAAATTTGTTACCCGGTGTAATGAAAATCCAATAAAGCAATTTACTTGACGGCTAATAAAAAAGTATTCTAGTTTGGTCTCGGAATTTGAATCAGGCATCTGGAGAATAAAAGTTAATGGTGCTGTTTCTGCTTCCGAGTCTGGGTCCGTGGTTCGCAAAGATCAAGACAAACCAAGCCTGAATCAATTTCTCGGATGAAGAAATATGAATTACGCGGTTTCCTTTGAATTGGAAGTAAAAATCCCTGGATATCGTATCACAGAGATGTGTGGCACGTTAAAAATATCTTGAATCCTGAACCTGACGAGTTATCCGTCAAGATTTATATTAAATTATAGGAAACAATTGGTTGAGCTAAAATAAAAACTAGAAGCTACCTATAATTTTTTAAAGCAATTTATATTGTAAAGTTTTGTGGATTCAATATTGGCCAATAATGTAAGCATGTTAAAATATGTTTCAAACGATAGAGCGTTCTTCATACTTACAGGAATGACAACCTTGATTAAAAGTTCAATTTCCTAAACTTCAGGGCTGCCAACCAATTAATAAATAAATAAATAATTATAAGGTAATATTTCAAATTACCTACCTAGGGCGGGAAGTAAAACCACTGCTCTTTATTTATACTACGTACAATGTACATACAAAAAATATATCCAAAAGGTAATGTTAATATACATTATAAGAAACAAATGACTCAATTTTAATTTAACGGAACTTTATTTGAAACAATATAAAACAAATGCGTACCTCCCGCCATTTTATGTCGGATTGGTGTCAAGGCCTGCTGTACTCTCAACTAAATTATTATCGGCATTTAACGTATATACATTGGCCAGACTGCTAACGTCAGTCGGTTGTTTATAATAAACGCAAATATGTTATCATTTTGAAAACCATCGTGCAAAAAAAAATGTACAACACATTTTTATGAAGTGTTTTACAGAATGTCGGAAATACAAATCTCGCTATCGCTCGGTTTTTTAATAATTTCCTCACTTCTGTAAAAACCACTTCCCAACCTCGCATTGTAATGTACTACTGTACTGTTATATTATTTCATTCGGCATCACAATAACTAATATTGTTCTTAAAAAAATAAACCGATAGACTACACTGCAGCACGGAAAATAGCAGAGTAATAGGGCCTGTAAATAATAAGTTGGGTATCTTTCTCTTGATGTTTGTATTTTTACAGAGAATTTGAAGAAGCTGATGCAATAGCTACTGTACGAGAATCTCTCAAATTAGGAATCAACTACATCGACACAGCACCTTGGTACGGCCAAGGCAGATCTGAGGAAGTTCTTGGAAAGGTAAGCTGAACAAAACCAAATTTTGCTCATTATCTGCTGTTTAATGTTGATTATATCTATCTAAAAATGCATAGTGATATGAGGTACGATAAGATATGCGATTATAAGCGTCACATTCAAGCGTTCCAACGTAGTGACTGTTCCAGTGCTCCTAGTAGCTTTAAACAACTAAATCATAACTCATCGTGTTATCTGAGACATAACATCCAACACATCCTCCAGTTAAAGAGAATGTATTCTCTAATATCGTAAAAGAGTTTCATGCTATAATCAATCCATCCATACTAATTCTGCCCGACGGCAGGTATTTCACTACAATCATATGCGGGAAAGATTGGCATGCTACGAGTTATTGGTAAATCCAGAAAATTGGATAAACTTGGGTAAATTTCTGGACAAAACGCGGAAAATAAGAACAACACTCATTCATGAATAAATATATGTTATCAAAATGCAATAACATTAATTCTTAATAATTATATATTAATTAATTAATGTATTGTGTTATTATTTAATTGTAATATTACTGTGTTTTCTTTATTTAATTTTAATGTTATGTTTTTTTAGTGTATAACGTTATTGTGTTATTATTTAATTGTAATATTATTGCGTTTTCTTTATGTAATTGTAATGTTATTGCTTTTTTTCTTGTTTATTTTTCTTCACACTAGTAGCAATTATTACTTTATTGTAACGGACTGTCAACAGCACGTACGGCTTACTGCCCGTGCGACCCATATTTGTAAATAATATTGTAAATATCTTACTTTTTGTCTAATAAAATCCTACTACTACTACATTTTCATGCTATGCTTTGCAGCTTTACTAGGAAATTATATGCGTGGTAGCTTCCCGTTGCTTTCCACACCGAAGGATGATGATGATGATGATGACAAGAGTAATGATGATGGCCGGATGATTTTCAGGGACAGTTGGGTCCTAAGCTTCCTGACATTTGTCTTACAGTTGAGGAAAAACTCGAAAGAAACCTCACCCAGGAGCCTGTCCCGACCGGGAATCGAACCCGGACCCGCTGCGTGACAAGTCAGCACGCTACCTCGAGACCACAGCGGTGGACTAAGCAATATTAAGTGGTTTAATATTCGAGCTATAAATAACAACCTTCTATTGACATTTATCTAGCAATTTGTAAATCATAATATTCGTATTTATGATACTTACTTACTCACTGGCACTATCGAACCCGTAGGTTCATGGCCGCGCGGACATAAGCTCTCCACACATCCCTTTCCAATCATTCCCTGTACAATCTACTTCCCTCAAATCATAGTTAATGTTGTTCTCCCACCTCATTCTTCGTCTACCAACTGGGCGTTTTCCTTCTGGCTTTCCTACAAGAAGTTTCCATGCACGTCTTTCATTCCCCATACGTGCAAACTCGTAATTATGATGCTGTGCAGAACAATATTTAGGTACATAAAAGTATGAATATTTATAGAAAAATATATCATATATTTTTATGTCCACTGCTGTGGTCTCGAGGTAGCGTGCTGCATTGTCACGCAGCGGGCCTGGGTTTGATCCCGGTCGGGGCAGTTTTTCTGGGCGAGGTTTTTATCGCGGTTTTTCCTCACCTGTAAGACAAATGTCAGGAAAACTTTAAGGCCTAACCGGTCCCCGAAATAATATGGCCATCATCGTCAACGTCATCCTTATCATCATCATCCTTCACCGGTGTGGAAAGCAACGGGAAGCTACCACACCTACAATTCCCTAGTAAAGCTGCAAGCATAGCATGGAAATGTTATGATTGCAGTGAAGGACCTGCCTTCGGGCAGAATTACTATGGATGGATATATTTTTATAAAATTAAAGAACAGTTAAGTCTCGTAAACTGCGAAAAGGCAGGACATGTGGCACAAATGGGGAATGAAGAGGAGCATGGAAGCTTCTTGTATGAAAACCATAGAGATAACGGCCAGTTGGTAGAGCAGGAAGGATATACGAGAATAACATTAACCGTGATTTGAGGGAAATATATTATTTATCTCTCAGGATAGGAATGTTTGGACAGCTTATGTCCGCGCGGCCATGAACCTACGGGTTCGATAGTTCCAGTAAATGTTAGACAGTTATATACGAAATAGTTATTCTTCCAGTTATACATGCGAAACATGATCTCTTGGTTTAAGAGAAGGGAAAATAATACAAGTATTTGAAAATAAAGTTTTTAGGAAACATTTTGGACCAAATATAGACGAATAAACAGGTGAATGGAGAAGACTACATAACAGTGAGCTACACGACACTTACAGAAAACCAGATGTAATAAGAAAAGTTAAATCTGGGAGGCTGTGACGCGCAGGAAATGTGGCTGAATGGGGAATGAAAAAAGAGACATGGACATTTGTTTAGGAAAACCAGAACAAAAACATCGGTAGATAAGCCATAGACGAATGATATAAATCAGGATTTGAGAGATGTGAATTTATACAAGGGATGGTTGGAATATTAGGTTAGGAAATGGATATCTGCGCAGACGTGAACCTACGGGTTCCTTAGTACCAGTCAGTGAGTTAGTTTGTCAGTTGAGTTTATTTTGTAAATAAATATAATTATATTTTATAGCAAATAATTTGGCTCAAGTATAGAAACATCCTTGAATTTTCAGTTTATTGTTGTGGATTATAACTCTTCTTCTGTATTTAGTAACATTTTTTAATATTTCAAAATATTTAAAACAATTTTTATAGCTTTATTTTAGAATTTTTAAGTATTTATTCAAATACACACATTGCTATGGTGACTTGCTATTTTCTCCAGAGAGTATATTATATAGTTGGAAACAGTGGGTTATCGATGGTTGTGATTATTATGGAGTGAAAAAAAAAGGGCGTTTCATGAGATCCACTCTAGGTTAAAGTAATTTAATTAGGTCCATTACATTTTAAATGTGATTAAGTACATAAAACAAATAAAAAACGATAATAATCAAAACAACGATAATAATCGATATGTAGTTCGATGGTGGGTTATCGCTGGCTCTATAAACTCTGGCGCATGCGCACTGTTCTTCTATAAGACTAAAAATGTATCAGGTAAGTTAAAGTGAACGTTTTCCAATAATTGATGCAGTCCTGTTCAACTCCGATGTATTTTAATTGCTATAAGGACTTCTTCTTCTTCTTCTTCCTTCCAAGTATTAAGCCAAGGCCTGTTACGATCCTATAGAAAATTTTCCCTCCAGCGTTTCATAGGACGGCCCAGTGATCTTCCTCCTCTTGGTATATAATTATAAACAGCTTTGGGGATCCGATTTGAACTCATTCTTTCAAGATGGTGTTTCCAATTTAGTTGGTACTGTTTAATATATTCCAAAATTGGCGTAGTCTTCAATTCTTTTAAGATATCGGTGTTCCTTTTCAGATCCCATCTGGTGTAACCCGCTGTTCTGCGCATGAATCTCATTTCACAAGCCGTTATTCTGCTTTCATGTTGTTTTTTTAGTGTCCATGCTTCACTACCATAGGTCAACACTGGTCTAGCCAAAGTGTTATATAAACGTAATCTGGTGTTTTTTTTGTACTAGGGATGGTTTCATAACTTGATTAATAATTCCTAAACTTTTATTATAACTAGTAACTTTTTCAGGGATATCCTTTTCATCCCAGATAGAGAGATAATATCCAAGATATTTAAATTGATTAGATCTCTCTAAAATGTTATTCTTGAGACAGATTTTACTTTGTATGGGGTCCTTCCCATGAAATGCCATAATTTTAGTTTTGTTAATTGATATTTCCATATTAAATTTGGCACCTATTTTTTGTAAATTATAAATTGATCGTTGCAAATCATTTTCGGAAAGTGCCAGAAGAGCTAAATCGTCTGCAAAAAGAATAGCATCGAGTTTGAGGTTCCTATTGATGGGTATATATCCTCGTTGTGTTTTCCTCCATTCATTTATTAATTTATTCATGTATATAATGAAAAGCACCGGTGAAAGTCCACCGGTCCAATAATTGATGCAGTCCTGTTGAACTCCGATGTATTTTAATTGCTATAAGGACTTTCAGGATACTATCAATGCATTTCTGAAGATATGTCATCCGAAAGGCCTTCAAAATACTCGTACATTCGTGTTGAGGAAGAGTGAATTAATTATTAACGATAAAGTATTATTACAATTCCACGAAAAGATTTGGATTGGCATACCTAGAAGTTAGTGGTTGGCGGTAAATAGACAACATACAAATTTCTGCTCCGCCTGCTTTGTAATAAACACAAATTGCCTCTTTTAAATGAGTATTTATCTCTTTAATATAGGGGTCTAGATGTTCCTTATGTATAAGGGCCATACCTCTTGGATATCTGCCTCTATTTCCTTTCGTTTGACTACCTTTAAAATATCCTTTCATATTATTTATATTTACACATTCATTACCCTTTAAACCATGTCTCTGTAAAGATAATATATCAAAAGTCTCAATAAACTCCGTATTTGTATCATCATCATCATCCGGTATCATGGCAGCGTCTTCCGGAAATCAAACGCCATTCCTCTCTATCCATCCATTGATCATCCTCCATTCCTCTGATATTCATAGCAGCTTGTACCCCTTCTATCCAAGTTTTCTTCGGTCTTCCTCTCTTCCTCCTTTCCATTGGGATCCATTCCATAACAATTTTTGGCAATCTTTGCTCTGGCATTCGTTTGACATGACCATACCACTGCAATCTTTTCTTTTCTATGATGTCTATGATGTCCGGCTCCTCTTGTACACCCATAATTTCCCTTATTTCTTTATTTCGTATTCTATCCATTCTAGATTTTCCAGCTGATCTTCTTAAAACATCCATTTCTGTACTTAAAATAAAGAACATACCCCAACTGGACATAGGGACCAAGGAAGACCAAAACATCGGTGGAAAGATCAAGACCATCTTCGCTAGGTTTACCGTACAGGTCACATGGCCTAAAACGAATTTGTTCATGATGATGATGATGAAATAAATAACATTATTTGTTGTTAGTATTTATGTGTATAAGCTTATCTCCCACACACGCAACGTTTCATAACATGATTCAATCTTATTCGTCATGTCAACAGGCGCAATTATACAAAATGAGGTTGAATTCATTGCCTTGTTCTAGATCAACTTCAACATAAACAATATTGAGCACACAGACCACTATCTAAAAACCTTACAATTTGTACATTTCCTGCATACGAGAATTACAAACTTACACTGGTCGACAAAAAATTGACTTTTTTCTTTCACAAGAATAAAAATACGAGATTTTAGAATTATTTTTCATCCTGAATTTAAATATGATTTCAGTTTTTTCCTATCAGGCAAGAGTTTTCTGTGATATTAATTTACATTTTTTTTATAATTATTAATGAAATCCATCCAACTCTAACCATTTCTGACTTACCTAGAAACCGGTATATAGTGATTTTCGGGCATATTTTGCATCTGGAACATCTCTGTTCTTAGTCTAACAGTAGTCAGCCAGCATATTACGTAGAACGCCTCTTGCCTTGGAACCTCTTTTTCATTGTGGAAATTTGCTGATGAAAACGCTCGCCATGCTCACCAGAGACAGCCCGAAGATTTTCCGGAAAGAAGCCTAAGTGAGAGTCCAAAAAGTGAATTTTTAAGGACATGTTGCATCCCATAGCTTTATAAGAATGTAGAAGATCAGACAGTATGTCGCGACAGTTTTCTGCTTTATGGTTTCCAAGGAAATTGCAACATACATTTTTGAAAGACTGCCAGGCTGCTTTTTCCAGACGATTTAACAGACCTTCAAAATGTTCATCAGCCATTAGAGACCGTATTTAGGGCCCTATAAAAATTCCTTCTTTCAGTTTAGCATTACTGACTTTGGGCAATTTCCATTTCAAGTACATTAATGCATCAGGAAGTTTATCCATAGCTTTGACAAAATGTTTCATTACTACCCCTTCTATCCAAGTTTTCTTCGGTCTTCCTCTCTTCCTCCTTTCCATTGGGATCCATTCCAAAACAATTTTTGGCAATCTCTGCTCTGGCATTCGTTTGACATGACCATATCACTGCAATCATTTCTTTTCTATGATGTCCGGAGAAGATCTTTTCACTATCGATTTTAAGGAAAAAAATCCTAAAATCGAATCCAAAAATTAGTTTTTGACCAATTTAATATTCAATGGAGGTAAATATATGTTTTCAGGATTCAGTAAAGGGATGTGACATTTTCTGGCCAGGGATAAGAGATTCACGTTTAGGCCATGATTTTCTAACGTAGTGAGACTTCTTATCTCTGCTGTCCAATTCGCACAAAAACAGCAACATTTGGTGAACCCAAGTTGCAAACCTGCACAGTCTTGTCTTTTGGTGGTTCAGCATGACATTACATACAATTTCCTTAAATACAGCTTGGATAAAATCGCTACATATAAGGTGAAGTTTCCTATGACAGGTCAAAGAGAATGCTAAAACCAATTTTAAAAAAAGTACTGTCACAAAAAAAGAACTGTGCCTGATGGAAAAATCCTGACTACATATCTGAATTCAGTATGACAAAATGTATTAGATTCACTAATCAGATTTCTTATGAAGAAAACCTTGTCGACCAGTGTTATAGTTGTACTCCCTCATTATGTTTTTCTGATTTTATCTCCAAACAATATCGATGATTTAGAAGATACAAAAAGAAGATACAGACCATATTGCATCAAATTAGGATGATTTTTGAAAAGTTATAATTAAACTTCGGAATTAAGGCCCTGTTCAACGCTCGATATTATGCACTCAGATTGTTTGTAAACAGCTGGAAAGGATGTGCACATGTACCCCGTCAGTCGTCGCTATTGAAGGCCTCTCAATGGAAGGAAGTACAGAATACAGTTAATCATGAATGACCAGATTTATTTTTGATTTATAAACATAGTAGCTTTTATTTCTGGTATAAATACAGTACATTTATTTATGTTATAAACAGAAGTAATGCCACTCTCTTTATAAAACAAATATTAATATGGCCATTCATCCGTAACTAAATTCTCTACTTCTTATCACTGAGTGGTATTCAATAACGATGTCTGACGCGGTACAAGTGCACTTCCTTTCCAGCCGTTTACAAAGAATCTACACTCTTGTATTGACGTAGACTTTCACGGCCGGAGTTGCTACGATGATCTTCAAGATTTTCGGGCTATAGGCCGTGGTCGTGAGGGGAACTACAAGCCTCAAGACCACGGCCTATAACCCTAAAATCTTCAAGATCAATCTACACTCTGTACTGATAACACATAGCGTTGAGCGTGCCTCAATTCCAAAGGCTATATAATGGAATAATTTTAGAACGAACTTAAAATTGTGACAGTAATTCATCGCATTATTTTAACCCAATAACGTATCCAAGCACAAGAAATCATATGGAAGGTTCACCGAATATAAGTATTTTTTTAATTGGATAATATTTTATATAAATCATAGAACATACAGAGTGTTTTATAATAAGTAGTATATACTTCTACGAGTTGTAGAGAATATTGCAGATAAAAATTTGATAATGAACCCATGTCCGGATTCGTACCATTTCGATGTAAAATAGGTTTGAAGATTGAAATACAATGAGTTTATATCACGTGTCTTGTGTTTCAGAATAAGTATTACAGACTTCTAGGGGTTGTACTACAAGTGTGGTTCCGTGTGGTGACCCTGTTGTCCGTTGCACAAAGTGTACTTGCGACGCATGTTTTCATACACACGCCCCCAAGACCTAGTGTGCGCTCAATAATTTCTGCTGCCGCCAGAATTCGTGCAAGAAGATCTTCCTCCGACTCGACAGGTGTAATACAACCCCTAGAAGTCTATAATGTCCCGCGCCTTAGCCGAGTGGTTAAGGTAGCAAGCCTTGGCGGAGAGCTACGGGACTTGCGCTGGTTCGAGTCTCCATGGGGGAAGAAATTTTCTCATGGTATTTCGGCCAGTATGGGACCGGTGCCCACCCAGCATCGTGAGGCATTTGGGTAGTTACAATAAGTAGCGGCTCCAGGTTGAGGAAACCAGCTATAACGGCTGGGGGACTCGACATGCTGACCACATGTCACCCCTACACTGGGTGATGATCATCTACCTCTGTGATTAACACATGTGGATGTGAGGGGCCGGCAGTCGGCTGGTAGGCTAAGGGCCTTCTAGGCCTGTCGCGCCAGGAGAGAGAACTCTATAATACGTATTCTCAAACAAAATACACACGATATCAGCATATTGTGTTTCAATCTTCAAACTTATTTTACATCGAAATGATACGTTTCCGGACATGGGTTCCTTATCAAAACTCTATCAATTAAGTTCCTTCTACAACACCTAGAAGTCTGTAATACTTATTCTGAAACACCCTGTATAGTATAAGATAAATGGGAATATGTTACCACTGTATACGCTACACCTAAAATCGACGTAGGCCTACGATTTGGTTAAGAGGGAGAAACTGTATAATTAACTCACTGGCACTATCGAACCCGACGTTCATTACCGCGTGGTTATAAAGCTTTCCATACACCCCTATCCTGAGCTAATATTTTCCACATCATCCCATATATAATTCACCTCCCTCAAATCAAGGTTAATGTTATTCTCCCGCCTAATTCTTGGCCTACCTACTGGGCATTTTCCTACATGAAGATTCGATGTCTCGCTAACATTCCCCGTTTACGAGACCTAACTGAAACTGAATAGTATCCTGCTAAACTTCGGAATTCCTAAAAATAGTTAGACGTATCCGAACGTGTCTAAATTACACAATAAGTAGGGAAACTGAGTTCAGAATGGGTGAAAGCACGGAGATACAATATCTTCTCTATTATTCAATTTGATACAAGAACATACAACCAACCTTTAGAGAATAAAGTTATTAATCAGCGTTGGTCTATGCTGATTATATAGTATTATTATTATCATCAGACGATAGCGAGGAAACACTAAAAGTCAATACACATTCTATTAAATAGCGTTAAGAAACTGGGATGGAAATCAGTACCAATAAAACTAAATATAAGAACACATTTATTAAATGGGGAAGGGAACTTAATCACAAACAAGGGATTTAAGAAAAAAAAGGTGCAATTCTCTCAAGTGTCTAGGGACAACAATTACAAGCAGGAATGGCGTGTAGAGAGGAAATGCATGCTGTTACTCATTACAAGGGACTCTTGTCATCCAACTTATCAAAAAACCTTAAACTATATATAGAACGGCGATTCTTCTAGTTATATTAATGGATGTGCAACATGGCCTCTTATTTTAAAGAAAAAAATTATGAATATTTAAGAATAAAGAGTTTAGGAAACTTTTGTTCCAAAGAGAGAGACAGACAGATGAATAGAAGAATATACCTAACACTGAAGTACATGAACCTTTATGGGAAATTAAGTGCAATGAGAGAAGTAAATTATTGTAGATTTTGATGAATAAGACGTGTGGCTCGAATGGGATATGCAAGAGGGACACGAAAACGTTTACTGAGGCACAAGAATCTCTATGAGAAACCAGGAGTAATAAGAAATGTAAAGTTTCGTAGACTGAGATGAATAGGACACATGGTAAGGATACGGAATTAAAGAGGGGCATGAAAACTTCACTCACATTTTTTTGCCTTTATGTGGTATGTTGAACTCAGTGCTTTGGAATAGAAATAAAATATACAGAACGAAGAAAACTGTAATTCAAGTTCTGTTACAAAGCATTTTATTATATGGGTCCGAAACCTGGACAGTAAGTAGAAAAACAAACCAACAAGCTGTTAGCGGTAGAAATGGATTTTTGGAGGCGATCGACAAGAATTTCAAGAAGGGATAAGTTCAGAAACAGAACGATAAGGGAAATATACAAATTGAAAAAAAGCATATTAAGGACAATAGAAGAAAAACGTTTGAAATGGTATGGTCACCTCATAAGAATGGAAGAAGAGAGAATACCAAAGAAGTTCGTAAATTGGAAAGCTAATGGAAGAAGTGGAAGAGGCCTGGATGGATGGAGTGAAGATAAGTATGAAAGCTAGAGATTTGAGGGAAGAATATTCTTTAGACAGGAACCTCTGGCGACAAATCATTTTGGGTTGAAGGAGAAACACTGTATTGTGGAATATTTGTAAATAAAAAATGAAAACTTTACTACTGAGATACAAGAATGCGTATGAGAAACCAGTGGTAATTACAAAAAGTTGAGTATCGTAGACTGAAATGAATAGGACATATGGCACGAACACAGTACGAAAGAAGGGCATGAAAACTTCATGCAGGAAAACCGAGGGAAAATTCTAGTAGGTAGACTCTGAGAGAACGATATTAACTAGAATTTTAGGGAGGTGAATTTACAGACTGATTAGAAAATATTGGTGAGGATAGCAATATATGGAGAGATTATGTCACTATGGCAATGAATGTTGCTTCGACAGTGCAAGTGAGATACAGCCCGGATTTGTATGTAATAAAATATAAGATTGCAATACAGATGGTATATATTATTCAACTGTTTGATTGTGAAACCAAAACAGAAGACAATGTTAGTCTAACTTCTTATTATACTATGTTTCAATCTTACCTTTTTGGTACATACAGTTATAACACATGGACATAGTGTAAATCGACTTAAAAATTAGGGTTGGTTTATTTAATTATACTTGTGTCATTCCAATCCCCAAGCAATAGAGATGAATCAAAGTATTCAAAAGAACATACAGACAAGATAAATTTCACTCAAATCGGACAATTTTATGAAAGTTATCGTTAAACACGGTTACGATGTATTCCGTGACTCATGTTAAGTTGCATAAATTCACCAACTCTCTTTTCAACGATGTTGCAGGCACTTAAAGGAATTCCACGCAAGGCTTACTACATTGCTACCAAAGTGGGACGTTACGATCTTGATCCAAGGAAAACTTTCGACTTCAGCAGAGGAAAAACACTGTGGAGTGTGGACAAAAGTCTTAAGTTACTTGGGCTGGACTATGTGGATGTCATACAGGTAAGTTATATATTTTTACATTCAAAGATAAATGTTGATGGTATTTTATTTTGACATTGTTCAATAAATCAGGATATTATTTTATACATTTCTTCACTCGAGCGTTTTACCCTTTTAAATCTTATCTTGAATGCAACCAGAACAACTCAATTTTTTTTTTATCTTACAAGTAAACTTTCAACCTTGCATGCCGAAATTCACCTTGAAATATCGCCCAGAGAAGCGTTGTTACGTAACAAGCCCATCTCCAAAACAATAACTGCCGACTTTATTTTTCTCAATCGGATTTTATGAACTCGATAACGTCGGAGGCTTGATCCTTGGGACTGCGAGCAATGTATATAGATATACCTTGTGGTGGATTTCTATCCAGTTTTCCTGGCGCTTTTTCTATTATCGTTTTCCTCCCTAGGCCGATTGTCTTCAGTCACCCAGCTCCAGATACTCAGCCTGTCATGTCTGTTTTATTTCGGAGTTGTCTCTCCTAGATGGGTTGTCTTTCTGGACTAACGAACCCCATCCGCCCGTTCCTCAATCTATTAAGGCAGGTGGATGTAGAGTTGCCCTCTTCCCTGCCAGGTACATCTTACCGAAGGACTCATTCTCCGCTGTATCTGCCTTTGAGGTCTTCACCGTAACCCTGACAAGGGACCCTTACAAGGTACTATCAGCTGGACAAGCTGAACCAAGGTTTTTTAGAGAGGTGTTACTCCTCCCCCTCAAACCATTTTCAACCTGGCTTGGGACAGGATATGGCTCAAATACGTCTTCCTCCGAGGAGTGATTTTGGAAATAAACAGGATGA
The DNA here is from genome assembly GCA_030220185.1 of Diploptera punctata. Taxonomy (NCBI): domain Eukaryota; kingdom Metazoa; phylum Arthropoda; class Insecta; order Blattodea; family Blaberidae; genus Diploptera; species Diploptera punctata. The sequence goes on along the minus strand of JASPKZ010010680.1, from coordinate 3,021,107 downwards.
AAATACTACAAGCTATGAATAAGAAGAAGAGGACGTCGGATCCAGAAGTAGGCATGATGGCCACTAGACTCAAAGAAAGGTACAGTGTTTTGCGCCTCACACAAACCTCAAAATTTAGTCATGAAAACATCCAATCTGCATTAATAAACACGTTATTTTAATAGTATACACAAACAAAGAGTCTACAAGCTGTCAAGCTGAATTACATAAAAGAACGCTCCATTCTCTCTTTTCATTCAAAGACAGTTTTCTTCATTTTGATCATCATAATCTGGATAATAATAATATATAATAATAATAATAATAATAATAATAATAATAATAAATTGGTAAGAGGCACTCGAAAGAGCATTAAGTTATAAGTTTATGATTTGTCTTTTATGAGTTGGTTCAGTGATCCTGTCCATATTCTGCATTGTTTGTAATGGTATCGCTCACACTTTTGGTCGCATATCTTGCATTCACACGAATCACTCGGTTGGTAGAATTTTGTATTTTTGCACATTTTGTGATGATATCCGTGTGTTACTAAACCTATGATTCTGTGCCTTTGTGGTTGGTTACTTCCAGTCCATTCTCTGTTCACCATGGCATCTGAGGCGTAGAAATCTTCGTCGATCTCTTTTTCTCTCTGTTTCTTTTTTTCGATGACTTTCTTATATGGCTCCGTTGCTGGCGGTAGTATCCTTTGCCTCAGGTCCTCTAGGAAGAAGGTTTCTCTGGCTAGCATATAGGCCATTCTGTTTGGTGTGTATAATCTGGATAAGGGTAGCGTTGCGCTGAACTCTAAAAACACTAAATATGATTTTATAAATTTGTTTCTTGCTCGCAATAGTGATCTAGGTCTTCGCCCTAATTGGAGAAGTTATATAGTACTATCACTTACTCCCTATATTGATGACATTCTAGGAGAACATCAATGTGGATTTAGAAGAAACATGTCTACAACAGATCAGGTTTTTAGTACAAGACCGTTTCTAGAAAAGAATGGGAATATAATGGTACTATACATCAACTATACGTAGATTTCAAAAAGGCATACGATTCAATTAAGAGGGAGAAGTCATAGTAGCCTGCTGGAGTTCGGAATTCCTAAAAAGTTATGCTAATCTCACTAAATGACACAAAGCACAGGGTACGTGTAGGCAGTTTTCGGATATTTTTTAAATTCACAATGGTTTGAAGCAAGGAGATGCACTATCTCCTCTACTATTTAATTTTATACTAGAGCATTCCATCAAATCTTTAGAGGATGAAGAAGGCCTACAATTAAATGATATGATAGGCTATCGATTTATGCTGATGATATAGTACTATTAGGCGATAGCGAGAAGATACTAAAGGCCAACACGCAGACACCGTTGAGAAATTGGAATTGGATGTAAATATCAATAAAACTAAGTATATGGCCACAAACAGAAATGCATTTTATAATGGAAATGGGCAGGAGGGAAATTCTAAGGAAGTGGCTGAATTCAAATATCTAGGAACCATAATCACAAATAGGAATCAGATGCACAAAGAAATTAAACATAGGCTCAATTCTAGAAATGCATGCTATTATGCATTGCAGAGACTCATGATGTCCCAACTCCTTTCAAAAACGTTAAACTGAATATATATAAAACTGTTATTCTACGAGTTATATTATATGGGTGCGAAACATGGACCCTTACTTTAAGGGAGGAAAGGATATTACGAGTATTTGAGAATAAAGTTCTTAGGAAAATTTTTGGACCAAAGAGAGATGAACAGACAGGTGAATGGAGAAGACTACATAACAATGAAATACATGGTCTTTATAGGAAGCCAGATATAATAAGAACAGTTAAGTCCCATAGACTGCGATGGGCAGGATATGTGGCATGCCCATCTTTTTACTGGACTTATTACATCCCTTGATCCTCTTGGCTTGTAGTTAAATGCTGCTTTTGGAAACCTTGTTACATTTATTCTTTCTACATATCAAAACCATTTATCTCTAAACTCTTTATATTTTATCAGGGTCAAATCCACATTCGAAGGGGGAAAGATTTTTCTCGATCTTAGACCATTTTTTTATAAAATTGAGGCTAGGATTTGAGTGGATAAATCTGTTCTTATATCTTCATTCTTTATACGGACCAGTCTTGTGCAGTATTTTGTTCTTCTATGAAAGTTTATTTCTACGATTTTCAATCATCATCAGCAGCAGCAGCAGCAGCAGCAGCAGCAGCATTAAGGATTACACCTTAAGGTCTGTTCCGATCTCATGCTAGAATTGGTCTGTCCATCTTTTACTGGGTCTTCCAACATTTCTTCGTCCTTGTGGTTTGTAATGAAGAATCTGTTTCGGAATGCTATTGTCTGTATTCTGCAATTCTATCTAATACTTTGAATATATTTAATTCAGTTCGAATATTTTAATAATAGACATAAATTAATTAGAAATTACTCTGAAAACCACTAAGAATAGGAAAGCAACAGGATTAGATAATATAAATATGGAGTTAGTCAAATATAGTGGAATATTGTGTTAACTACGAATACTTCACCTAATTAATATATGTTGGCAGACCTATGGGATTCCAACCACTTGGAAAACAGCAATTGTGAAGAATATATTCAAAAGAGGAGACCGGAGAAATTGCGAGAATTACAGAGGGATTAGCTTAATGAATACTGGCTATAAGATATATACGAAAATAATAAATAATTGATTGAGAAACATAACAGAAGTAATAATAAATGAAAATCAAAGTGGATTCAGAAAGGGAAGGTCATGTATAGACAATGTCTTTACATTAAAATAACTCATAGAAAAGAGAAGAGAACATAACTTAGAAACTCACATAGGATTTATAGATTTGGATAAGGCCTTCGATCGAGTTAACAGACAGAAATTATGGGAAATATTACGAATGAAAGGATACCCGCTGTGCCTTGTTGAAACAATAAAGAAATTATATGAAGACACAAATATAATTATAGATACCGGATTCAAAAGAACAGATGCTATCAAAACAAATACTGGATTACGACAAGGATGTAGTTTGTCACCTACTTTGTTTAATATATATATATATACGATGTTTTAAATAAATGGAAAGTTTTAGTGAATCCAGGAATAAGAATGGATAATAAAGTGTGCATAAATAATCTTCTATTTGCTGACGATGTACTCATAATACAGAAAAATGAAGACGACTTACATAAATCAATGCATGCATTAAATTAAATATGTAAATTATACGATCTAAAGATTTCTGTAAGGAAACCGAAGACCATGGCTTTTAGAGGAAGAGATTCAGTGAGATCCAAAATTATTTTAGAAAATCAAAGTATAGAACAGGTGTCTAGTTTCAAATATTTGGGCTGTGATGTTGGCTACAATGTGGAAAGAGATATTGACTCCAAAATAAATAAATTTCAGACGGTGTGTGGAACAATACAGAGAACATTCAAAAATAAAATTAGAAAAGAAACCAAGATAAAAATGTATAATGTTATGGCGGTTCCCACAATATTGTATGGATGTGAAACTTGGGCTCCAGTGAAAAGACAGGATAGAATACAGACGGCGGAGATGAGGTTCCTAAGACAAGTAAAAGGATGTACAAGACTTGATAGAATAAGAAATGAGGATATAAGAGAAGAATTTAAAGTACAGCCTTTATTGGATAAAGTCACGAATTACAGACAGAAATGGATTGATCATATGGATGGAATGAGTAAGGAGAGATATCCATTGTTAGCAAGAAATTATCAAGCAAGAGGAAGGCGTGATGTTGGAAGACCTAGAAGACGTTGGGCTGATGCATTATGAAGTCGGAACGGGCAATTGCCTAATCCCTGGAGTGATGATGATGATGTTTTAATTTCGTTTTCGATGTTATTGTACATCCAACCACACTCCTCAGAAACCTCATTTATGACGTTTACATTCCTCGTTCCTGGTTTTTGGTTAAGACCCAGTGTTCCGATCCATACAGTAGTGTTGGAACTACTATTGTTTTTATAAAATGTTAAGTCTCTCCTTCCTACTTCCTTTGAGACTTCGTTTTATGGCGCCACACATATAATTAAATGTATTTATTTTGTTTTCAATGTCTTCACGTTTTCTATATGACACATTGTATCCCAGGTAATTAAAATTTCTCACCTGTTCTATTATTTTATTCTCTAATTGGTTTTTTTTACTCTTAGTGGCTTATACCCTCGAAGAGCTAAAACTTTTGTTTTTAGAGTAGATATTACGCTTTATATTCTACTTTGTAATTTTTTTGGTCATTACCCAAGTTTCACTCCCATAAAGTAATGCAGAAACTGCCAATTTTTTTTATAAAACTTCAATCCAGTATCTCTTCTTGTTCTGTTCTTTAATGTTTTATGTATAGTTCCGCATATCATTTGAAATTTCGACAGTTTCACATTTATATATCTTTCGGTTTTTGTGTTCTGAGTTTAATGGGTTTATACCCGACCGGAGCTAATGTATTTATTGGACATTAAAAATCCTGAGTATTGCTATATTCGGAGGGAAAGTAAAGCGAAGGTTCCATGCCTTAAATTAATGGCACGTAAAAAAATATCAAGCCTGAATTAAGAAGCCTGTGGTCATAAAGTGTCAGCCCTTTACGCCCAAATTTTATTATGATGCTAATGAGTTGTTAAAGAGCATAATTAAATATAATAGGCCTACAACCTACCTATCTATCTGTAAATTAATTAATTAATTAATTTCAATAGGCATCATCTTATCGTGTCCTCCTTTCGGAAGGTCGATTCCAAATATGCCTCCAACTAGCTCTATCTTCCCATGCTTTGCTGCTTTTTAGTTCTTCCCAGTCGTATCCTATTCTTTGTAGACGTTTCTTCACTTGATTAATCCATCTTTATCATGGTCTACCTCGTGGTCGTTTTCCTTATATCTTGAGCTTTAACAGTCTTTGTGGTAGTCTTTCCTTTTCCATTCTTTTTAAATGTCTAAACCATTTTAGTCTACTTTTTTCTATGTCTATTGTTAATTTTCTACACTTAATGTCTTCCTGATTTTGTCATTCCTTATTCTATCCCTCCTTGTTTTATGTACCAAACCACGTAAGAATTTCATTTCTGTAGCCTGGATTCTGCTCAAGTCCTTCTTTGTATAAATTAATTTGTATTGTCTTATAGACAAATTCTAGAATTCCAAACATGAAGATGTACTTGATAGTATTGTTTTGAGTGCCTCTGATGTAACGGTCTGTATTCACAGGTCCACGACGTGGAGTTCGCTCCTAGTGTAGACATAGTGGCGAACGAAACATTGCCTGCTCTGCAATCTGTGGTGGAAGCAGGTAAAGCTCGCTACATAGGAGTTACTGGCTACCCTGTATCTGCCATCAAAGAAGTTGTGGAACGAAGTGCTATCAATGTGTCCGTGATACTGTCCTACACGCGCGATACATTGATTGACGACACCCTCAAGTCTTACCTGCCTTACTTCCAGGTAAATACATTTTCAATGAACCGTAAACCGAACCGACTTCAGCTCACTAAGGTCACTTTATTCCCTTAAAATAAAATCTTTATCGCCTCACTTCAATATCACTTCAATGTTCCAAAACCGGTCTGATTAAAAGACCAAATATGAGGTCAAGCGATAAAGAATTTATTTTATATTTAAAATATGTCTCATAGCGTTAATTCCTAAAAATATTAAATATATACACATCTTAATATATAAAAATTTCGTGTCACGTTGTTTGTCCGCGATGGAATCCTGAACTACTGAACCGGTTTTAATAAAATTTTGCACACTGTGTGCAGTTTGATCCAACTTGAGACTTAGGGTAGTTTGTAACTAAATTTATATTCGCATTATTTTTTATTGCAAATTGTTTATTATTTAACAAAGAGTTATAATTATCTGTAGTTCCATACGATTCTAACAGATGGAGGTGTAATTATCTGCGAGTTCCATACGATTCTAACAGATGGCGTTGAAGGTAATTTGGTAAGGTAATTGGTTTATTATTTAACAAAGAGAGATCCAGATGGCTGTGCTTTTTGTTGCAACCGCGAATTTCAATTGAATTACAAATATTGATTATTTCATAATTTAAGTGTGTTCAGTGTTTATTTTATTTTCAATATTATTAATTTCGTGTGCAAGTATTAGTTTTAAGTAATCTGGCTGAAAGACAGCAACTTAATTTAAATATTTGACGTATACCTTAGCCACAGCAAAACAACACCGACAACGGAGGTGAGGTAGTATATTCAGATATGTTGATCATTTTTAATAAGATAACTATGTCCCGAAATTATGTGTTTTCACACTATGAGTAGCTAACTTCTCTAAAGTTGCGTTAGTTGGATTTCAAGACTCAATACTTGACAATACTGTCACAGTCACATCAGAGTTTCAAAATATCCACCTCCCAACTCATTGCAGAGCATTCATCGGCGGTGTAGTGATTGGCGCACACGTTCAAATACACGTGTATCGGCGTGTATTCAGGCTACAAGATACATATGTGACTCTACTGGAGTGTGATAAACAGACTGTTTCATGTCTCCCCATGAAGAGTGTTAAGATCAGGTGATTTTGGAAATCATGTTACTGGTCCGCCCTCTGCCAATCCATCGACCTGGACACGTGGTATCTAAATGTCTCCTTACATTGGCATCGAAGTGAGCTGGAGCTCCGTCATGTTGAAGCCACGTATCACAGGTTCCGTACCTGTGAGGCGTTGTCAAGTAATGAGTCTTCAAATCCTTCGAACTAACAGTGATCTGGCGACATAATTATCTAGTCATAGTGTGAAAACGTATCATTTCCGTATATTGGTACCTTATTAAAAATGATCAACATATCTCAATATACTACCTCACTTCCGTGTTTTTTTGCAACAGCCTATATATAGCCCACCGCTGCGGTCTCGATGCTGCCTTGTCACGTAGCGGGCCTGGGTTCTATCCCCAATCGGGGCATGTTTCCTGGGTGATGGTTTTTTACGGTGTTTTTCCTTGCCTACAAGACAAATGTCAAAAAACTTTAAGGCCCAAACGGTGCCCGAACATCATCTGGCCATCAATATCATAATTAACATATTTTTTAAGTTTATGATTCAGGCCTCTCCTGCTGCATCATTACCATCATCACCCATCACATATCATCGGAGCAGCGTAACTCCGCCTTCCAGGCGCCCCAAATTCAGAAGTGGGTTACAATAACGCCATGTCGGTAGGTTTCAGATTCATCCTATATATATATACACATGTAAAATTGTACGCGTGTGAGTTGTAAATCAGCTGGAAGAACAGTAATGCTAGACACTGTGATAGACAAGTTTACTGTCGTATCTCCATAGACTGGGTTCTCGTACCCTCGGTTCCCTACCTCGAGCATACCCTATGTCCTGTTGAATTTTTGCACGTTCTTACAGAATCACCCTGTATAGTGTGTTTAACACAGATATGTGCTATGTTGGCTCTACTACCTTTGTCCCAGGAAAATAGCTAAATTTATTTAATGAGATTTACTGCATTAAAATATGTAATCGGTCGCAAATAAAACAATATGGGAAGAGTCAGACGTGAATAGATTGGAATGGAATTACATACAGGTACATAAAATAACTGATTCAGTATTAGGTAGGAACGATAATGTAAGTCGTATGCTGGGGACAGTTTATAAATATTCTCTTAGCTCAGCGTGCATATTTGTAAAATGTATACTACATAATAGAATAATCAAGATTGCAAGGAATGCATTGCCCTTGGAGAGAAGCAGATCAGTATGATAAGAAAGATAGAAAGATAAGTTAAGCTAGAGGTGATTTATTGAAGAAGGACATGCAAACTGCCAAAATTAGAAGGAAGGGAGGAGAGAAGAAGAAGAAGAAGAAGAAGAAGAAGAAGAAGAAGAAGAAGAAATTATGTCATCTGTGAAATCATCATCATCACGAATTTAGGCCATTTGTTGACCTGTTTCGGCCTCAAGAGAGATACAATCCAGAAGTCTTTTGAGTGGACGTCCTGGTCTTCTTCTTCCTGCAGGTTGATATCTTAACATTTGTTTGGGTATCCTGTGATCTTCCATTCGATGAACATGTTGCATCCATCTTGACTTATAATCAGAAATTTTGTTTTATAAAGGTTCCATGTGTAATTCTTCTAAGATGTCTTCATTTTTTTGTGATCTAGTAGTGTGTATCCTGCAGTCCTCCGAAGGTATCTCATTTCAGCAGATCTAAGTCTTTGTATATCCTTCTGTTTCAACGCCCATACTTCGCTACCATACAAAAGAGTTGGAAGAGCCAGTGTTTTATACACTTTTAGTCCTGAATGTTTTTGGACTAACTGTGGCTTGAAGATAGAATTTATTAACCCTAAAATTCTTAAAAATGTAAATATTTTTGAATTTACATCCTTTTGTTCTTCATGTGAGATATTGTATCCTAGATATGTAAAATTATTCACCTGCTCCAAAATTGTATTGTCAAGTACAATTTTTCTTCTGACACGATCTACACCTTAAAATGGCATAATTTTCGTTTTATCTGTAGATATATTCAATCCATATTCTTCTGTAATTTTCATCTCTGAAATAATCTGGAAAATTGGCAACATTATGTTCTACTATGTAATTCTTAGGTTTTGGTGCTCTGAAAGCTGGCTGATAGTCTTTGGATTCAATGTAATTTTAGACCATATAATTTATATGAACTACATCATGCAATATTTATAGCTGGGAGAATCCTAGTGTGGTTTCCAGTACCAAATACAATTTAGCATATTAAAAGAAAAGTATTAAATGCAAGAAACTAAATCGATGATTGTGAAAAATGTGTATTTATAGCATTGTGTAAAGAGACAGAACTACTTAGATTTCAGTTTCTATCGGGGAGATTCCTGGTCGAACTGAACGTTTGACGTATTGGATCTCTTGGGCCGAGGGGAGGAAGTTAAACGAGAGAAAAACAAGCAAATTCTTGGGTAACTAAGTAAATTGAGAAACGTCAATGAATAAAATGTTAAAGTGATACCACTACTGCCTTTGGGGTAGTAGAAAGTTAAGGCTCCCACTATTTAGATAATCGACACGAGATGTCAGCCGGGTTATCAACACCCTTGCGACGGCCACCTTTCCGTTAGGGGTGAGTCGATCTCAGGTCATGGTGCAGCCAGAAGGTTTAGGCCAATTTAAAATCATGGCCTACCGGGATTCGAACATCCGACCTTCCGACTTGCAGCGTATTACGAACTGTGCTACGGCTTTCCTCCCTAGCTCAATGAATAAATTTACATTATTAATAATGATAACTCAAATACGGTAATTGTTTACGACAATGAAATCATTATATACAGCGTATTAATTTATATTGGTAGAATTGTCATTAAATCATGTACTGTGTTGTATTCTTTTAAAATTTGGTTTTTGCACAATAGTGCGTTCTGTCGTACTTACAGCAATGGCGACCATGATTGAAAGTGGTTAATAATTTAAGTATGTTAAAATTTTACTTAAAATATTTCATTTTTTATTTTATTTTGAAGTTTACTTCCTAAATTTCGAGGTTGCCAACCTACAAATAACTAAATAACTATACTGTAATGTTACAAATTACCTACCTAGTGCGAGAAGTAGTAGTAGTAGTAGTAGTAGGACTTTATTAGACAAAAAGTAAGATATTTACAATATTATTTACAAATATGGGTCGCACGGGCAGTAAGCCGTACGTGCTGTTGACAGTCCGTTACAATAAAGTGATAATTTGTACTAGTGTAAAGAAAAATAAACAACAAAAAAAGCAATAACATTACAATTACATAAAGAAAACAATAATATTACAATTAAATAATAACACAATCGCATTATACACTAAAAAAACATTAACATTACAATTACATAAAGAAAACACAATAATATCACAATTAAATAATAACACAATAGCATTATACACTAATTAATGTATATATAATTGTTAAGAATTAATGGTATTGCATTTTGATAACATATTTATTCATGAATGAGTGTTGTCCTTATTTTCCGCGTTTTGTCCAGAAATTTACCGAGGTTTATCCAATTTTCTGGATTTACCAATAACTCGTAGCATGCCAATCTTTCCCGATCTAACCCGATTTGAATTTAGAAATCTTTCCGGTTATAACTGACGTCTTATTCTAAATCATTACATTTTCCTAATATATGTATCTCATCTTCAAAGTTCCCGCACATTGGACATATTCGCATAACATATGTGCGAGAAGTATAACCACTGCCCTTTATCTATACTACATACAATGTATATACAGACAATATCCAAAAGATAGTGTTAATATGCATTATACGAAAAAATCACTGCGTTTTAAATGAACTGAACTTTATTTTAAATAATATAAAACAATAAATACGTACTTGCGGCCATGTTATCAATAATTGTTCTCAAGGCTTCCTGTTGTTTCAACTAATAAATATTGTCCACACTGTTAACGTTAGTCAATTGTTTATAATGAACGCAAATATTTCCAACAAAGATATTATTTATTATTTTGAAAATGCCATCACGCAAAAAGTAATGTACAACGCACGTTTGTGAAGTGTTTTAAAGAATCTCGAAAATTAAAAACCTCGCTATCGTTCGGATTTTAAACATTTTCCTCGATTCTGTCAAAACCAATTCCCAACCTTGCCTCGTAACATACTATAGAGTTGAAAATATAATTATTGTATTGTCACGGGTCCTCTACAAGTATACAAAGTTTCAAGTCGATCCGATGATTTTAAGTGGGTGAAAATCGCGTTGAAATATTCCGTTACATAGATAGATAGATAGATAGATAGATAGATAGATAGATAGATAGATAGATAGATAGATAGATAGATAGATATATAGATAGATAGATAGATACAGGTCAAGCTAATATAAAGCGTGTAAAAATTAGCGTCAGTTGCTAAAACAACATTAAAATGTGCTGATAAACACAAACAGAACACCTCATCACGATTCATAAGGACGGAGTAGGCAGTGCTCCAGTTTGTTGATGTAAAAACTTTTTCTTAGTTCTTTATTGCTGTTTTCTTTTTATTACATGTTTTAACCTTTCTTTTCTCTGTGATACAAGGATCGAACAGGACTAGGCACGAACCAAGATCCAAGGCATAGATTTAAAATTCGTGAGTCCACCGAGAATCGAACTCGTTACCGAAGGTAAATGTGCATATTTTTTCTGATTCTACCACGATGACGAAGTGCCATCAATTCTCTCGCTCGCTACATTAACGCCTCCAGTCGATCCTACTCCTTGCTTGGTTGAATAATATGTCATTATTATAGCTTGAAAGCGAATAAATCCAGTGACTATCCATTCTTACCTTCGCTGTACATCTCCCACCACCCACATCGGTTGTTCTCCTCTATTCCTCTTTTTCAACCTATCAGTGTTAATACCCATATCGCTTAAATGGAGGTAATATCGCTACCTAAACGATGCTATGCAATAACGAATAACAACGAAGCCCATGTAATTCAATGTCTCCCAATGATATATGTAAATCACGTGGCGACAGGGGATCCCTGCACAAGCTGACTGGAAAGGGAGTATGACATCTTGGAATTGTAGCGAATGAGCATTTTGTTCGTTGTGAAGCAATGGTCGCTTTACCACACCCTTTATTTTTGACCTATTTTAGTTCATCATCATCATTCATCCAAGTATTAGGCCATGTAGTCTGTTACGGCCTCAAAGAGTTTTCCATCCAGCGCTTTTTTGGACTTCCCAGTGATATTTTGCCTTGGAGGCAGTAACGAAGTACGGCTTCTGGAATTCTATGAGACGACATTCGTTGAAGATGGGCTTTCTAGTTGTTCTGGTAGTTTTGTATATGGTGGAGAACGGGTTCTACATTCAACTCTTCCATAATTTCCTCATTTATTTTATGGTCCCACTTTGTATAGCCTTCTGTATGGCGCATAAATCGCATCTCATTTGCTGTTATTCGGCTTTCATCTCTTCTTCGTATTGTCCATGCTTCACTACCATATCTTAATACTGGTCTTGCGAGAACCTTATAAAGCCGTAATCTTGTGTTCTTCTATACTAAAGATGGTTTCATTATACTGTTAATTATCCCCGTTGTTTTTTGTAAAATTTGTGATTTTCTTTGATATATCAGCTTCATCTTGAAATGTTAAATTATAACCCAAATAATTAAATTCGTTTACTCGTTCTAAAATTTCATCATCCAAAACAATTTTGCTAGGTATAGGGTATTTTCCACAAAAGGCCATCACTTTAGTTTTCTTTGTATTCATTTCCATGTTGTACTTTTTTGCAATTATATTAAAATTGTGTATAGAATACCGTAAATCTGTTGGAGCTATTAATACCAAATCATCTGCAAAAAGCAAGGAGTCTATTTTTTAGGTTTCTATTAATTTTGATATAACCGTGTCTCATCTGTCGCCACTCTTTGAGAATTATATCCAAGTATATGATAAAGAGCAAGGGCGAGAGGCCGCATCCTTGTCTTACGCCCCTATTACTGTCGGTCCATTCTGTTTGTGTGTTATTGATTCGAACTGAAATCAAATTTCTTTTATAGATATTGTATAAATTTAAAATATGCCATTGTGATAGATTGTTGTCAGATAAAATTTCTAACAGTTTATTCCTATTGATTTTGTCGAATGCTTTTTTGAAGTCCACAAAAGCTAAAATGTGTTTCTATTGAACTCCCTGTGTTTTCTATTAATAATTTAATGGAGAAATAACCATCACAGCTATTTTAGTTAACGATCGCAAGTTATGTTTCAGCGATGAGTATCATATAAAATTATTATCTGTTGAAAGTAAGATTTCAATGTTTGTTTCAGTCTCGAGATATTGGAGTTGTGAATGCGGCTGGAGTTGCTATGGGTCTCCTCTCCAACAGCGGAGTACATCCCTGGCATCCTGCACCGGAAAATATAAAGAAAGTGTGCGCCGAAGCTGGAAAATACTGCCAGGTACATACATTGTGTTTGTAACAACTTGTTACCTTATTCCCAGATTGAAATACACAGTTGACCCATACTCCTTTACACATCAATTGTCTAATGCAATTCAATAAAGTTGTATACGGATGTGTGTATGTATATATATAATAATTACGTGTCATGTTGTTTGTCCGCGATGGAATCCTAGACTATTGAACAAATTTTAATAAAATTTTGCACGCTGTGTGCTGTTTCATCCAACTTGAGACTTAGGGAAGTTTATAACTAAATTTATAGTCGCATTATTTTTATTGCAAAGTATTTGTTTATTATTTAAAAGAGAGTTTTAATTATCTGTGAGTTCCATACGGTTCTAACAGATGGCCGTGTAACGTAATTGGTTTATTATTTAACCAGGTGGCTGTGCTTTTTGTTGCAACCGCGAATTTCAATTGAATTACAAATATTGATTTGCCTAAATTCGTGAATGTACTATGATGATGATGATTTTTTCATAATTTAAGTGTGTGTGTTTATTTTATTTTCTATATATTTTATTAATTATATTAATTCCGTGTGTAAGTAGTGTTTTAAGTAATCTGGCTGAAAGACAGCAACTTAATTTAAATTTAACTGGACCGAGAAGAGACATTGAACAATGTGGCGGATCAGTTCTAGAGACAATGAATGATAAGGTATCAAGTGAATTTCCGCAAATTGGTATAGGCCTATGTGACATTAATCTTTCATTTAAGAACAATGTCAATTTAAAAACATATGAAGGTCCTAAGGAGCGGAATAACAAGAACTGTAAGTAAGTCTGTTACAATAATATGCCTAATATTACAGAAACAATCTCCATGCCTCAATTAAATGAAAGACAAGATGACTATAATATATCACAAGATGATATTACTATACAGAGACTTCTTGATGATGAGAATCCAAACTGCCAACAAGTTTGTAGAAAAACAACGAAAGTATAATGAAATCAGCAAGCCTCCTCAAATATTCCATCAATAAATGTATATAATCCTTATGATACACTTATGGATGATACTGAGAATGCAGACAACATAAATTCATCTCAATCAACAAAACCACTTCCACATAAACCACCACCCATATTTATACCGGGTGTAGTTAACGTACCAGAACTAAAAAATTGCGTAAAACAAAAACTTTCTGATTTAGATTTCTCACTTAGTTTACTACAGCATAATTTAACGTATACCTTAGCCACAGCAACGTGTGGCCGGGACTTATATATATATATAACAAAGTCGGATTAGTTACACTATTTATAACTCAAGAACGGCTGGACCGATTTTTATGATCTTTGATTTGTTGGATTTGTTTCCGCCCCGAATAGCAGATAACTATTAAAACATCAGAAAAATTAACGTAAAAATATTTAAAGGCGATACGACATTCGCCGGGCCAGCTAGTATGTATATATATATATATATATATATATATATATATATATATAATTATGTATACTTTATATTTATTTTATTTACTTACTAGCTAATATCCGGCGTGCGCTGCTACTCCTAAATAAATATTAATGTGTTTTTACCACCATCCTTGAGCTGCTATGCTTGCCCGGGAATCTGCTTATCCCAATCTTCTTGGCATCAATAAAAGACAAAAATGGTTATTGTGAGTTATCCGTAAAAGATAAACGTATGCTGTCGCGGACTTTCTTGTAGAGTTTTTTGAGGTATTCAATTCCGTGTATTTGTTATGGTTTAGGCAGCGTAAGCCATTTAAGCGTCAAAATAGGGACTTAATTTCACGTTTTTCACTACAAAGATTCTCTCATAGCCTATGTTCATCCCCGGAATCCCCTGAACATCTTTCAAAAAGTCCCATCACAATCGGATGAACGGTATGGTAGAGCACGCTTGCCCGGGAATTTACTTATCCCGATCTTCTTGGAATCAATGACAAAAAATGGTTATTATGAGTTATCCGTAAAAGATAAACATATGCTGTCGCGGACGTTTTTGTAGAGTTTTTTGAGATATTCAATTCTGTGTACAATTTGTGTATTTGTTGTTTTAGGCAAAGTAAGCCATTTAAGCGTCAAAAATAGGGACATTATTACACGTTTTTTCGCTACAAAGGATGATTTTAGGGGTGAAGGGGTCGAGTATTACAACTCCCTTATAGCCTATGTTCATCCCGCGAATCTCCTGAACATTTTGCAAAAAAAAACCATCAAAATCGGATCAACGGTATGGCCGCGCATGGAATACAAACAACCAAACCAACGAACAAACAACAAACAAACAAACAAACAAACATTCAATTTTATGTACTAGATTTATCCTGGTGGAGTTAAGGCCATGTGGCCTTCTCTTCCACTAACCAAGACAAACATATGTTACATTCAAATACAAAAAGGACCTTGTATGTAGTCAGTGTGTCTGATTAGCACCCAAAGTGTTCCGTTCGATTCCGGTCTATGGCATAGAATTTTTAATATGGTTCTGGAACATTCAAACTTACGAGAACATGTGAATTGATAAACCAGTTAAGTTACTTAATATAACAGTGAGATTGTATGTTTCCGCATCGCTATCCCTGTAATGTTATCAGTTGAACTTACCCGCTTCAGTCGGCCATGGATTTGAAGAAGTGTCTTTAACAGATATATAATAATATGTAGACGAAAAAGAGATCGATGACACGACAGATTTGAAGACACAGGCCTCACTGAGGTGGTTGTTGTCTCGGGCTAGCGTATGACACTACACGCAGACATGATTTCGGTTTTCTTAACGTGTTTATTTTCTTCTCACAAGATTGTTTAGAAACAGTTTCAGGACCTATCCTCCGGGGAATCGAAACAGGATCTCTATCCCAGCAAGACACAGCAATTGCTACATTACAGAGGCAGTCTATTTGTCTTTATCCAACATTTGATAAATAATTAGGGAGATCATATAAATTAACTGTTTAATTTCCATCAAATTTAATTTTAGTAAACTAAGAAAAATAATTAAATTATTTTTAGTCCGATCATCTTACCTCAATATTAATGTTGATTTGTACTTGAACGTGATTCGGTTATATCATAGTACCATCAGCATCTTGCCCAGACTGGTTAGATTTATGTTGCACACCCGGATGTCGATGTCAGCTCCATCCTGTGATTGGCCAAAGAACCTCCAAACAAAGTCACTCTCCGTCGGTATTCACAATTCATAACACTGTTTTTGTTCTTCTGAATATAGATTTTTTTCCCAAATAGCTCTTTTCTATTTTCTACCTGTTTTAATAATTTAGTGTCCGAATTTATACTATGTTTTCAGTTCAAACATAAGCAGCAACTGCAGATGTTTATATTTCCTCATTTTTAATATTTGTTATGTGTTCTTTGGTTTTAATTTTAAAAATGGGGAGCCGTCCTATGAAACGCTGGAGGGAAAATTTTCTATAGGATCGTAAAGGCCTTGGCCTAATACTTGGAAGGAAGAAGAAGAAGAATTTAGTTCCATAACGTTCCATCCGGCGTCCTTGTATATCACAGATTTACAATAAATGAGCTTCATTTTATTTCATCCATCGACCTCGAATTAGTATAGGGTTTACTCTTTTATTGATTATAAAAATTGTTGATTCATTCAATTTATTGAGGCGTTACTTAATTATTCGTATGGCGTTGGTGATAAACTTTGGAACAATCATATTCCGTAATGCCAAGGCCTTAAAGAAACAAGGATTCTTTATGGGGGGGGACTGTGAAAATATGTTTGTTAAATATGAATACTCCAGGGAAAAGCGATGTAGATCAACTTTTCACTGTTTTGCAGAACAATAATTTAAAGTTTGAAACCAAACTTCCGAGAGAGAAACTTCCATATGAAATTTCTCAGTGATTAGCTTCATGTTTTTTCTATAGTTAAAAACCATGTATTGGGCATCACTCAAGATATAGGTAACTGTTTATAACATCCCTAAACACGAGATTTTGCTTCTTCAGAAAAATATATGTTATTTGTAAAAGTTTTAACAAATACAAGTAAAATTAAGACCTCAAATTTGATATGAAGTAGCACCAAGAGCTATTTTATTAAAGAAAATTGAAACGGTTATTTACATTGCACTTCATATTTTGCTCTCTCGCCTTTGACAAGTTTCGAACGGATACTTCTTCATTTTCAGTCAAAAACTGACTTTTGGGATAACCGCTGGAAGTTTTGTATATTCTCTCCCACTGCTATTGGGCAGACGAATATCACAATCAAACTTTTACTCCCATGGACTTAAAAATTCGTTATTTTGCTATTATTTTTCTCTGGGATGCAGATTCTATTTTAAGCTGTGATTTCCGTTTGTCTTTCCGGATGTTTCAGAAATTTTGACCTCTCCACGATTCTACGATTTTCTGTCCACACATGTGCAGTCACTTTCAACATATTTTATAATACTAAGACGCTCTCTCGTTGTTTTATTCAGATATCCTTTAGCTTTTCCTATTAGACATTTTCACACATTTACTACATATATTAGAAAAACTAAAATAAGTCCTTCTTAAAAACGTAAAATCTGGAGAAATAGAAAATCGACAGTCGCTGCTCAGATGTGAACATAAAATCATGGAATCGAAAAAAAGATCAAAATTGTCGAAACAACTGGAAAGTCCCAGAACACGCAGTTTAGGAGATCTACATTCATAAAATTAATGACAAAATAATATTACTGTTGAAATTCTGGGAGTAAGTAATGGATTGCAACATTGGTCTGCTTCAACACCCGAAGAACAGAATATGAAAGACTTCCAAAAGGTCATTTCAACAGTCTATTTTTTTGTTGAAAATTAAGGAAGTGATCTTCGAAACATATCCCAGGTGAAACAGCAAAATATTAAATGAATAGTAAATAACCGATTCAACTAATTTGTTAAATAAAATTATGTTACGCCAATCAGCGTGGAGTGTTCTTACGTGGGCTTAGAAATAAAATATTCTTGTTTTAGCACAATTCAGTTTTTTATACATCTCATTCAAACCATTATTTTTACTTTAGTAGTAAGCCTATAATTTTTAATGTTTTTGTCAAACTAATTTTCAGTGTATTATCCGACACAGCGGAACGTTTACCTTCGGTCACAGCACTGTCGCTCCGTCGCACGAATGTAGGTACTAACCATGTAGAGTCAGGAACAAATAGCAAATGAAGCACTTACCCAGCATACTGCTGCTCCACACCCACGTCACAGACTGACGTTGAAGCGAATGTACGTGGGATGACATGGATTAATTCGCAAATCGTCCACAAACGAAGCAGGTTCCGCTGTGTTGGATAGCATAAAGTTGCTTTAACGCATATCCCAACCCTCCTATAAACAATAGAATGTTTTACTTGTGATTTTAGGATAATGGAGTTGAGTTGGCAAGACTGGCATTGAACTATACCTTCCAACAGCCCGGATATGCTACCCATCTTATAGGCATGAACTGTAAAGAAGTTTTACATTCAAATCTCGACCTATTATTGAATGGAGTGACTGAAAAGGAGACGGACGTTCTACAGCATGTACAAAAAAAGTAAGTAATTTTTTATACAGAGCGAAAGTAATTTAAGTTCACAAATTTTAAGTACAAATTAATTTGGGTAAATCTAATTTAAATGTCTTGCAAATACTGGGTTACAATAATTATAAGAAAAAATACAGAAGTTCGTTCAAGTATTAGAAGTGGCAGAACTACCTAGGAACAATACTACACAGAAGTACCTAGGAACAATACTACACAGAACTACCTAGGAACAATACTACACAGAACTACCTAGGAACAATACTACACAGAACTACCTAGGAACAATACTACACAGAACTACCTAGGAACAATACTACACAGAACTACCTAGGAACAATACTACACAGAACTACCTAGGAACAATACTACACAGAACTACCTAGGAACAATACTACACAGGACTACCTAGGAACAATACTACACAGAACTACCTACGAACAATACTACACAGAACTACCTACGAACAATACTACACAGAACTACCTAGGAACAATACTACACAGAACTACCTAGGAACAATACTACACAGAACTACCTAGGAACAATACTACACAGAACTACCTAGGAACAATACTACACAGAACTACCTAGGAACAATATACACAGAACTACCTAGGAACAATACTACACAGGAATAAGGCGGAGAAATACATTAAACATAGACTCAACTCTGGAAACGCGTGCTATTATGTATCAGAGGGACCCGTGTCTTCCCAATTGTTCTCAAAAATTTTAAACTAAAAATATATAGAACTATTATTCTTCCAATCATGCTACATGGATGCGAAGCAGGATATGCTTGGAACATTTTATGGACCAAAGAAAGACGAACAGACAGATGAATGGAGAAAACTACATAACAGTGAACTTCATGACTCTTATAATAAATCAAACATAGTAAGGAGAGGTAAATTTTACAGAAAATAACAAAATATTAAATCAGGATAGGGGGATGTATCGAGATCCGCATGGCCATGAACCTCCGGTTCGATAGGACAATTGAGTTAGTTATTACATTGTGATTGTGAATACTACCTAGGTAGGCATGCTTTTAACACAGTGCACAGAGGATGTAAAATGTAATAATTTGATCGTTGGGTACTTTTCTATCTCATGATTCGCTTCAGCACAAATTAAATTAACGTTAGTATAAAATATCATTGTATGATTGTAAAGCAAGTATTAAGGTTGGAAATAGAATATCCTCAGAATTTGATATAACAAAAGGATTAAGACAAGGATGCGGGATGTCACCAACATTGTTCAAGATATATTTAGAAGATGTATTAATGAAATGGAATAAGTTATGTAGGGGAATGGGAATCAACATTAATGGTCATTTACTGCACAATTTATTATTCGCTGATGACCAGATTATAATAGGACAAGATAAAGAAGATATAGAATATATGATCAGAAAGTTGGTCGATGCATTTGAGGTAGGTGAACTGAAGATAAATTATATTAAAACAGAATATATGGTAATCGGATCAAATTCAGAAGACCTACAAATAAATAATATGATAATTAAACGTGTTGAAGAATTTAAGTATCTTGGATCTATAATAGATAAATCTGGTACTTGTGAAAAATATATTATTAACAGAGCAAATTGTGCAAGGAAGGCGATTAGATCCCTGAATGGTCTTTTATGGAATATAAATTTGACCAGAAAAACAAAACAAGTGATTATACAGACATTAACAGAAAGTATACTTACATATCGATCAGAAAGCTGGGCAATAAATGAAAGGATGCAGAAAAGAATCTTGGCGACAGAAATGGATTGATTACGGAGAAGTATGAGAATATCCAGGCTACAACATATTCGAAATACATATATCAGACAAGAAATGGATGCACAGGAAACTGTTATCGATAGGATAACAAAGAGAGCTCTACAATGGTATGGGGACATGAACAACGGATGTCGGAAGACCAGTGGCCTAAACAGGTGTTGGATTGGATGGTACCAGGCAGAAGGAGAAGGGGAAGAAGCAGAAGAGCATGGTATGAGGGAATATATGATGCCATGATGAAGAGGGGTATGAGATGGACAATGGGAAGATAGGAATCTCTGGAAAGCAGGAATCAAAGGCAAACTGCTGTAAAGTGGTAAGCCTGTATTAAGTATTAAGTAATAAAATATGTAAACATTCCGATTAGTTGTACCTTTTTTACGAAGCATTCAAAAATTCCAGAAATTCAAACCCGAATTTAACTGAAGATATTTTGTGGTTTTCCACAATGTAGGGAAATGTTTATTTATAATTTCATTATAATCGATCATTTATAAATAATCATTTCATAATGTCATTGGAATTATGTCAGTGAACTTCTGTAAGAAACACATGACAAACACAAAATAAAAAGACAGCCTACCGGCTACAACCAAAGATTTTAGACGAGTAATTACCTTACACGTCCATAAATAATAAGAATAAAATACCTTTTCTGCGATAGTGCGTTTTGTCGTACTTACAGCAACGGCGACCATGATTGAAAGTTCAAATTCCTACATTTCGGGGTTGCCAACCTAAATAACTATTTTTATTTATATACAGAATTTTAATGTTTACACATCTTTCTGTGCTTAAAGTTTTATTTTTCTTCTCCACTCGTCTCTCTCCATTCAACCCATGTCCTCTTACTCTCATTCCAGTTCTTATTTCCTGCATCAACGAGTTTCGAGGTCTTCCTCTCCTCGTTCTTCCAGGTGGACACCATTCCAATGTTTTCCTGGGTAATCTTTCTTCTTGCATTCGTCGTACGTGCCCTTACCAATTTAATTGCTTATACCGTATATAATCTACTATTGAATAACCAATATTAATTTTTTTCTCTTATGACAGCATTTCTTATTTTGTCTAATTTTGAACATATTGCTGCTGTTCTCAAGAAATCCATTTCCATCGACATAAGTTTTTGTTCTAAGTTTTTTTTAAATTTCCAAACGGTAATATACTGTAATAAAATAAATATACTGTAATATTGCATATTACACACCACCCGCGTGTGGGAAGTAAAACCACTGCCCTCTATGTATACTACGTACAATGTATATATAAAAAATATCCAAAAGGTAGTATTTATATACATTATACGAAACTCACTGCATTTTAAATGAACTTAACTTTATTGAAACAATATCCATTCATCCATAGTAATTCTATCCGATGGCAGGTCTTTCACTGCTCTGCTTTCCAGCTTTACTAGGGAATTATATGTGTGGTAGCTTCCCGTTGCATTCCACACCGGTGTAGGATGATAATGATAAAAATAAGGATGATGATGATGATGATGGCCGGATGATTTTCGGGGACCGTTAGGCCCTAAGCATCCTGACACTTGTCTTACAGGTGAGGAAAAACCCCGAAAAACCCTAACCCACGAGCCAGTCCCGGGAATCGAACCCGGGCCCGCTGCGTGACAAGGCAGCAGGCTAGCTCGAGACCACAGCGGTGGATTGAAACAATATAAAACAATAAATTTGTACTTGCTGCCATTTATCCCTGATTTGTATCACGGCCTGCTGTACTCTCAACTAAATTATTTTCGGCATTTACCGTATAAGCATTGGCTTAGACTGTTAACGTTAGTCAGTTGTTTATAATGAATGCAAATATTTCCAACAAATATGTTATTATTTTACTATTATTTATTATTCTGAAAACGCCATCGCGCAAAAAATAATGTACAACGCACGTTTAGTGAAGCGTTTTACTGTATCTAGGAAATTAAAAACCTCGCTGACGCTCGGTTTTTAAACATTTTCCTCACTTCTGTAAAAACCACTTCCCAACCTCGCATCGCAATATACTATTGGATACAATGATTCCTGCTGCACTATATAGTGGCTACAGGCTCTCCTCTGGTTTCGTGTTTCGCGAGTTTAAACTCGACATGGGTCAATGAGTTTTCAACAGCTTAAAATCCTGGACATGATTTCTCTCAGACGAGGATATCAGTAAACCTGAAATAAGATATTTCCGACAAAAAACAATTGTCGGTCCTATTATTATGCTCAGATCATCCTTGGCTGTTATACAGCGTCATTAATTAAAAAATGCTAACAAATACATGAATGCATACTTACAGGTAGAGAAAGGATCGTAGACGCTATAGGCCTATTACACCTAAGTGGCAAGACATTCATATGGTAATAATAATAATAATGATAATGATAATAATAATAATTATCTATCTACGGGTTTTTACAGCTGCTGACGTCTTGCCGTGCCAAACCTCCAAAGCCTACCATTTTGGGCATCTTCAATGCTTAGCTTGCATTACTGTCTTCATGTTTTCCTTCCGTGTTAACTTCGGTCTCCCTCTCTTCCTCCTTCTGGTCGGATGCCATTGATATAGTTGCTTTGGCCATCGCTCATCTTCCATTCTTAAAACGTGTCCTAGCCATTTTAATTCCTTCTCCTCAATTCTTTCAATTATGCTTTCTTCTGCTTCCATTATGTTTCTAATTTCCTTATTTGTGACATGTTCTAATTTTGACTTTCTGGCACTTCTGCGTAAATAATCCATTTCTAGAGCTATTAGTCTATTCTTGTAGTACTTATTGATTGTCCATACCTCACTTATACCACCTAACAATAATAATAATAATAATAATAATAATAATAATAATAATAATAATAATAATAATATCCGTGTGGAGTTGCCAGTCTCCCATCGGACGCCTCCCCAGGTGGCGGATAGGGGAATGCTCACCAGATATGGCGGGTACATATGGTGCTGAAGTCTGGCAAATTCCTACCAGGGAAATGAAAAGAATTTTAAGTACAGAAATGGATGTTTTAAGAAGATCAGCTGGAAAATGTAGAATGGATAGAATACGAAATAAAGAAATAACGAAAATTATGGGTGTACAAGAGGAGCCGGACATCATAGAAAAGAAAATATTGCAGTGGTATGGTCATGTCAAACGAATGCTAGAGCAAAGATTGCCAAAAATTGTTATGGAATGGATCCCAATAGAAAGGAGGAAGACCGAAGAAAACTTGGATAGAAGGTGTACAAGCAGCTATGAATATCAGAGGAATGGAGGAAGATCAATGGATGGATAGAGAGGAATGTCGTTTGGTTTCCGGAAGACGGCGGCAGCTGCCATGATAACGGATGAATAATAATAATAATAATAATAATAATAATAATAATAATAATAATAATAATAACTACCTTCACGATTTAGCCATAACACCGCTTGCTCTCATTTGGTGTTCGGTTCGATTCCCGATCGTGTGGAATATCCTCAACTCTAACTAAATGTCAGGAAACTCAAGCCACACGTCCCTGAAGAATTGTCTGTCACATAATTACAATTCTCACGTTCTTAACGAAACACATTTAGTTCATAACAAGCCTAGAATAAAAGGATTCCGAGAAAAATGAGTCAGCCCTTCATGCCTAGATTTGAATTGCAACGCTAATTACCAGAGCTGTTAAGGGGCATCGTTACATAAAACTGCTAACAAAAACATGAATTTATATCTATAGGCCTAGGTATAAAATAAGACCACAGATGCTATATTAGCCCTATGTGGTACGATGCTCAAACAGGAATAATAATAATAATAATAATAATAATAATCCCGGTCGGGACAAGTTCCCTAGATTTTTTCGACGTTTTCCCTCACCTGTAAGAAAAATATTTACTGTCCCAAATCATGTGGTCAACACAAACATTATCCACATCATATTCGCCTTGTTTAATATGCATGATGAGTGAATAGTATGTCTTATCTAAAATATCGTGTTGTCTCGGAGGTGGCCCTGGTATTGAGCTGATCACTCATCCAGGGAGTGCGTACATGTCCTTATGTGGTCAAAAAAGTATGTGTTATCTAGAATTAAAAATCTTCTGTCGTCAAGCCCCTCTCAGGCCTAGGAGGCATGAGGAACCTATAAGGGAGGGATTAAACTAAGGTAAAGAGAGATAATAATAATAATAATAACAATTATTATTATTATTATTATTATTATCAGGGAAAGTACCTTGGTTGGCATGTAGTGCTCTATACTGAGACCAAGTTAACTGAAACCGGAGTATGCATCCGATGTGACGGCGCAAGACAGCAACGCAGCCTAGGGCGCAGCTGCGGTGCATACGAGAGTGAACAGAATACAGACACAATGGTTCTGTGTGTAGTATACCTCATTTCCCAATCAAGTTTCCGTGACATTTAGCTTAATATAGATAGTGTGCACGTCTCAATATATATCGTGGTGTTGAGAGTTGATTTTAACCTGATGACTAGATGTCTCTAGTTGAGAGATAGACCGATCGTCACAGACTCTACATACGCGATCTCCATAAAAATCTTCATATAACTACTGGAGTTGCATTGTTATAAATAAGGTTTTAATATTGGAAACGTTATAAATGTTTGCTTATAGCAGCACAATATAGACTGTTGACTTTGAGCTAGTGGTAAGAGGATAAGCCTATGTTTAATTTTTTCTACGCCTCATTCTTGTTTGCAATTATTGTTCCTAGATAATTTGTCATTTCTTAAAAATTATTATTATTTAAAAACTGCATATATATATATATATATATATATGAGTACGAAAGGTTTATTGAGTTTTACGCGTCAAGGATGCATTCCTTGATAATGGCATGTGGGATCATGTCGAAATCTGTGGCCAGAGATCAACCTTGAATCCTTGACGCCAAAACCCCAATAAATCTTTCTTAATTCATCATCCTTCACGGATTAGATATTTTCCTGTTCCAATCTCGCATCTGTTCAGCCAAGCGCTTTCTTGGTCTTCCAACCGATCTTCATTCTCAAGGATTATACATCAGTGCCATCTTTAGTATACTATCCTGTCATTCTTTGCAGATGTTCTATCCAATTGTTCCTCCGTTCTATTTGTTGAAGAAGTGGTTGTGCTTTTAGTTCCTCTCTAATATTCTCATTTCTAGTATATTCTTCTCTTGTACAACACAGCCGGTAGGAAACTCATTTCCGCTGCCTGAATTTTACTTTTTTCTATTTCCTTCAGGACCCAGACCTCACTTCCATACATCTTCACTGGTAGTGCCATCGTTCAGTAAAATCTTAGCTGCGTATCTTTTTTTAATTTGTTCCTCAGTGTTCATCTGATTGTTCCACAGATATGTTGAAGTTTGTGCACTTTCTTATTTATATCTTGTTCTTCTTGATAAGTGATATGGCAACCAAAATAATAATGGAAATGTGAAACCTGTCCCAACACTTTTTCTTCTATTACTATTTTATTCTTACTGGGTACCTTCCATGGAACGTCATTACTTTAGTTTTTAATTTTGAAATTATATTATATTTCTTACATGTCGTATATTAATTAATTTATGGACTGTTTTTAGTCTAGCCTCTCTGTCAAAAACGTATAACTTAATATATACATATTATACATTGAAAGGACCTACAAAATTTGTTCAGAAACCTCCTGTTCCAGGCTTGATAATTGTTTACTATCTCTTGTTAGCCTATCTATAACAGCTTCCCTTCTGGTTTTCACACAAAACGTTTTCAAGCTCTTCTTAATTCTCCATTCATGTCGTATGTCGTGCCCATCGCAAATCCAAGAGACGTACTACTCTTATTACATAAAGATCATGGATTTCACTGTTCTGTATCCGCAATTCTTGTCAATTGTAATTTTTATAAAGATTCCAAACCCAGTTATAGGCCGGTATTCAAGAACCACGGGGCACGCCGTAGAGTAGTGGTTAAGCCGGAAGGTCGAGAGTTCGAGGATTTTTTAACTGACCCAAACCTTCTGGTGGCACTATGACCCTGGGGTCGACTCAGCTTCTAACGGAAATTAGTACCAGACACTTGCTATGAGGGTAAAGGCGGCCGTCACGCAGGGCTGACAACCCGGCTGACATCAAGTGCCGATTGTCCAGAAAAAGTGGGAGCCTTAATCTTCTACTAACCCAAGGGCCTCCTGAGGCTTGTAGTAGGATCACTTTACCTTTTTTTATTCAAGAACGAAGCTCTCTAGGTCACGCCATATGCGTTTTCCATAAGTTGAGGCTCTCATCTCTCAATTGTTCCCGGATGTTTTAAATAAATATCTTGTTATCACATGATGTTGAATAGAGTGAGCCAGTTAGAGTAGGTTCTGCATCACCCACATAATTAACCACGGAGAGACGGGCTTAGAGTCGCTCAAATAAATATCTTGTTATCACATGATGTTGAAGAGAGTGAGCCAGTTAGAGTAGGTTCTGCATCACCCACATAATTAACCACGGAGAGACGGGCTGAGAGTCGCTCAAATAAATATATTGTTATCACATGATGTTGAATAGAGTGAGCCAGTTAGAGTAGGTTCTGCATCACCCACATAATTAACCACGGAGAGACGGGCTGAGAGTCGCTCAAATAAATATCTTGTTATCACATGATGTTGAATAGAATGAGCCAGTTAGAGTAGGTTCTGCATCACCCCACAATAAAACCACGGAGAGACGGGCTGAGAGTCGCTTAAATAAATATCTTGTTATCACATGATGTTGAATAGGGTGAGCCAGTTAGAGTAGGTTCTGCATCACCCACATAATTAACCACGGAGACACGGGCTGAGAGTCGCTCAAATAAATATCTTGTTATCACATGATGTTGAATAGAGTGAGCCAGTTAGAGTAGGTTCTGCATCACCCACATAATTAACCACGGAGACACGGGCTGAGAGTCGCTCAAATAAATATCTTGTTATCACATGATGTTGAATAGAGTGAGCCAGTTAGAGTAGGTTCTGCATCACCCACATAATTAACCACGGAGAGACGGGCTGAGAGTCGCTCAAATAAATATCTTGTTATCACATGATGTTGAAGAGAGTGAGCCAGTTAGAGTAGGTTCTGCATCACCCACATAATTAACCACGGAGACACGGGCTGAGAGTCGCTCAAATAAATATCTTGTTATCACATGATGTTGAATAGAGTGAGCCAGTTAGAGTAGGTTCTGCATCACCCACATAATTAACCACGGAGAGACGGGCTGAGAGTCGCTCAAATAAATATCTTGTTATCACATGATGTTGAATAGAGTGAGCCAGTTAGAGTAGGTTCTGCATCACCCACATAATTAACCACGGAGAGACGGGCTGAGAGTCGCTCAAATAAATATCTTATCACATGATGTTGAAGAGAGTGATCCAGTTAGAGTAGGTTCTGCATCACCCACATAATTAACCACGGAGAGACGGGCTGAGAGTCGCTCAAATAAATATCTTGTTATCACATGATGTTGAATAGAGTGAGCCAGTTAGAGTAGGTTCTGCATCACCCACATAATTAACCACGGAGAGACGGGCTGAGAATCGCTCAAATAAATATCTTGTTATCACATGATGTTGAAGAGAGTGAGCCAGTTAGAGTAGGTTCTGCATCACCCACATAATTAACCACGGAGAGACGGCTGAGAGTCGCTCAAATAAATATCTTGTTATCACATGATGTTGAAGAGAGTGAGCCAGTTAGAGTAGGTTCTGCATCACCCACATAATTAACCACAAAGAGACGGGCTGAGAGTCGTTCTTCGTAGAAAGCTTGGTTCTTAATTATAGCGAGGGTAAATATCCCTTTGCTGACAATGCGTACATGGTGACTAGTATAGATTCGCCGCCACAGGTGGTAGATAACTTAACTCAGATACAAGTCAAAGTCAAGGGTGCCCTACGACCTGTGTGAACTGGTGGTGAGCAGCTGTTTGGTCTACTAACCTGACAATGTAAACAAAACGGTCAGGGGTGTGTAAGATACATCAAAATGCAAGTGCCATGCAACGGTTTGGTTAATTTGGATAATTTTCGACAATACTTTTTACTTACTTATTCACTGGCACTATCGAACCCATAGGTTCATGGCCTCACGGACATAAGCTCTCCATACATCCCTATCCTAAGCTAATGCTTTCCAATCATTCCCTGTATAATCTACTTCCCTCATATCATAGGTAATGTTATTCTCCCACCTCATTCTTGGTCTACCAACTGGGCGTTTTCTCTCTGGTTTTCCTACAAGAAGCTTCCATGCAAGTCTCATTCCCCATACGTGCAACATGTCCTGCCCATCGCAGTCTCGAGACTTAACTGTTATTATATATGGCCTCTTATAAAGACCATGTAGTTCATTGTTATGAAGTCTTCTCTATTCACCTGTCTGTTCATCTCTCTTTGGTCCAAACATTTTCCTAAGTACTTTATTCTCAAATACTTGTAATCTCCTTTCCTCCCTTAAAGTAAGAGTCCATGTTTCGCACCCATATAACTGGTAAAATAATAGTTTTATATATTTTCAGCTTAACGTTTTTTTGAAAGGAGTTGGGACATCAAGAGTCTCTGCAATGCATAATAGCACGCATTTCCACACTTGAGTCTATGTTTAATTTCTTTGTGCATCTCATTCCTATTTGTGATTATTGTTCCTAGGTATTTGAATTCAGCCACTTCCTCAAAATTTCCCTCATTTGTCATTAGCTGCCCATTTCCATTATATCATGTATTTCTACGTGTGACCATATATTTAGTTTTATTTATATTTACTTCCGGTCCTAATTTCTTAGTGTTAATCAATAGTGTGTGCAATACTTTTTAGTTAGGTATTTATATTTTATTATATTTTAGATATTACTAATATATTCAACATCTATAAAGATAATGAAATCTCTGTTAAACAAGCTGGCAAACTATCTTCTTGGAAAAAGATCAACACTGGAGTAAGACAGGGATGTGGACTTTCACCGGTGCTTTTCATTATATATATATAATAAATGAATGGAGGAAAACACAACGGGGATATATACCCATCAATAGGAACCTCAAACTCGATACTATTCTTTTTGCAGACGATTTAGCTCTTCTGGCTCTTTCCGAAAATCATTTGCAACGATCAATTTATAATTTACAAAAACATAGCTGCCAAATTTAATAGATATATCAATTAACAAAACTAAAGTTATGGCATTTCATGGGAAGGACCCCATACAAAGTAAAATCTGTTTCCAGAATAAAATTTTAGATAGATCTAATCAATTTAAATATCTTTGATATTATCTCTATCTGGGATGAAAAGGACATCCCTGAAAAAATTACTAGTTATAATAAACGTTTGGGGATTATTAATCAAGTTATGAAACCATCCCTTGTACAAAAAAAACACCAGATTAAGTTTATATAACACTTTGGCTAGACCAGTGTTGACCTATGGTAGTGAAGTATGGACACTAAATAGACAACATGAAAGCAGAATAACGGCTTGTGAAATGAGATTCATGCGCAGAACAGCGGGTTACACCAGATGGGATCGGAAAAGGAACACCGATATCTTAAAAGAAATGAAAGACTAAGCCAATTTTGGATTATATTAAACAGTACCAACTTAATTGGAAACACCATCTTGAAAGAATGAGTTCAAATCAGATACCCAAAGCTGTTTACAATTACATACCAAGAGGACGAAGATCTCTGGGCCGTCCTATGAAACGCTGAAGGGAATTTTCTATAGGATCGTAACAGGCCTTGGCCTAATACTTGGAAGGAAGAAGAAATGTTTTTAGTTGGCTTTTCACCAGCTTCAGAAGTTAATAGAAACTATTTATCAGCTCTGTCTCACAAAAGTACATTTCTATCCAAACTTATTTTCAGCCATTGATGAGATTATTTGCGAGATAACATTACTGTAACATTTAATGTGCAGTATTTTCATAGAGCTTTTCTCCTGCGCAAGTATATTTTTTAAATAAAACTTGCAAATTCCCTTTGGTCTACTTTGAGAAATGGTACACGTGTCTCCAAAATACACTGACTGAAGTGGTAAATGTTCTTGTATACTTATTTTTTCTTCTACTTTATATAATTAAACGTATACATACGTATTTGAAGAGAAAAATTATACGCTCAGACCGGGACTTGAACCCGGGACCCTTGGTTCTCTAGACCAAGTGCTCTACCGACTGAGCTATCTGGGCAAGTACCGATCTAAACGCAAATCCTTCTCTATATACATTGTAATTCCCATCCACCAAATGCTGTGAAGCCATGCTTCTATCTTGCAAATGGCGGCTCCTTTATTAAGAAGACATATTTGGGAATTATACATTACAGCCAGTACGGCTTTTTCAAGTTTTTATTATTGATTTCGTACATCTCAATGATGGATAAATCATATTTGAAGAGAAAAATTATACGCTCAGACCGGGACTTGAACCCGGGACCCTTGGTTCTCTAGACCAAGTGCTCTACCGACTGAGCTATCTGGGCAAGTACCGATCTAAACGCAAATCCTTCTCTATATACATTGTAATTCCCATCCACCAAATGCTGTGAAGCCATGCTTCTATCTTGCAAATGGCGGCTCCTTTATTAAGAAGACATATTTGGGAATTATACATTACAGCCAGTACGGAGCCGCCATTTGCAAGATAGAAGCATGGCTTCACAGCATTTGGTGGATGGGAATTACAATGTATATAGAGAAGGATTTGCGTTTAGATCGGTACTTGCCCAGATAGCTCAGTCGGTAGAGCACTTGGTCTAGAGAACCAAGGGTCCCGGGTTCAAGTCCCGGTCTGAGCGTATAATTTTTCTCTTCAAATATGATTTATCCATCATTGAGATGTACGAAATCAATAATAAAAACTTGGAAAAAGCCGTACTGGCTGTAATGTATAATTCCCAAATATGTCTTCTTAATAAAGGAGCCGCCATTTGCAAGATAGAAGCATGGCTTCACAGCATTTGGTGGATGGGAATTACAATGTATATAGAGAAGGATTTGCGTTTAGATCGGTACTTGCCCAGATAGCTCAGTCGGTAGAGCACTTGGTCTAGAGAACCAAGGGTCCCGGGTTCAAGTCCCGGTCTGAGCGTATAATTTTTCTCTTCAAATATGATTTATCCATCATTGAGATGTACGAAATCAATAATGTATACATACGTGTTCTGCCCAAGAGCAGGTCTTTCACAGCAAACTCAGCATTCTCCACTCTTTCCTTAACTTAGCTTTTCTTGTTGTATCCGCCCATGAATATTATTCATGTAACAGGAAATGTTTTAAAATCTGGAAAGAATTTATTAGGAATTAAAATGCTTGATCGTATGTAAAAAATGTAAAAAAATGTATACGTATTACGTTTGAACATTTAAAAAACAAATTATCTGAAGCACTTCATATTTTGAAGGGGCACAATACAATTACAGAAATTAATATAGCGTCTTCTTTCAAAGAAATTGGACGAGCACTTGTTGATGCAGATGTTAATTATGAAATAGTTAAGGATTTTATTCAGAAAGTTAAATAAAACATTATTTCAATATTGCCTAACATCTAATGCATTTTTATGCCTCTAACTTTCTTTCCGTTGACCAATGCAGAACTTTCCTCATCCTGGCTATCACTGAAGGGTGGCGTCCAACAAGGTTCAGTGTTAGGACCACTTCTGTTCTCTATCTACGTTAACGATATATCCACTAGACTTGCCTATTGTCGATATCACCTATACGCTGACGATTTGCAAAATTTACATTCACTCCCATCCTGACGATGTACATGACACACTAGACAAATTAAATAGTGACCTAGACTCAATTTCCCAATGGTCAAAGAAACATGGACTTAATCTAAATACTGACAAGACACAGTGCATAATTATAGGACATCGGCGAATCCAAAGCATTATAAATTACGAAAATATCCCTACCATTCTCCTAAATGACAAAAATATCCCCTACAGCTCAGTAGTAAAAAATCTGGGTATCTATATGGACCAACACCTAGACTGGAAAATCCAGGTGAATAATACCTGCAAGAAAGTGTTCTCAATTCTTCACTCCCTAAATAGTTTTAAAAACTTCCTTCCTACAAAATTAAAACAAATGCTTGTACAGACTCTTATAATGCCACACTTCGACTACTGCGACATATTACTGACTAATCTGACAACTGGTCTATCCGACAGACTACAGCGTGCTCATAATGCGTGCATTCGATTTATATTCAATCTCCGTCGTTATGACCACGTGTCTCCTTCATTTCAGGCCTTATCATGGCTACGCCTAAATGACAGAAGAACTTTACATTCACATACCTTACTATTCCAAATTCTGCACACATATTTACCAACTTATTTAACAACACGTTTTCAACATTTATCGGCTCATCACAATTTAGGAACAAGATCACAAGACTCTTCTTTACTTTTGATACCACAACACAGGACCTGTCTATACTCTGAATCTTACACAATATCTATGGCTAGAGCATGGAACTCACTTCCCAGTCATGTCAGGGACTGTCAATCGCTATCATTATTTAAATCCAAATTAACTGATATCTTAAGTTCGACACAATGAAAACATTAACCACATAACAACTATATAGAGCATTCTATTAATAATCATGTAGGAAGCTACTTACTTTATTTTATATCATTTTAATTTTATTATATTCTATGTTTTTGTTAGCATTAGCTAGTATTAGATCCATCATCATTGTATTTTGTTTAGTCTGTATTTTAATATCTTAAAATTGTGATATGTACGTAATTTTTGTATAATTTTACTATTCGCTGGTTGAGTGGAAGAGAAGGCCATATGGCCTTAACTCTGCCAGCTAAAATAAATTATTATTATTATTATTATTATTATTATTATTCCTTCTAGGGAATCAGTCAGCAGGCAGTTTCTTCTTATCCAGTGGCCAACCGAACTTATTTTCCTCTTCTTTATGAGTTCCAGAATTGTTCTTCCTTCATCTACTCTGTATAGCATATTGTATTTTATTTTGTCTGTCCATTTTATATGCTCCATCCTGCTACATATTCACATCTCAAAAGCTTCCAGTCGCTTTTCCTCATTCCGTCGCAATGTCTAAGTATTAACGTAATAAAACAAGTGTTTTTTTTCAGTGTTACTTAAAAATGATTTTCTCCTTAAATGTCTGATTTTTAAAACGTAATTTGCATTATACATTTTCGCAATTCAATACGAATGTATTGTTTTGCGAACTGAAGTCTCTTCCTCCTATTCTCTTAGCTTATATATGGATTTTTTCTTGCAGCTATACACTGTTTTCTAAAACTTTTCGCAGTGTTTTTGGATTCACTTTTTGCCAAACCTCTCCCACATTTCAGAAGTTAGTTTCGGTGAATTTATTCTCAGATCGTTTTTAACCGTCAGTAGAATTAACCTTCTCTTCTCTCGTATAGTTTTTTTGGTTGACTTATTTGTGTAATATTTCTATTCTGTCCTCTTTTTTGGTATCTTATTACAATGTTTCCAATAGTACTTTTACTCAAATTTACCATACGCTAAATACATTGAGCAACAAAAAATAAACCTTTTTTTTTCTCAGAAAGAAAAATGTATAATTCTAATAGTATTTCTTCTCCTGAATTCAAAAATGATATCGGTTTTTCTCCATCACGCAAGGTTTCCGAGAGACAGGCATTTATAATTTAAAACACTATAATATTTTCTACATTTGTAACTACACAATATTCGAACATTCGGACTCGCCTAAAAAGTAAGAAATGACGATTTTCTGCTATATTTCG
Source organism: Diploptera punctata (assembly GCA_030220185.1). Taxonomy (NCBI): domain Eukaryota; kingdom Metazoa; phylum Arthropoda; class Insecta; order Blattodea; family Blaberidae; genus Diploptera; species Diploptera punctata. Next base: position 2,987,039 of record JASPKZ010010680.1, on the reverse strand, counting down.
CCTGTGGAGCATCCCTCTTGATGGTCCAACAATAATCGGCCAGCATATTAGGATTCCATTTGCCTTGATATCTCTTTTCCATAGCTGAAATCTCCTGATCAAAGTGTTCCCTCACTGCGCCAAGATTTTCCGGGAAGAAATCTAGGTATATTAAATAAATAATTATTTAAATCTATTAATTGATACTGTGGGTGATGGAGAAATTCCGAATACATATTTGAAAACACGATAAAAAAACTGCATTAAGTACAACTATTGGTACTCATGAGACAAAAACCATGTTGACCAGTGTCATCTTTACTATTACCTTTTGCGTTGGTGTAGAACAAATTGCCTCCTCATAGCTCGTATTGTCCATACTATTCTTGTTTACTTCGCACGTCCGTACAGCACAAGGAACGAATGTGACTGTTTCTACAATTTAACTGAACACCTTGAGTAAGTAAACAAATGAAGCGACCCAATATTAAATTGACGCACTCTTGTGGTATTAGACAGAAACTAAATTAACTAACATGTGGTTTTGGTTTAAATACTGAAGATGTTATATTGTGTATTGTAAACTGTTGCAATATTTTCATTTTGTTTAGAACATTTGCCTTTTAATCGTAAAATATTGTGCTGAAAACAAGGTAGATAAGAATGTCCCAAAATTAAATTGGTTCACGGTGTGTCCTCGCACTGGTTATAACTAAAGGACGGAGAAATGAACGCTTACACCCGTTGCAAGATAAATACGTCACAGATAAATCCGATATAACAAAAATTCCCTACTTGAAAAATCACATTTTAGATGTTTTCTGGATAAATGCACGAGTAACATATTCTTCATGAGACTAGAAGGCGCCGTGGAAGCCACCACAATACTTATTTACCCACTCAGGGTCGGTTTTACCCACAGAGTACCAGAGAAGAAAGTGGACGAGTTGCGCGTACATGCCACAGGCGGCGCTAGTGTAATACAACTAACGACACCTAATTTTTTTCGGTTTTTTTTTTGGTACTAATATGAAATTCAGCACCGCCTGGTGGTAAAATTATGAATTATAATTATATAACGCTATCTGGTGAATAATTATGGAATTTAACTTTTATAGGAATAAATAACGTATTAATTAATGTTAAATTGTGGAATTATGTATACCCAGTCTCTCAGACCTACAGATTTTCTTTAATTTTAACAGAAAGGAAGAATGGAAATAAATAAAACATGTTAATTTATTTTCGTTTATTAAAATTTTTTAGTAACCTGGTTTATTATTTATCATGTACCACTCATCATAGTATATATCTCTCTCTCTACCGAAAGAGGACCCTGAAACATCGGACTTCCCCAGTGGCACCAGTTATTACATATGGAATAGAGATAATTTGGGAAAAACTTAAGATCGGAGATCTGATAAGAATCGAAAAAGTGAAAGCAATGTTCATGAAACGGATCCTGAGAATAGGAAAAACAGCGCCATCTCGTTTTGCTTATGAACTCATGAGAGAGACCTACTTCATAGAGGACATAAGAACCCAATTCTATCTACAATCCACAGAACCATACCAGAAATTCATAAGCATCAGAAATAGGAAGAAGAAGGAAATAGACATAGATTTCTACACCACAACTGCCATGCTGGACGACAGATGGACCAGAGAGTGCAACCCCCAGAGACACGTCACAACACGACTCGCAGTACACGGATTTCACAACAAGATATGTACAAACAAGAAATTCCACGAGCCGACCGAAGAATGCAAGTGTGTGTTGTGTGGACAGAGATGCGGCAAATACCACATCATAACATGTGCGAAAAGGACAAAACCCATTACAGACTACAGCAAAGACTAAACCACCACTAATGCTCAACCTGAGTGCACATTTATTATTATTATTTATTAAAATTTTAAAACGTGCATTATGAGCTCTTTTAATAAATATGTACAATTGACCTACCCCCTTATTCTCACATACATATTTTATACAATATTTATTAAATAACCTTAGCCATGTCGTACATCTGAAATCCATTATAAAGTCACATTTTTAAAATGTTTATTAGAAATGGCTGTACACTAACATGACTCTTCCTAACCTAACAAATCTTAGAATTTTATCACTTCTAGTAGGTTTATCTTTGAAAATAGATTCACATTAAAAATGTAAACAAGCTTGAATTTACTTACAAATTAGAGTAAAATAAAATCTAAGTAATGATTTTAACTTTCGATAATTTACAGTACCGTCTACATAGAACGAAAGGATAGCAGTTAAAAATTTAAATTTACAAAATGGCTAACTTCCCATAATCCCGAGTGAACACCGTTAAACACGCCGTGAACGACGCCGTGTGCCTTGCATTTGTTTTATTTAGTTACATATTCTGTTACTACGAAACAGCGCTACCATTGTAGTTTGCTCATTGTAGTTCATCGTAAACGACCGAAATTTTTTAGATGTCACTGTACTCAGTTTCCCCTCTATTCGAAGTTTCTCTATGGGTTTTACCAACAGATGTAACTGTATTACGCCAGTTTAAGCTATGAATTATACACGGGGAAAACTGGCGGATGTTGGTGAAATTTACCCTTAAACACCACTTAAATGCAACAAATATTCATAAAATAATATATTAAACATATTTCGGCCCGGATTTTAATTATCTATAAACTCACTTTACTCGTAAATATAAAAAAATGGGACTATTTCTTGTCATGACCACTCGGTTATAACAGTTATTCTATGAAAATTCAAAATGATCGTCATAACCAGCGATAACCACACTAATAACCAGTGATAAACCCACGGCTCTGACGATAACTCAGCATCGCCGTCGATAGTAACTGGTTTCAACAACAAAGCTCTGCCGATAACGGTGCTTCATTGCCGGTAACAAAGATTTTATGTCCGAATTTAACCCCGCAAAACCCAAACAAATGTATATATTTTATCGCGTAAAACAAAAAAAAAAAAGCCGTTCCTTGGAATTATTCACTAAGTTACAGTAATTGAATTAGGTTAGGTTAGCTTTTAGGTTCTTTACATTTTAAATGTGTTTAAATACGAAAACAAATACCTCTTCATCACAGTTATTGTATGGAAAAACAAAATGGCCGATGGTTACAACGTAAAAACATGTTTTCACTCCTAAATTTCACATTACATTAACATACTTTCACGATGATCATTTTCCGGGGATAAATGTATAAATATTACCTAATCCATCCATAGTAATTGTGCCCGAAGGCAGGTCCTTCACTGCAATCACAGCATTTTCATGCTATACTTACAGCTTTACTAGGGAAATGTAAGTGTGGTAGCTTCCCGTTGCTTTCCACACCGGTGAATGATGATGATGATAATGATGATGGCCATATGATTTCGGGGACCGTTTGGACCTCAAAGTTTTCCTGACATTTGTCTTACAGGTGAGGAAAAACCCCGATAAAAACCTCACCCAGAAAAACTGCCCCGACCGGGGATCGAACCCGGGCCCGCTGCGTGACAAGGCAGGACGCTACCTCGAGACCACAGCGGTGGACATATTACCTAATAATTGCATTAAATATGTGTTAAGTTGCGTAAGTAAATACCTGGTTATGTACAACCCCACCTACTAGAATTCCTAAAGAATTCAATGATTCATAACTAAATTACAAATTCATTCCAGTGTTTATAGATTATGAATTTTGAGATTGAATATAGTGACGAGGTTGTCATTACCAGACTGTACTCTCTTGCAGCTGTTTACATGAACCAACGTAAACAGAATAATCCATTGATACTCAACCTAAAGCATCCCTCCCTCCTTAGTTATAATAAATATTAATTCTTTATTTATATTTCAGGTATCTGGATAAGATCAAACCATGCAACTGGGAGAACATTGAAGTCAAAGCATATAGAGAAAAACTAAAAACGCTCTCTTAACAAACGCTCTCTGTTTTTACACAATTTGTATTGTTCAATATTATTTTATTGAAAATAAATAAATATATATATATATATATATAAATTAATGTTACTGTGTGTGTTCTTTACAGATTTCTAAACCGCTCAATCGATCTTCATGAAAACTTGTGTGATATAAAAACCGATTCTCACTGCATTTTAAATAAACCTCCTGATTTGTTCACACAATCCCTATTATTAATATTATTACTTTTATCAACTGTTCCACATCAGGCTCCGAAGATAAAATAGAATTTTCCAGTGATTATGGTAAATTTACGATATGTTGGTAACAGAGGCATTTTCTACTAGGGTATGCATTATCATAAGTAATGCCACGAGTGATTTCCAAATTATCGATAAATTCACGACTCACGAAGTGAGGAGTGAATTTATCTAGAGAATTTGGAAATCAAGAGTGGCATTTGTTAGGACTATTTAACGAATAAAATAAAGCTGTTTACTCACAAATCATTATTTAACTACAGTTATTTAAAAATATTTTTATATTTAAAGTAAACGGTGATGTTTGAAAACTAATGAGAAACGATAGGTAGCCTACGCTTCTACTGCTTCTTTTGTTTATCACTGCAACCAGATCATACTATTTATTGCCAAAGGAACGCAATATTGTAAGAATGCTCTCTAGTGGAGAAAAAATGAAACACATCAATCTGTATATTAATTCATTTTTGATGTCGTATACATTTAAGAAAGTGCAAACAGTGGTTTCTTTTTTTGGTGGTATAATCAATTGCTACAAATGTTGACATGTAAGCACTATTATATACAATCTGGTAGCCGTATTTGTTATAGGCTCAGTCACTGCAAAATAACGGTCAGACCTGTTCAGAATATTAAAAAGGAGGAGCTTTGCTTAATATATGATAATCCTAACGTTGATAATTATTTCGTGAAACACGTCTCTGATTGGTTGTAATACAGAAATCATTGAAACGTGATTGGTCATTGACTCCCATTTGGGGCATGAGTTAAATAGTCAGTTTACATTTTTTTTAAGTTTTTTTTAGAATAGAATAGATTTATTTAGCCTGATGGAGTTAAGGCCATGTGGCCTTCTCTTCCACTCACCAGGACAAACATATGTTACATACTCGTATAAATACAAAAAATTACAATAATAGTCACACTAAACAATTAATTATCTGTCAAACTGAATAATAATGAAAATAATGTCTAATACGGAGTAATACGATAAAATTAAATAAAATTAAAATTAAATTAATGATAGAATGAAAACAGAAAGGAATAACAGCTCGAATCTACTATACATAAAAAGAAAAGAAAGAAAAAATACAAAGAAAGTAATAAACTATAATGAATTAATCTATCGCTTATTATACAAGGCATTAGGTAAATATATTAACAAATCTTAAATCTATTTTTATTAAATAATGAAAAAACAAATTATTAATTTTTAAAAAGTAATATTAGTGAGTTGTTTCTGTTAATAATTTTATTTTCAATTTGTTTCTGAAAGATGGTAAAGTTTGGCAGTCTCTGACATAGGGTGGAAGGGAATTCCATGTTCTAGCAAGAGAAATTGTAAAAGATTTCGAATAATAGGTAGTGTGATGAGGAGGGATATAAAGGACACTGTGCTCAAGGGATCGGGTATCTAATTTATGTGTATCAGAGAGTCTAGTGAAGCGGTGTGATAAATAATAAGGTAATGATGTGTGTAATATTTTATAGAGAAGGCATAGGGAATGGATGGTTCTACGAACTTGAAGACGAAGCCATGACAATTGTTCCAGGGATGGTGTAACGTGATCAAATCTGCGTATACCACAAATAAAACGTATGCAAGAATTATGAACACGTTGAAGTCTTTGGGTAAGAACAGTATTTAGGTCAGTAAAAAGAGTATCACAACAATCAAAATGGGGCATTGCAAGTGTTTCTACTAACATTTTCCTTAGAGCAAACGGTAAACAATTTCTTATACGATTTAATGAGTGTATTATTGAGAAGATATTAAAAATTAACACAGCTATATTTTTACCGTGGCCGCCTCTGTGGTGTAGCATGTCCAGCTGACATCCCCGGGGCACCGGGTTCGACTCCTGGGAATATAATTTTTTAGTCATAGGGGCCAGTACGGGGAATCACTCAGCCTCATATGGATAACTGGAATCAAAATTAATATGAGTATTAAAACCTACGATTGGGATATACATAATAAGTTAAACCGATATCAAATTATGTGTGGCACTGTAAGAAGAACCCTCCGAGAGACTCGAAGAGAAACTCAGCTCAGGTTTCATAAAATTATGGCTGTTCCTGTTCTTTTATATGGTTCTGAATCTTGGGTACCTACAAAAAAAGATATCTCACACATTCAAGCCAATGAAATTACATTTTTAAGATGCGTAAAAGGATGTACACGCATGTATAGATTACACAAAGAATCAATAAGAAATGAACTGGAGATATTTTCAATAGTCGATAAACTAGAAGAGCACAAATACCAATGGAAAGAACATTTAGACAGAATGGACAATACAAGATTACCCAAAAAAGATCAACACCTATAAACCACATGGAAAAAGATCTTTGGGACGGCCGAGCAAGCGATGGAATTGAGACCGTAACAAGTCGCATTGACCTAATCCTGGAAAGGAAGAAGAACAACAACAACAAAACCCAGATAAGGAAATTAAAATTAAGGTTAAGGGACTGCTGTATTGTATTCGGCAGCCAATAAAATTAACCACTTCAACCGACCATGATCGTTGTAGCTATCATGCACGGATTTTTTCACGATTTATAAATAACCAATTTTACGGGGTGATCTATAAAAAAGGTAACCGAAATTATATGTCGTTTGTAATATAACCTTTTTAAACCTTTACACAAAGAAGATTAAGGACCAGTTTCACCAAGAGAGGTAACTGTACTACGCCAGTTTTCCCCTTGTATAATGCATAGCCAGTCCCGCGCCGTAGCCGAGTGGTTAAGGCAGGAAGCTTTGGCGCATAGCTACGGGACTTGCGCTGGTTCGAGTCTCCATGGGGGAAGAAATTTTCTCATGGTATTTCGGCCAGTATGGGACCGGTGTCCACCCAGCATCGTGAGGCATTTGGGTAGCTACAATAAGTAGCGGCTCCAGGTTGAGAAAATCAGCTGTAACGGCTGAGGGACTCGACATGCTGACCACATGTCACCCCTACACTGGCTGATCATCTACCTCTGTGACTGACACATGTGGATGAGGTGCTAGAAGCCGGCTGGTAGGCTAAGGGCCTTCTAGGCCTGTCGCGCCAGGAGTTTTTTTTAATGCATAAACTGGCGTAATACAGAGTTACCTCTCTTGGTGAAACTGGACATTTCATATATATTACCTGGACGGTATAGCGCATGGAAGAAGTCATGACCAGTGACGAAAGACATGCAGAACACTTAGTTGTAGGACAATCACATTCTGTGCCACAAACATTTCGGTTAACTTTTTTATGGGCCACCCTGTAGTTTGAAAAGTTATTCATGGTGACGTTTGCTAATCTGATGGTATAGAGTAATTAACATTTAATCCTACTCTATGCCGACTTATTAAGAATATTGACTACAGGGATGCCAACTCTCGCATAGTAACAGATGAGTGAGACGCAGAGCGCACCTTCTACACGAAATAAACACCTTCAGCTTTCAGACTTCAAGAATGCGCTAGTACATCCAAGGGTAGTTACAGAATTTGGAAAATCAAGATGAAGTTCAGAAAACTATTAACTAACTAACTCGCTGGCACTATCGAACCCGGAGGTTCATGGCCGCGCAGGCAGAAGCTCTCCATATATTCCTATCCGGAGCTAATGTTTTCCAATCATTTCCTGTATAATTTACTCCTTCAAATCATGGTTCATGTTTATTCCTCCACCTCATTCTTGGTATACCTACTGGGCGCTTTCCCTCTGATTTTCTGACATTAAGTTTCCATGTTCTGCTTCCATTCCTCATTCGTGTCACATGTCCTGTCCATCGCAGTCTACGAAACTAAACTGTTGTTACATCTGGTTTCCGATAAGGATCATGTAGTTCAGTGTTATGTAGTCTTCTCTACCTCATCGTCTCTTTTTGGTCCATTTTTTTAAGAACTTTCTTCTTAAATATTTTTAATTATATCTCTTCCTTTAGAGTAATAAATCATGTCTTTCATCTGTTATATATATATAATGTCCACCGCTGTGGTCTCGAGGTAGCGTGCTGCATTGTCACGCAGTGAGCCCGGGTTCGATCCCCGGTCGGGGCAGTTTTCTGGTTGAGGTTTTCATCGGGGTTTTTCCTCACCTGTAAGACAAATGTCAGGAAAACTTTAAGGCCCAAACGGTCCCCGAAATCATATGGCTATCATCATCATCATTACCATTTTCATCATCATCCTTCACAGGTGTGGAAAGCAACGGGAAGCTACCACACCTACAATTCCCTAGTAAAGCTGCAAGCATATCATGAAACTGCTACGATTGCAGTGAAGGACCTGCCTTCGGTCAGAATTACTATGGATGGATGGATGGATATATATGTGTGTAATAACAAACATTTAATATTTTTAGTTCGACTTTTTAAACATGGAATTACAAAAGTACCTGTATGGATAATAACGTGCGTTTCCAGAGTTGAGCCAGGGATTAATTAATTTCACTTCATGAAACCAAAGTAGGGGAAAACAAGACATGCTTCTATACCTTCTACCCCCCCCTTGGTTACCTCAGCGAGTTACCCATACGCGCAAGACTGCTGTCCACATGTCCTACTCTACGTTCAGCTCACCGCCTCTCCAAGTTCTCAGGCTTGTCTTTTTGTTCGGCGCATTTGTCGAGTTAATAGTACGTCAGGTAGCTCACCTCATGGTGACTCCACAATTGGTCCACGTGTCCATCAGACTTAGACCGGTAGGACTGCTAAGCACTGCCAATGCAGCACAAATCCACTCGTGTCCTGTCGTCGTTGTGAGACCGGCGCGGCGAGTAGCCTGCCAGCAGAACAGGATCTCTTTAAGTACACCGCACCAGGGCGCTCAACCCCTGGAGACCTCATAGAGGCCTACGAGTCAGACTGAACCGTGAGTCAGCGTATAGCGCCACCAAAAGAATGCAGCTCCATCGGCAGTGTTCCCTTCCACCAACCGGGGACGAGTCCTGCTGCTGCTGTGAGATCAGCACGTAATGGCACCGAATTCCAACAGGGAGCAACATAGTACCACAGGGCGCTCATCTCCTGACGACTGTCCACGAGTCCATCGGACTTAGCCGGGAGGACTGACAATCAGATCCACCAACCATACCTCCTACCTGTCACCGGTTAATGTGTCAGTCTCTCTGTGGGTCCAGCTCGGAGATGGAACCATACCTCCTACCTGTCACCGGTTAATGTGTCAGTCTCTCTGTGGGTCCAGCTCGGAGATGGAACCATACCTCCTACCTGTCACGGTTAATGTGTCAGTCTCTCTGTGGGTCCAGCTCGGAGATGGAACCATACCTCCTACCTGTCACCGGTTAATGTGTCAGTCTCTCTGTGGGTCCAGCTCGGAGATGGAACCATACCTCCTACCTGTCACCGGTTAATGTGTCAGTCTCTCTGTGGGTCCAGCTCGGAGATGGAACCATACCTCCTACCTGTCACCGGTTAATGTGTCAGTCTCTCTGTGGGTCCAGCTCGGAGATGGAACCATACCTCCTACCTGTCACCGGTTAATGTGTCAGTCTCTCTGTGGGTCCAGCTCGGAGATGGAACCATACCTCCTACCTGTCACCGGTTAATGTGTCAGTCTCTCTGTGGGTCCAGCTCGGAGATGGAACCATACCTCCTACCTGTCACCGGTTAATGTGTCAGTCTCTCTGTGGGTCCAGCTCGGAGATGGAACCATACCTCCTACCTGTCACCGGTTAATGTGTCAGTCTCTCTGTGGGTCCAGCTCGGAGATGGAACCATACCTCCTACCTGTCACCGGTTAATGTGTCAGTCTCTCTGTGGGTCCAGCTCGGAGATGGAACCATACCTCCTACCTGTCACCGGTTAATGTGTCAGTCTCTCTGTGGGTCCAGCTCGGAGATGGAACCATACCTCCTACCTGTCACCGGTTAATGTGTCAGTCTCTCTGTGGGTCCAGCTCGGAGATGGAACCATACCTCCTACCTGTCACCGGTTAATGTGTCAGTCTCTCTGTGGGTCCAGCTCGGAGATGGAACCATACCTCCTACCTGTCACCGGTTAATGTGTCAGTCTCTCTGTGGGTCCAGCTCGGAGATGGAACCATACCTCCTACCTGTCACCGGTTAATGTGTCAGTCTCTCTGTGGGTCCAGCTCGGAGATGGAATTTCTTTACAGAGACTATTTAACTCATGCCACAAATGCTAGTCAATGACCAATCATGTTTCAATGAATGTTGTTTTACAACCAATGACAGTCGTGTTTCACCTCGCTCTTTATCAGCTCCTGCTTTTGTGATAAAGAACGCTCCTCCTTTTTAATGTTCTGAACACGTCAAAGCATTATTTTTCTCCAACAAATACATTGAATATAGCAAATAATGAAAAGATTCCTTGATTTTACTGAGTTGTTTACTAAAAAAATTAATGAATAACCCGTAATGTTGATTATGATATATAGTTTGATGTGTTTCATTATTTCTCCACTTGGGTGCACTCTTACAATATTGCGATCTTATTTGGCAATAAATAATATGAACAAGCAGCAGTGAATGAACATAACCTCACATTTCTGATTTGTTTTCAAAAATCACCGTTTACATTAAATATATAAATATTTTAAAATAACTATAGTTAAACAATGATTTGTGAGTAAACAGCTTAATTTTATTCGTTAAATAGTCCTACCAAATGCCACTCTTGATTTACAAATTCTCTAGATAAATTGGAAATCACTCGTGGCATTACTTATGATAATTATATATATATATATATATTATGATTTAAATATTAATCGATTTATGTTTCTTGTCTTATTTGTAATATCCAGGGTCAGGATTTTTATGATATAGCATATTTTTTGGTAAGAGAGATTTGTTCCTGAAATATACATAAATTGAACATTAGAGAATTATATCAGGGAATTAGGATAGAGAAGAAAGGGTTTCAGGCTAGAACAAACATAATTCGAAATGGAAATGGGGATATGATTGCAGATTCCAGCAGTATATTAAATAGATGGAAAAGTTACTTTAATCAGCTATTAAATGTACGTACAGAACAGGATATTGATGGAGATAATTTACAGACAGCAGAAATACTAGTCGCAGAACCAAGTTCATTAGAGGTTGAAACTGCAATAGAAAAATTGAAGATGTATAAAGCATCAGGTTCAGATGAGATCCCAGGAGAAATGACAAAATCAGGGGGAGAAAAATTGATGGACAATATATGCCGGTTGCTTAATATGATTTGGGAAAAAGCTCTTCCAGATGAATGGAAAGGATCGATTATCATACTAATTTATAAGAAAGGATATAAAACTGATTGCAACAACTATAGAGGCATCACATTACTTTTAACTTCGTACAAAATTCTAACAAATATATTAGTAAGCAGACTTACTCCTTATATTGATGACATTCTAGGAGATCATCAATGTGGATTTAGAAGAAACAGGTCTACAACAGATCAAAGTTTTAGTATAAGGCAGATTTTAGAAAAGAAATGGGAATATAATGGTACTGTAGTCTAATCAAATATAGGCCTACGTAGACTTAAAAAAAAAGGCATACGATTCCATTAAGAGGGAGAAGTTATATAGTATCCTGCTAGAGTTCGGAATTGCTAAAAAGTTAGACTTATACGAATGTGTCTAATGGCACAAAGAGTAGGGTGCGTGTAGGAAAACAGTTTTCAGATACTTTTGAAATGCACAATGGATTGAAGCAAGGAGATGCACTATCTCCTCTACTATTTAATTTTGTCAATACTAGTAAAATTCATATCAAATTCCGTTGAGGTGAAGTCATATGATGAAAGTTAAAAATTAAAAGACAAATACTATGAAATTTTAATAAATAAATGGAATATAAAGCTAATTACAAGACATGATTATTTATGAAAATTAGAACAGAAAAGAAAAGGAAATTCTGCTATAACTAAACAATATGCATCCTAAAATAGAATTTACGGAGGAGATAGAACTTAATAACAAAATTAACTATCTAGACCTTACCATAACGACAAATTTAGAAAAAAAGAAACTTGAAATAAGTATTTTCCGCAATCTACAAATAATATGCTCGCCCTTAATAACAAATCTAGACACCCATACCAACATAAAATCAGCACATTTAATAGTTTAATCAACGGAATGTTAAAATTACTCTTGAACAAAACAAATTATAACAAAGAACTACAATATCTTAAAAACATGACGAAAAGCAACGGTTTCAACAATGAAATCATTGATAAGCTTATAAAGAAACAAAAAAAAAATGACGTAAACAATATAACAAAACTTGAAAGAGCATCTGATAATAATAAAACATGGGTAGCATTAATATACATAGGAAATGAAACCACAAAACTAACCAGAACTTTAAAAAAGATAAATAAAAACATTAACATAGCTTATAAAACAGGAAACAAACAACATAATATACAATGGCAAAGAAGAACACAACAAATTCAACAACAAGGGAGTCTACAAACTAACATGTAAAGATTGTAATACATTTTATATTGGCAGGACAAGCAGAGATTTCAATACAAGATATAAAGAACACCTAAAAGATTTCATACACGCGCGTGATAAATCAAGATATGCTAAACATCTCATTAACGCAGGTCATCGAATGAACACAATTGAAAATACTCTCACGATAATCAAATGAGAAAACATACCAGCTAGGATAAATACATTTGAAGACCTCGAAATTATAAAGGAAACAAATAACACCTCCTTCTTAATGAGAACACACCCCAGTCAAACCCATTATACGAGATCGTCAAAAACAAGTCAGTTGCTGCTACAAACAGTTGGGGTATACATCACCGTACACAACAACAACGAGTAGCGGAGGCTCAACCTGCAGAAGATGGAAGATAACTTCCGAAAGCGCTCCAGTTAATTTTATATACGATATTTTAACAAAGTTGAGAACGACGGCACCTACCAACAGGTACATTTTAATTTTTAACTTTCATCATATTTAATTTTGTACCAGAGCATGCCATCAAATCTTTAGTGGATGAAGAAGGCCTACAACTCAATAGCATTAATAAGCTGTTGGTTTATGCTGATGATGTAGTACTATTGGGCGATAGCGAGGAGATGCTAAAGACCAACACGCACACACTATTGAGTAATACTAAGAAATTGGGGCTGGAAGTAAATATCAATAAAACTAAGTAGCTATATGGTCACACGTAGAAATACATTATATAATGGAAATGGACAGCTAATGACAAATGAGGGACATTTTGAGGAAGTGGCTGAATTCAAATACCTAGGAACAATAATCACAAATAGGAATGAGATGCACAAAGAATTAAACATAGGCTCAATTCTGGAAATGCGTGCTATTATGCATTACAGAGACCCAATTCCTTTCAAGAAACGTAAAAATGAAAATACATAAAACTATTATTCTACCAGTTATATTATATGGATGCGAAACATGGAATCTTACTTTAAGAGAGGAAAGGAGATTACAAGTATTTGACAATTAAATTACTTAGGAAAATTTTTTGACCAAAGAGAGATGAACAGACAGGTGAATGGAGAAGACTTCATAACAGTGAACTACATGGTCTTTATAGGAAGCCAGATATAATAAGAACAGTTAAGTCTGGTAGACTGTGATGGGCAGGACATGTGCACGAATCGGGAATGAAAGACGTGCATGGAAGCTTCTTGTAGGAAAACCAGAGGGAAAACGCCCAGTTGATAGACCAAGAATGAGGTGGCAGAATAACATTAACTATGATTTGAGGGAAATAGATTATACAGGGGATGATTGGAAAACATTAGCTCAAGATAAGGATGTATTGAGAGCTTATGTCCGCGCAGCCATGAACTTACGGGTTCGATAGAGCCAGTGAGTTAGTTAGTTAATAAACTTAAATATTTTTTACACAAAAACCAATTGAATTAAAGTACACCCTTAGACAAAAAAAAGAGTCATCTTTTGATTCTATCAACCGATCGGGGAACTTCGTGAGCACTCGCAGAAGCCTTATTCACATTAACACGTTTTCAGTAATTGTACTGTGTTGTTTGCTAGTTAACGCAGTGCACACTCAAGTAACATAAAAGAGAGAACTTGCCTTTGTGTGTTTCCGTGGTCGAGCGGTTTAACACACAGCATCTGCGTTCGTAACCACACGGGTTCCGATTCCCGTTCTACTTTTTTTTTTTTACTGAATGTTAGGATAGCATTTCGCCTGTAATATAGTTTCATATTTAATTTTATATTCGAGTTTTATGGCTTTAATGCACACATAAAACACATAAATGAAACCCTTCTAATAATAAAATGAAGAAAGAAAATATCTTCTAAAATGAAAACTTTAACAAAATTAATATCGGGTGTATGAACCCTCAGCATCTATTACCGTCCTCAATCTGCAGGGCATTGATGCAATGAAATGTCTACAGTCACGTGGGCGTTCGGCTAGAGCATCCCAGACGTTCTGAATTTGTGCCCATAAGCCATCTTTCGTCTTTCGTGCATCTGCAGGACAATTAGAGTTCATTATAAACAAACTTGTTAGAGGCTGTTGCTTTTGCGCAGAACGTATGCGCATCAATCTATTAAAATCAATACATTGACATCGCCTAGAACAAACCCTGAATGTGGTAAAATAATTGTTACAATAACGACATTAACATTGATTTAGTTCAATTGTCAAAATAAAATGTATTTAATTCATGAAACATTTTAATATAAATATCACGAAAAAAACTACATAATTGAGGACGCGAACCTGCGACCTTCATTAACAATAACAGTGACTGCATGCTTTACCGCTGACCTAACAGGGCACGTAGAAGTATCTTCACTCAGTTCATGCCACATAACGCAGTAGCTCAGGGCCTGCACAATTATGACTAGTTTACTAGTGTGAACCCAGCGCTGTGTCGAGTAGGACTTAGAAGAAATACGCGTTCAAGAGATGACTCCTTTTTTTGTCTAAGGTTGTCATATTTATTCATATTTGGTAATTTATAGGTTATGTGCCAGAGTATATTATAGCAATTTATTGGTCATATTCGTCATATTTTCACTCTTTTAAGAATTAAAGAACTTTTATCGTACAATTTCTTACTTCCGTGTTCATTTGAGTTGTTAAATTTCTCTGAATTTTGTTTTTTTGTAAAAACTATCATCCTCTCCTATTTCGTTTCAATTCACAGTATGAAGTTTTCCCTTACGTATATACCTGAGCAAATATTTATGTACTGTCTCGCGACAAGCAGGTAGCTTACTTACTTACTCACTGGCACTATCGAACCCGTAGGTTCATGGCGCGCGGACATAAGCTCTCCATATATCCCTATCCTGAGCCAATGCTTTCCAATCATTCCCTGTATCATCTACTTCCCTCAAATCATAGTTAATGTTATTCTCCCACCTCATTCGTGGTCTACCAACTGGGCGTTTTCCCTCTGGCTTTCCTACAATAAGCTTCCATGCAAGTCTTTCATTCCCCATACGTGTAACCTGCTACTGATAAATAATTTTAATAAAATAAAAAGTATGCTACAATATCAAATGCCATACTTTAGTTTGCTCCTCATTTTGTTTTGTTCTTAAAATAAACAGTTAATTGCCATAAACAAATTTACTAATTGGTTTTACAACTGAAATTATTGCATAATTATAATATTACTGGGTCATATTTTTTTTTATTTTCTTCTTCTTCTTCACTTCCTGGTTTAGGCAAGAGTTGCCTGTCCCGATTTTTTTATTTTACAGTGCATATTTTTTGTAAATTTTGTGTAATAATTGCATTTTTCATATTTCGGTGGTTTTTAGATAATTAAAATCCTTGCCCTAGTAACATCTACAATATTTTTGTTAGCCCAAATACAATTGGATGAGATAGACTATGATTAGTCTCATATTGTCCCTGTCAGCAGGACCTGCTCCACAGTTTTAACATTCTAGTACTCCAGGGGACTCCACTCCTGGCGACATTACACTTAGCCCATAGACTTAGCCAGGAGTCACGCAGCCCCATAATTTACTAAGCTCCATCGGTCGTGCCTTGGTCCTCCAGTCGGGAACCCGTCCTGTTGCTGCTGTGAGACCAGCACAGAGCGAACCCGAATTGGCACTCATCACCTGTTGACACACAAATTGACCATCTGACTTAGCCGGGAGGAGTGACTAGCATACTCCATGTCTGCCAACCGGGGAGATGTCCTGCCGCTGTTGTGAGTCCAGCATGCTCAACAATAGAGCTGTTAATACGCCAAATCGCTCACCTCTTGATGACCCCACTAATGATCCACGAGTGAGCCTTGAATTAGCCGGGAGGACAGACATTCTACTGACAATTTCCCTATCCGCCAGCGGAGGACGCGCACTGCTGCTATTGTGAACCCAGCGATAGCAGCCTGACCCGATAGAACTCCGACAGATGATAAAACATGATTATGTTACTTTAAATATATATATATATATATATATATATATATATATATATTCACGTCACGTGACTGCCTCTCCTCTCATTGGTTAAGAGAACCAAAACACACGTGTTACTATTCTGGTACAGTTGGAAAGTTAAAGAATAAAATATGGCACGCATCGACAGAATTAAACACTAACTATTGTCCATTTTCTCTCATAAAACATTATAAAAACATTGTGTAAACTGCGCTTGTCATTTGTAGTTTCATTTGTTTACTTACATTACCAACACATAGTGAAATTAGTTTAGTTCAGAACAATCATTATTTGAAATAATATATGTCTAGTGGCTGAGAATTTGGTAAAATATTTTAATAAGTAACATTATGATGCTAGTTAACTTTTGTATTCAATAATGACAACAGGGATCGGAACATGATTGAGTTGAATGGAATTGAGGAAAATTTAGTTCATAATGATTGAACCTACCTAAAATCTCTCTCCTCTCACTCCCCCCTCTCTCTCTCTCGCTCACACACTCTTTCTCACACACATTCTCGCACACACTCTCTCACACATTCTCTCTCTTATTCACACTCTCTCTCACACTCACTCTCTCACAATCTCGCACACACTCTCTCTCACAATCTCTCACACACTCTCTCACAACACTCACTCTCTCTCACACACACTCTCTCTTTCAACACTCACTCTCTCTAACACACACACTCTCTCTCTCACACACTCTCTCTCAACACTCACTCTCTCACACACACTCTCTCTCTCAATACTCACTCTCTCACCACTCTCTCTCACACACACTCTCTCTCTCTCAACACTCACTCTCTCACACACTCTCTCAACACTCACTCTCTCACACACACTCTCTCTCTCAACACTCACTCTCTCACACACACTCTCTTTCAACACTCACTCTCTCTCACACACACTCTCTCTCAACAATCACTCTCACTCACACAAACTCTCTCTTTCAACACTCTCTCTCACACACACTCTCTCTCAACACTCACTCTCTCACACACTCTCTCAACACTCACTCTCTCTCACACACACTCTCTCTCAACACTCACTCTCTCTCACAATCTCTCACACACTCTCTCAACACTCACTCTCTCTCACACACACTCTCTCTCACACACTCTCTCTCTCTCTCAACACTCACTCTCTCTCACACACACTCTCTCTCAACACTCACTCTCTCTCACACACACTCTCTCTCTTTCAACACTCATTCTCTCTCACACACCCTCTCTCTCTCAACACTCACTTTCTCACACACTCTCTCACACACACTCTCTCAACACTCACTCTCTCTCACAATCTCTCACACACTCTCTCTCAACACTCACTCTCTCTCTCACACACTATCTTTCAACACTCACTCTCTCTCACACACTCTCTCTCTCAACACTCACTCTCTCTCACACACTCTCTCTCAACACTCACTCTCTCTCACAGACTCTCTCTTTCAACACTCACTCTCTCTCACACACACTCTCTCTTTCAACACTCACTCTCTCTCACACACACTCTCTCTCACACTCACTCTCTCACACACTCTCTCAATACTCACTCTCTCTCACACACTCTCTCTCACACACTCTCTCTCAACACTCACTCTCTCTCTCACACACTCTTTCTCTTTCAACACTCACTCTCTCTCACACACACTCTCTCTCTCAACACTCACTCTATCTCACACACACTCTCTCTCACACACACTCTCTCTCTCAACACTCACTCTCTCACACACTCTCTCAGCACTCACTCTCTCTCTCAACACTCACTCTCTCTCACACACACTCTCTCCCAACACTCACTCTCTCTCACACACACTCTTTCAACACTCACTCTCTCTCACACACTCTCTCTCAACACTCACTCTCTCTCACACACACTCTCTCTCAACACTCTCTCTCACACACTCTCTCAACACTCACTCTCTCTCACACACTCTCTCTCAACACTCATTCTCTCTCACACACTCTCTCTCTCAACACTCTCTCTCACACACACTTCTCTCACACACACTCTCTCTCTCTCAACACTCTCTCTCACACACACTCTCTCACACACACTCTCTCACACACTCTCTCAACACTCACTCTCTCTCACACTCTCTCTCTCAACACTCACTCTCTCACACACTCTCTCAACACTCACTCTCTCTCCACACTCTCTCTCACACACTCTCTCTCTCAACACTCTCTCTCACACACACTCTCTCCCACTCCAACACACTCTCTCCCACACACACTCTCTCTCACACACTCTCTCTCACACACTCTCTCTCTCACACTCTCTAAACACTCACTCTCTCTCACAATCTCTCACACACTCTCTCTCAACACTCAATCTCTCTCTCACACACTCTCTCTTTCAACACTCACTCTCTCTCACACACACTCTCTCTCACACACACTCTCTCTCTCAACACTCACTCTATCTCACACACACTCTCTCTCTCTCACACACACTCTCTCTCAACACACTCTCTCTCACACACTCTTCCCCTCTCTCTCTCTCTAACTTAGAGAATCACGTATTGTCGTGAGAGGATTTGTAACTGTGGATTACAAAGAAGAATGAGATGCAGAAAGAAATTAAACATGGGCTCAATTATAGAAATGCATGTTGTTGTCCAAACTTATCTAAAAATAAATAAACTAAAAATGTATAAAATGTTATTCTCCCCGTTCTATGGTTCTTATTTTAAGGGAGGACAAAACATTACGATTATAATTATTTGAGAATAAAGTTTTTAGTAACATTTTTGGACCAAAGAGAGATGAACAGACAGACTAAATAACAGTGAGCTATACGATCTTTAGAAACCAGATCTAATAAGAACAGTTAAGCATCATACACTGCGATGGGCAGGACATGTGGCACGAACATAGAATGAAAGAGGAACATGGCAACTCTTTATAAGGAAACCAGGGGGCAAGAGCCCAACAGATTGGTCAAGAAATAAGTGAGAGAATAACATTAATCAAGATTTGAGGGAGGTAAATTATACAGAGGATGATTGGAAAATATTAGCTCCGGATAAGGATGTATGTCAGCGCTGCCATGAACCTATGGATCCGACAGTGCTAGTGAGTTAATTAGATTCACACACATACTTTTCTTGACCATACAAGAATATGGAGGGCCTCTCAGGAAGACCAATCAGTTCAATGCCAGAACCACTTCCGAAACAACACGAACATCTAAGACATGTCAAACCATTCAGGCATTCACTCAAAAGACGAATATGATACGGATGATGTTTATGATGACCAAATGATGCCCGGGGATCATTTGGGCCTTAACGTTTCCCGGCATTTGTGTTTTTACAGGTAAGGAAAACTCCAAAAGAAACCTCACCCAGGAAATTGTCCCGACCGGGGATTGAACCCGGGCCCACTGCGTTCGAGGCAACAACGTTGCCCATAATGATAGACTACCTCAAATAATTAACATTAGGCAAAGAGGAAGAAAAATAAATTCTGAACTTATTAATGTTGCCTATTCCAGTCTCAAGTCCATCGTTTCCTTGGCCGTCTAGGAGATCTTTTCTCATGTGGTTTGTATGTGTTGATCGTTTTGGGTAATATTCTATTGTCCATTCTGTCTAAATGTTTTTTCCATTGGTATTTGTGCTCTTCTAGTTTATCGAGTATTGAAAATATCTCCATTTCTTAATGATTCATTATGTAATATATCCATGCGTGTACATCCTTACATTTCAGGTTGCAATATTCATCATATCCGTCATTCCAAATCGTATAGCCGTTTCGTTGCGTAAGTTGTATCCATTGAATCTGTCCTGGTTTCGTATTCGCACTTGACACTTCTGAGTGATATTTTTTTTACTTGGATGGGTTACCAGCCCAACCGCAACATCCCCAACCTGGAGGACCAAAGTTTAATTTCAGAGTTGTCGTTCTCCTAGACAGACTGCCTTATAACGCTTGCAGAGTTAAGTGTGCCCCGAGTATCTGGTTCTATTGCGCCAGAAACTCGCCATTCATCCTCTATCTTCAAAAACAGTCTACGTGAAGGTAGATGGAGGTTAGGTAGAGAGAGGCTATATTTTGCGCTGATTATTTGGAGTCTTTTGTAGAGTCTGAGAGCTCATCATCAGATCCGCCCAGGTCATTATCTACCCATTATGGATCAATAATAATTATTAAAAATACAAACCACATGAGCATTAATGATAATCAAATATTTTGTATCAAGGGTATCATGTCGATTGTTGAGGGTTACGCCTTTAGGCTATGGAGTTACCAAGACGATGTCGTAACATTACATGCTCCTAGAAACATGTCCTTACATTTAAAACTTCTATCTATGAGGGATAATCAATTGGAGGAATATTATTCCAGACTATTTAACTCATGCCCCAAATGGGAGTCAATGACCAATCACATTTCAATGATTTCTGTTTTACAACCAATCAGAGTCGTGTTTCACCAAATATTTATCAGTGTTATAATTACCATATTAAAGAAAGCTCCTCCTTACAATATTGCGTTCCTTTGGCAATAAATAGTATGATCTGGTTGCAGTGATAAACAAAAGAAGCAGTAGAAGCGTACCTATCGTTTCTCATTTGTAAACATCGCCGTTTACATTAAATATATAAATATTTTAAAATAACTATAGTTAAATAATGATTTGTGAGTAAACAGCTTAATTTTATTCGTTAAATAGTCCTAACAAATGCCACTCTTGATTTCCAAATTATCTAGATAAATTCACTCCTCACTTCGTGAGTCGTGAATTTATCGATAATTTGGAAATCACTCGTGGCATTACTTATGAAGAATTGTACTCTAATGGAAGCCAGGCCCGCATTTTGGTAGCTGCTTTTTATAGTGAAAAATCGTCACCCTTTCGACTATAGTCTAAAAGGAACAACCTGAGACAGGATTTTAGAAAGAAACAGCAACATATAATCACTCTCTCTTTCGCACAGGGGCTGCTTTACAGGATCGATGACATTGGTATAATGCCTTCCATGTCCAGAAAACAATTACAAATGACAAATCCTACCCCCAACTCAAGACAAACGCAGCAGATATCCGTCTTTAAGTTGTTTCCCCAGACAGTATAGGGTAGAGATGGGCCCGCTCCGACTCAAAGTACAGCATCCTGTGGCCAGGACCGTTCAGTGTTCAGTAACTCGATTGATATTGAGGTTGAAATTGAGTCGTGACACAGAGACTGCCCATCTATAGACAAAAGCAGGGGTCACCAATTAGATTTCATGGAGGTCCATTTTCAAAGTAGTAAATTAAGTCGAACTCCGGAACCACTATTGATTAAACATACCCAGCTTTTATGAAGTAGGCCTAATTAATATTACGAAAATTATTTATATTCTGTTATGGGTATTAATTGCACAAATTAAACAAAACTATCAAATAATACTAAAAGGATACAGCACAGTAGTATGCAGTTATTAATTCTAACAACTATTAATAAATGTATGATAAATTCAGTGCCAATACTGACATTTTTTAGATGTAACAATCTGTCTGAAGTCTGGATCTAAATTTGTACAAGGTACTTTTAAGCAAGTCACTTAAGTATTCTTGACCTAAATTTGTTCTTGATAAAGTTCATTTTCGAAAATGCTGATTTACAAGTAGGCCTAAGTGTTGTACTGAAAAATGTACATAATGTTAATGCCAAATTTTGTAGCTGTGGATATTTATTTGCAGACACACATGTGCACCAAAATTCTTCATAGATAACTGATGGTGGTTTCTTGAATATGTCTTCCAAAGCTGCATCTTCTTGGAACTCAATGACCTCCAGTTGTAGGGGGCCGTTCTTGATGTTCAATTCTGCTTCAGCCCCACTGATCCAATCACCAAAGAGTAAATATTCATTAAAATCTGTACATTACTGATGTATTCACGTAGACTTTCACGACCGGAGTTGCTATGATGATCTAGATGAAGATTTTCGGGCTGTAGGCCGTGGTCGTGAGGCTTGTAGTTCCCCACGTTTCGCCAAAGACTGCGTCTGGCATCCTCAAGGGTTGAGTCTCAAGACAACCCTTGAGGATGCCAGACGCAGTCTTTGGCGAAACGTCGGGGAACTACAAGCCTCACGACCACGGCCTACAGCCCGAAAATCTTCATCAAGATCATCACTGTACATTACTGATTTTTTTTTAATCTTTGAATCTGTCCTGGGACTCAGTTAATAAACCAGGTATATTGCAGTCTATTTCAATATTTTTTTTTTCCAAACTTTTAGGTGCAATATAAATCAACTTTTATAAGATTCATGATGTGTTCCGTTGAGATATTATTCAAAATTAATATAAAATTATGGAATATTCACCTGAAAGGTCCGTCTCCTCAACTTAATTAATCATTTAACTGTAGCTCTTTCGGGACTTGTCCCATCATCGGCAGGATTCAAAACTGGTGTTTCACTGAATATCTGGTAGAGGGGGTTGCATGTATTGGGTTCGTTTTCGTTTATCAGGCTGTCGTTGTTTTGAGCTGCTTTCATGATTTCCATCTCTTCGAGTGCACAGAGAAAATAATCCAGCGAAGATAAACGTACTCGAAGAGATGGAAATCATGAAAGCAGCTCACAACAACGACAGCCTGATAAACGAAAACGAACCCAAAACATGCAACCCCCTCTACCAGATCTTCAGTGAAACACCAGTTTTGAATCCTGCCGATGATGGGACAAGTCCCGAAAGCGCTACAGTTAAATGATTAATTAAGTTGAGGAGACGGACCTTTCAGGTGAATATTCCATAATTTTATATTAATTTAATATAAATCAGTACATTCTGATAAAAAGTGTATGTTTTCAGAATCTACCTTCGTTCTTTTGGTTTCCATATTTAACGTCGCCAAACACCCTGTATCACAAACCACAAAATGCAAACAATTGCAATTATGAATAATATAAATTATTTGAAAACAAACGGAAGTCGGTTATGTGCGCAATATATGCATGCTGGACCATACGCAGTATCGCCAACCGAGCCAATAATAATTCTATCATGACAACTGGTTTTATTCGACGTTTAATCGGGTTTAAAAATGTATATTCGTTCGATATTTAAGGGGTCGGGAAACCAAAGTCACAGGGCCCGGATCCGGACCGCGGTCCGCCAATTGGTGACCCCTGGACTAAAGTATCTCTTTTAGCCTGGGTTATCATGTTTGAGCTGTGCGGCATGTTAGCAATAGTAGCAATGGTATCACCAGCATAGATCGCATGCAATTTATCCTCGAATCCCCTCCACCACGAACAAGATAAAGATATCGTCGGACAAGATTGTGCAATGTGAATATATATTATATAATGGGAACACGAGTCTCGATGAAGAAGATAAAGAAATCCATATTACATATGTTGTGCAAAATACATCATAGAAAAAACAGCATATTAACATATTAAACAAAATGTATTGCATTACATTGTGCAATATAATGTATTAGATTATATTGTATATGTTTGTCTAGCATTACATACAGGAGTGACTAAATAATGGAAAGACCTTCCAAATCTTCATTAATTTAACCCCCTGCATCCTTAGATATCAAATAGGCCTATGATATACATGGTGTTTAATTTTTTTCTCGCTTCGGGAATAACTGCAACTCAGTGTGATCGGTGATATCATACCCGATACTTTCAGAGCTTCAAAAGCTATATCTCTCTCCCCCTCTCTCCCTCTCTCTGTTTGTTCAGTCTTTAGATGACAGCATTAATTAGAGGGCAAAAAATTGATTAAGACCAAATATATTATAAACAATACCTTGCATGAAGACTATTAAATGTCCTCCATAAAAATCAATTTTCTTTTTTGTTTCTTCAAATTTTGTTATTTTGATTCCTGTGAATGCATTAAACGTGAAAATAAAAGTATAATTGAAAAAATCTCAATTTAGGACCCCATAAAAGCCGCACTCCATTTTTTGAAACCCCTTAAAGTTTTTTTTTATTTGGCTCCCTAGAAACCCATTAAGCACAAAAATGTATTTTTATAAACCTTTCTTCAGGAGACCTCCAGACAGCTGCAAGTTTTCTTGAAACTGATTCATACAAGTTACGAATGTATTGTATGGGTATCTCCATCCATCCATAGTAATTTTGACTGAAGGCAGGTCCTTTACTGCAATCATAGCATTTTCATGCTATGCTTGCAGCTTTACTAGGGAATTGTAGGTGTGGTACTTCCCGTTGCTTTCCACACCGGCGAAGGATGATGATGATGATGATGATGATGATGATGGCCATATGATTTCGGGGACTGTTTGGGCCTTAAAGTTTTCCTGGAATTTGTCTTACAGGTGAGGAAAAACCCCGATAAAAACCTCACTCAGAAAAACTGCCCCGACCGGGGATCGAACCCGGGCCCGCTGCGTGACAAGGCAGCACGCTACCTTGAGACCACAGCGGTGAACTTATGGGTACCTAGTAGCTACTATTCTTCATGGAGAATTTATTCTAGTTCTTTAACAGAGGGAGAAGATGGAAACCTTGTCCTTACTCTAGTTTCTAATTTATACTAGAATATGGAATTTATTGCCTTTTTTTTTCAGAATAAAGAAAATACATATGCATTTACATTGCGCACGGGCCTGCTTGGCCGTACGTGCATTATTTTTCCATGAATAAAAAATAAAACTAATAATATAAACAAATACCTACAAATACACCTGTATCAAACAACAATAACAGGCTACATATAAGTAAAATCTATGTCTGCACTAAATCAAAATAATACATATCTACATTCATCCACATTCCGTACATTAATATTAAAAAAAAAATGCTAGAAAACAAATTAGAAAAAAAAAGCACACACACATACACCCACACACCCCCACACATATACACACCGCACGCTCATACCCCCCTCCCCCCGTCCCTGCAGACATTAAGTGCACTATCATGATTAAAGATCGAAAACAAAGACCATATTGAGATTCTTCTTATTGTTAATACATATATCCTTAATCTACAATTTTGTTATATCTCAATTTTCTTACTGTACCCAAAAATTTGCATGTTTTTGATTCACTCTCGATCCGTCCTAAAAGATCCCAACACGCCACTCTCCCTCGATCCGACTTGAGAAATCTCTCCGGCAGCATCTGTAATCTAAGTTGTTCTGTCTCTCTACAGAATGCTATAATATGCTGCCAGTTTTCATGGTCATCGCATAGTGGGCATAGTTTAATGCCTTCCTCATTTGTTAAATTATGGGCCATCCATCCCCCAAATGAAACCATGCAATAGCACTTTTATCATCCCCATCCAAAGAGTCAATATATTTCTCCCTTCCCCACGAAAGTTTCAGTTCTGTCTGCAGGGTGAGCGATATTTTCTGACTACACTCTGCTTCTATATACTGTCTGTCTATATCGATTAGTCTCTTCTTAACTCTCCTCCAAACATTTCTATTATTCCGCATACTCCTCTCCCATACCCAACCCATCCCTATGCCCTTCAATCCCCTTTCTACACCGATTACCCAATCTCCCGAAACACACTGCCTTTTCTGTTCATTGTAACACTCTGCTCTAAGCGAGTCCTGATTCCCGTTTATTATGTCCAACCAATACTTAATAGCCATAATTTTGCCCCTTATTGTGTCCGAAAATGTACCGAATTCCTTCAGTATGCCACAATTTGAAGTCCCCGTTGCTAATCTCATTGCTTTCTTAAGAAACATAGGTTGAATTTTATCTAGTGTCCCCGTTCGTTCCCAACCCCATAATTCTGAGCCATACAGCATGGTCGCTCTCACAGTCGAAGAATAAACCTGTTCTAGTGTACGCATCGGTATGTTTCGCAATTTTGACATATTATTAAGCATTTCACTTGTCCGGCACCTAGCTCTCATTGTTGCATTTTCGATGTGTCTCGTCCATTTTCCATTCATTGTCAAAGTCATCCCCAATAGACAAAGTTTTTAACATTTTCTAAATTCTCACCATGGTATGTCCACCTTTCCCTCCCGCTGTATACCGACCCGTTTTTAAAAGTCATGGCTTTCGTTTTGCTAACGTTAACAGTAAGTCCCCAAGTCGTACAGTATGTCGATAGTAAATCTAAACCCTTCTGCATGCCATCTATTTTTGTGGAAAAGAGGCATAAGTCATCTGCATACATTAGAACAGGAATACTTCGCTCACCCACCGTTGGAGCATCGATCCCCTCTACTTCCAGCATCAAAGCTACATCGTCTATAAATAAGTTAAATAACAGTGGTGACAATACACATCCCTGTTTTACACCCTTAACTGCCTTTATATTTTCTGAAACTTGGTCCCTCCCATATTTAACACAGAACTCCACTTTTTTATAAATTCCCAATAGCGCCCTAATCATAGTTCCCGATACTCCTAGTTGCCATAATTTCTGTCATAGGGCATTGCGTTCAACAGAGTCAAATGCTTTTTTCAGATCTATAAAAGTACAGTGTAACCTGCCTCGTTTGACACTCAAACATCTGTTAATTGCTGTTCTCAGGACAAATAGATTGTCCGCCGTCCTGAAGCCTTCCCTGAACCCGGTTTGGTATCGTGAAATTTTATTATTTTCATATCCAATTTTTTAGCCTGTTATATAGCACTGTGCAATAAATTTTTCCAAACACCGGCAGAAGAGAGACACCGCGGTAATTGTCCGGATTGTTAACTCCACCCTTACCCTTGTAAATAGGATGCAGTATTGATGTGGACCATTCATCTGGATAGCTTCCTTTTCATAGATTTTGTTAAAAATACCTACTATGTATCCTGTCCATTTATCAATTTTCAAGGCTTCTTTATAGAACTCGGCTGGTATACCGTCTAGACCAGGAGCTTTTCCATTTTTCATGGATCGAATCGCATCCCTCACCTCTTGTTTTGTTATCTCCGAGTCTAGCATTGGTACGTCTTGACCAACTAATAATAGCCGCGGTCCCTCCCAATTCCCCCTCCTGTGTAAACACCCTTTCGAAATGAAGTACCAAGTTTCTGGCGAAATTTTATTTACTTTTTTACGATATTTAATTTCCCTAATTACTTTCCAGATTTTGGTAACATCCCGTTCCTTCATAGCCTGATTAATTCTCTCCAAGATTTTTCCCTCCCAATTCTCCCTGGTTCTAGCCGTTATCTCTTTATATCGTCTCCTCATCTCTATGTACACCCGCCGATTGAAGTCGCCACCCTCCTTTCTGAACCTCACTAAAGCCCTCTCCGCTCGTCTTTTTCCTTCCCTACATGCATTATCGTACCAGCCTTCATCTCGTTTTTGCCCTGATTTTCCTCTAATCTGCATATTTTTTCCCCCCTTCCCACATTAGTAATCTTAATTTTTCACCTCTTCCTCCACATCGCCTAATACCTCCGGTGTCGAAGACTCTAGTTTGTTAAGTAGTTCCTGTGTCTTATCCTCTCTCCAGCAGAACCGCCTAACAGTTCTAATGTCTCCCCTCCTTCCCGTATTCAAGCTCCCCACTTCCTTTCCCTCTTCTTCAAATTCTAATTGGATTTCGATAGGTGAGTGATGCGATTCGATTCTGTCCGCTACTTTAAATGCTGCAATCCTAGAAATAAGATTCTGTGAGTAGAGCATATAGTCCACAACACTTCCTCCATTACCGTTTATGAACGTAAGTTCTCCTTCAGTATCTTCCCCGTATTTTCCGTTTAGCATTTCTAGGTTATGAATATCGCAAAACGTCAGAAGTTCTCTCCCATACGTATTAATAACCCTATCCTTACTCGCCCGAAATCCCTTTCTTAAATCTTCCTCTCCTTCTTCCGTCCCTAAAGTTATATTTTCTCTCCCAGTTCTACCATTAAAGTCCCCCATTATAAGAGTATCTGTATCCGGGAATTTATGTCCGAGTTCTATCATTGTATCTCCCAGGTCATCAAAAAATGTAGATATAGCGTGTCGAGACCCAGCCGGGTGACGATATACCGAGAGGATACACAAACAAAGATCTCCGATTTTTACATGAATACACGTGACACCCTGTAATTCAACATGAACATTTTCAGCATTACGCCTTAATACATAATATTCATATGTTGATATTGGGCTGGCCACGGTAGACTTTAAATTTCTCCCTCATTGTCCCCAAATCAGTCTTTAACACAACCAGCAATGTGAGTAGGGGCACTAACTAACTATTGAACCCGTAGGTATATGGCTGCGTGGACAAAAGCTCGCCATACATCCCTTTGCTGAGCTAATATTTTCCAATCATTCCCTGTATAATCTACTACCCTCAAAACATGTTTAATGTTTTTCTCCCACCTCATTCTTGGTCTACCAACTGGGCGTTTTCCCTCTAGTTTT
Organism: Diploptera punctata; assembly: GCA_030220185.1. Lineage (NCBI taxonomy): Eukaryota > Metazoa > Arthropoda > Insecta > Blattodea > Blaberidae > Diploptera > Diploptera punctata. The sequence continues at coordinate 2,958,143 of JASPKZ010010680.1, read as the reverse complement.
CCTACAAGAAGCTTCTACGCAAGTCTTTCATTCCTCATTCGTGCTACATGTCCTGCCCATCGCAGTCTATGAGACTTAAATGTTCTTATTATATCTGGCTTCCTACAAAGACCGTGTAGTGAGTAGGGGCACCCTCATATCAAAATATTGGCTTATCTATGGGGAACAATATCTTTACCATCTTGCATAAGATATGGCATGTGGCATCATTATTATTATTGTTATTGCTGCTATTATTATTACTATTGTTATTACTATTGTTACTGTTATTGTTATAACTACTGTTAACTGTTATTGTTTTTGTTGTTGTTACTGTTCTTGATACTGTTATCGTTACTGTTACTGCTGTTGTTGTGATTGTTGTTATTGTTGTTGTTATTGTTGCTGTGATTGTTGTTGTTTTAGTCGTTGTTGTTATAATTGTAGTTGTTTTGTTGTTACTATTGTCATTATCATTGTTGTTGTTATTGTTATTATTATTAATAATATTATTATTATTATTATTATTATTACTATTGTTCTCTTACTTTAACATCTCACCATATACGTGCTTTTACGTGTCCCATTCCTCGTGGGCCTTACAGAGACATGACCTGTTGGGAGAGAGATTTTAAACATTGGATCATACGAAAAGTGTTTTCACCCACAAGGACATGGCCGAGTGACTATCAGTTCAAACCAGGGCCTCCTCCGATACAACACAACATTAGGAGAAAACACAAATGTCACGCTCATAAGTGCCCAGTATGTACTGTAGGCCCGCATTGGACTTAAGTGCCATTTAAAAAGATTAGGGGTCCTCATCTAGAGGATATGTGGATGGCGACCACAAGGTGCCCAAGCTGAGCAAAACATTTCTTCCACTTACTTGTGTTTTGCACTCTTTTAACTTTACTATCTAACCTCCCTTGGTTAACTCTTGTTTTTTTCGACCCCGACGCTATTAGGGCATCCGAGGGCTAGGGAGTCTTTCCTTTCTTCCATTTCTTCTTTCCTTTATTTTCTTTTCTTCTCCAGAAAAGCCTGACCAGAGGCTATAAGATGGCAGCCCCATCACTGGTCTTGCCTTCTTTTGGCCAGCAACCAATCGAAGGGACTATTATTATGCTTTCAAATCTTATATGAGAATTTTCCAGAAGGATCAAACTATTTACGCTGGAGGGAAAATTTTCTATAGGATCGTAACAGGCCTTGGCCTAATACTTGGAAGGAAGGAAGAAGAAGAAGATATTAACCAACTAATTAACTAACTAGCACTTTTGAAACCGTATGTTCATGACCGCGCGGACATAAGCTCTCCATACGTCCCTCTCCTGAGCTAATATATTCCAATTATCCCCTATATAATCCACTCCTTCCCTCAAATCATGGTTAATTTTATTCTCCCCATCTCATTCTTGGTCTACCTACACGGCGCTTTCCCTGGTTTTCATACAGGGAGTTTTCATTCCCCTCTTTCATTCCTTATTCTTGCCATATGCCCTGTCCATCGCAGTTACTAGACTTAACCAATCTTATTATACCTGGTTTCCCATAAATATATGTAATATTCTCCTTACACCTGTCTGTTCATCTCTCTTTGGTCCAAATATGTTTCTAAGAACTTTATTTTCAAATGCTCGTAATCTTTTCTCCTCTCTTAAAATAAGAGTCAATGTTTATCCTCCATAGAACTGTAAGAATAACATTTTTATTTATTTTCAGTTTATTTTCATAGAGAAGTTGGGACGACAAGAGTCGCTGTAAAGCATAATAGCGTGCATTTTTATAATTGAGCATATTTAGAAATATACAGAGAAAATTATATATCGAAAATGCATTGATTAATTTATTCTCCTATAAAAAAATAAAAGAAAAAATAAACAAAATAAAATTAAATTTTACAAAAATGTAGAATATATGCTAAATAAACATTAATTAATTTTATAATTTGAAGATTATCGGACATTATTTAGAATTTACTCTATTGAATCATCGTGGTCGGAAATGTAATTTCCAGATAATTTTCTTGCATATCTTCTTAATCAACTTGCTTTCGAACTTGTAGACTTTCCCTTAGCAGTGCCTCTCCTGCATGCACTGGTTTTCCTTCCTCTGCCCTTCTTCTGAGATGTCTTCTTCAGCTGCATTTTCCCGATTTCCCACCTCCTGATCTTCTATTCTGACCACAATCAGTAACTGCACGTTTCGAAGATCTGAGACTATACCTTCCTCAGAATTATACTATAACGCCATCTTTCACATTCTGGTTCAATCCACCTCGTGATCTTCTATTCTGACCACAATCAGTAACTGCACGTTTCGAAAATCTGAGACTATACCTTCCTCAGAATTATACTATAACGCCATCTTTCACATTCTGGTTCAATCCACCTCGTGATCTTCTATTCTGACCACAATCAGTAACTGCACGTTTCGAAGATCTGAGACTATACCTTCCTCAGAATTATACTATAACGCCATCTTTCACACTCTGGTTCAATCCACCTCGTGATCTTCTATTCACCACAATCAGTAACTGCACGTTTCGAAGATCTGAGACTATACCTTCCTCAGAATTATACTATAACGCCATCTTTCACATTCTGGTTCAATCCACCGCGTGATCTTCTATTCTGACCACAATCAGTAACTGCACGTTTCGAAGATCTGAGACTATACCTTCCTCAGAATTATACTATAACGCCATCTTTTACATTCTGGTTCAATCCACCTCGTGATCTTCTATTCTGACCACAATTAGTAACTGCACGTTTCGAAGATCTGAGACTATACCTTCCTCAGGATTATACTATAACGCCATCTTTCACATTCTGGTTCAATCCACCTCGTGATCTTCTATTCTGACCACAATCACTAACTGCACGTTTCGAAGATCTGAGACTATACCTTCCTCAGAATTATACTATAACGCCATCTTTCACATTCTGGTTCAATCCACCTCGTGATCTTCTATTCTGACCACAATCACTAACTGCACGTTTCGAAGATCTGAGACTATACCTTCCTCAGAATTATACGATAACGCCATCTTTCACATTCTGGTTCAATCCACCTCGTGATCTTCTATTCTGACCACAATCAGTAACTGCACGTTTCGAAGATCTGAGACTATACCTTCCTCAGAATTATACTATAACGCCATATTTCACATTCTGGTTCAATCCACCGCGTGATCTTCTATTCTGACCACAATCACTAACTGCACGTTTCGAAGATCTGAGACTATACCTTCCTCAGAATTATACTATAACGCCATCTTTCACATTCTGGTTCAATCCACCCCATGATCTTCTATTCTGACCACAATCAGTAACTGCACGTTTCGAAGATCTGAGACTATACCTTCCTCAGAATTATACTATAACGCCATTTTTCACATTCTGGTTCAATCCACCTCGTGATCTTCTATTCTGACCACAATCAGTAACTGCACGTTTCGAAGACCTGAGACTATACCTTCCTCAGAATTATACTATAACGCCATCTTTCACATTCTGGTTCAATCCACCGCGTGATCTTCTATTCTGACCACAATCAGTAACTGCACGTTTCGAAGATCTGAGAGTATACCTTCCTCAGAATTATACTATAACGCCATCTTTCACATTCTGGTTCATCCACCTCGTGATCTTCTATTCTGACCACAATTAGTAACTGCACGTTTCGAAGATCTGAGACTATACCTTCCTCAGAATTATACTATAACGCCATCTTTCACATTCTGGTTCAATCCACCTCGTGATCTTCTATTCTGACCACAATCAGTAACTGCACGTTTCGAAGATCTGAGACTATACCTTCCTCAGAATTATACTATAACGCCATCTTTCACATTCTGGTTCAATCCACCTCGTGATCTTCTATTCTGACCACAATTAGTAACTGCACGTTTCGAAGATCTGAGACTATACCTTCCTCAGAATTATACTATAACGCCATCTTTCACATTCTGATTCAATCCACCTCGTGATCTTCTATTCTGACCACAATTAGTAACTGCACGTTTCGAAGATCTGAGACTATACCTTCCTCAGAATTATACTATAACGCCATCTTTCACATTCTGATTCAATCCACCTCGTGATCTTCTATTCTGACCACAATTAGTAACTGCACGTTTCGAAGATCTGAGACTATACCTTCCTCAGAATTATACTATAACGCCATCTTTTTCACATTCTGGTTCAATCCACCTCGTGATCTTCTATTCTGACCACAATTAGTAACTGCACGTTTCGAAGATCTGAGACTATACCTTCCTCAGAATTATACTATAACGCCAACTTTCACATTCTGGTTCAATCCACCTCGTGATCTCCTATTCTGACCACAATCAGTAACTGCACGTTTCGAAGATCTGAGACTATATCTTCCTCAGAATTATACTATAACGCCATCTTTCACATTCTGGTTCAATCCACCTCGTGATCTTCTATTCTGTCCACAATCAGTAACTGCACGTTTCGAAGATCTGAGACTATACCTTCCTCAGAATTATACTATAACGCCATCTTTCACATTCTGGTTCAATCCACCTCGTGATCTTCTATTCTGACCACAATCACTAACTGCACGTTTCGAAGATCTGAGACTATACCTTCCTCAGAATTATACTATAACGCCATCTTTCACATTCTGATTCAAAGCTTTTTGCACACTAACCTTTACATTTCTCCTGATGGGTCCAAATTTATCAATTTTTTTTCTGTAAATAATCTGTGATTTGATTTAATGTGGCTCCATTTGTTTCCTTTGACAATTCGATTGCTTCGATGGAGCGTTCCTTTAAAGACTGACGAATAATAATTACACACACAAAATTTAGAACGTTGTGAAATATTATTTGAAATGTCTGCGTTACCTAGAAACAATCAAACATTGTTTTGTCTTCAGAATATATTATTTACAATAAAGCAGCCTTAAAAATGCAATTTCTATTAAACAACAATAACAAATTGCGACTGTTGATTATAAAACTAAATAATGACCACACGTAGAAATACATTATATAATGGAAATGAACAGTTAATAAAAATTAAGAAAATTTTGAGAAGTGGCTAAATTCAAATACTTAGGAATAATTAAAATTTAAATAAAAAATCTATAATTTAAAAAAATTAATAAATAAGGGCCAACACCCACACTCTATTGGGTAAAACTAAGAAGCGAGGACTGGAAGTAAACATCAATAAAACTAAATATACATGCTCACATATAGAAATACATTATATATTTGAAGCCCATCGCTGTGTTCTCGAGGAAGCGTGCTGCATTGTCACGCAGCGGGCCCGGGTTCGATCCCCGGTCGGGGCAGTTTTTCTGAGTGAGGTTTTTATCGGGGTTTTTCCTCACCTGTAAGACAAATGTCAGGAAAACTTTATGGCTCTAACGGTCCCCGGAATTATATGGCCATCATCACCATCATCATCCTTATCATTATCACCATCATCATCATCCTTCACCGATGTGGAAAGCAACGGGAAGCTACCACACCTATAATTCCCTAGTAAAGCTGCAAGCATAGCATGAAAATGCTATGATTGCAGTGAAGGACCTGCCCTCGGGCAGAATTACTATGGATGGATATATTGGAAATGGACGGTTAATGACAAATGAGCAAGGTTTTGAAGAGCTGGCTGCCTTGAAATACCTGGGAGCAATAATTAAAAACATAAATGAGGTGTACAAAGAAATTAAACAATTCTGGAAGTGCATGCTATTATACAGGGCTTCCAATATAAAACCGGACACGCCTCACGGGGTTTCAACCGTCAGGCAGCGCTATCTCCTCGTCCGCATTTCACTCTGCCAGCCGCAGAGTGTCCGGTTTTATACTGGAAACCCTGTACATTACCCAGCGTGCGATGCTACGCCTAAATAAATGAAATTTAATGTGCTTTTATATTTAGTTGAATAAGTAGAAGGAAAAATAATTATAAATTTATATTCTTTAGATGCCCCGAGCTGATTAACCGGCGTTGCCCGGGAATCCACTTATCCCGATCTTCTTCATATAAATGGGCTGAAATATGAAAATGAACGTATTTTATGTTTAGTTAAATAAGTAAAAAGAATAATGTATATCGTAATTATTTTTAGATACCCCGTGCTGTTTACCGGACATTGTCCGGGAATCTATTCATCCCGATCTTCTTGGCATAAATGAGCTGAAAGATAAAAATGTATGTACTTCTTATGATTAGTTGAAGAAGTAAAATGAAAAATAATTATAAATGTATATCGTAATTATTTTAAAATTCCCGTGCTGATTACCCGGCGTTGCCCAGGAATCTACTTATCTCGATCTTCTTGGCATAAATTACCTAAAAGACTAAATACGTTATTGTGAGTTACCCGTAAAAGAATACCCGCCATATGCTACCATGCTCGCACAGGAATCTACGTACTTGTCTCGATTTTCTTGGCATCAATGAAAGACAAAAATGGTTATTGTGAGTTATCCGTAAGAGATAAACATGTTCTGTCGCGGACTTTTTTGTAGAGCTTTTTGAGATACGCAATTCTGTTTACATTAATTTTGTGTATTTGTTATGGTTTAGACAGCGTAATCCATTTAAGCGTCCAATGAGCAACTTTTTCACGTTTTTTACTACAAAGGGCGATTTTTAAGGTGTAGGAGTTGAGTATCACAACTCTCTTATAGTCTATGTTCATCCCGGTAATCTCCTGAACATTTTGAAAAATGCTCCATCACAATCGGATCAACGATATGGCCGCGCATAAAGTACAAACAAACAAACATTTTAATTTTTATATATTAGATATGGACTCTTTGTCATCCCAACTTCTCTAACAAAACCCTAAACTAAAATATTTAAAAAATGTTATTCTACCAGTTATATTATATGGATGCGAAACATGGACTCTTACTTTAAGGGAGGAGAAAATATTACGACTATTGAGAATAAACCTCTTAGGAACAATTTTGAACAAAAGTGAGATGAACAGACAGGTGAATGGAGACGACTTCATAACAGTAAGCTAAATGATCTTTATAAAAAATCACATGTAATAAGTAAAGCCTGGATTCTTATATAATTACATATTCTATTCCTTTATAATGTAGACATAAAGGAACAAAAATGTTAACGAATTGACGCATGGACATTGCAGCATTCAAGTTTCATTTCACATATTTTTACATGTTTTAGTGAATAACTTATTACGCATTTCATACAATACTACATACGTTTTTTTTTTAATTTTTTAGCTTGATTTGTTTTCTTTTCATTGTTATAATTTCTCTACAACTATCTACGTAAATATATTTTTCTTTTTGTGCTGTGCTTAAAATATCAAACTGAGGTTAACAATTTGATAAATAACTACTCTACTGTACTTTGTAGCAACAACATGAAAAACATGTTATATGGAAAATCACATGTCAGTAAAATTAGCTAATATAAATGTACAATTATTAATTGCATATTTATTTTATTCTAGTGGTCTCCCAGCGGTCCAAATTCGACCACAATTCATTAAAATTGTAAGTTTGTCACAAATACGTCATTATGCATTAATTTTCGGTTTATTCTTAAAATACGAACGATAGGAAATATGTGGTACAGCTTGGCTAAGGCATATTTGATAAACAATAACGCGTCATTTGACGTTTGTATGCTATTTATACTATTTAAATTTGCATTTAGCCTATTATTATGTGCAGGGGAATACAATATCCCTTCTTCTTTGTCTCTCACTCCGACCCGTCAATGTTCTATGTCGAGGCATAATGGAAGTAGGTGCGAATATCTAAATATAAAAAAAAAGTAATGAAATTACTGAAACCAAGATTAGACAGGGTTTAATTTAAATTTAAATAATAAAATGTAAACACTTTTTTAAACCAGTAATAATAAATACGCGAGTAATTCACATTGCTGCTGCACAATTTTCTTTTGCAACAATGCACTTTCAGTATGAACGTAAACAAATGAATGAGTAACACACATAAATTCCTTAGAGCCTTTTTACTTTTTGCGCGATAGTGTGTTTTGTCGTACTTACAGCAATGGTGACCATGATTGAAAATTCAACTTCCTACATTTCGGGGTTGCAAACCTAAATAATTATACTGTAATATTACATTTACACCCACGTGCGGGAAGTAAAACCACTGCCCTCTATGTATACTATGCACAATGTATATAAAAATATCGAAAAGGTAGTGTTTATATACATTATACGAAACAAATCACTCCATTTTAGATGAACTGAACTTTATTTGAAACAATACAAAACAATAAATACATACTTGTGGCCATTTCATCAATAATTGTTCTCAAGGCCTCCTGTTGTTTCAACTAATAAACATTGGCCACACTGTTAACATTAGTCAGTTGTTTATAATCAACGTAAATATTTCCAACAAAGATGTTATTATTTTACTATTATTTATTATTTTAAAAACACCATCGCGCAAAAGATTATGTACAACGCACGTTTGTGTAGTGTTTTACAGAATCTCGAAAATTAAAAACTTCCTTTCCCTCGGTTTTTAAACATTTTCCCTCGATTCTGTAATAACCCCTTCCCAACCTCACATCGTAATATAATATTACTTTGTTTAATTTAATTTATTTGTAACACATATTATACATACATTTTATTTTTCTGCACTTCTTCTCTATATGAACTTCAATTGTGCCAAATATCACACTCCTCCGTGCGCGCAATGTGCTTAAAAAAAGGGTTACAACGTTTTTTTTTCTACACGTATTAATATATGGATTACATATTTAATTACATATTTTACTATATTTAGCTACATATTTCTCAATTACATCTGATATATAAAAATCAATGTTTATTTCCTCGTATTCTATGCGCGGCCATACCGCTGATCCGATTTTGATGTTTTTTTTGCAAAATGTTCAGGAGATTCCCGGGATGAACATAGGCTATAAGAGAGTTGTGATACTCAACCCCTTCACCCGTAAAAATCAGCCTATGTAGTGAAAAACGTGAAATTAAGTTCTTATTTTGACGCTTAAATGGCTTACGCTTCCTAAACCATAAATACACCAAATTAATGCACACAGAATTGAATATCTCAAAAAACTTAACAAAAAAGTCCGCGAGAGCACATGTTTATCTTTTATGGATAACTCACAATAACCATTCTTGTCTTTCATTGATGCCATGAAGATCGGGATAAGCAGATTCCCGGGCAAGTATAACAGCGCACGGCTGGTGGTAAAAACACATTTTCATTTATTTAGGAGTAGCAGCGCACGCCGGGTATTACCTGGTACTACATAAAAGTCCGGGCTGTTATCATCAGCAGTCCAGGACCTGTATTCAGAACACCGCTGTTTTCGCATTCCAGCCTGTAATTATCATCATGAACATATCCTCTTTAGGTCACGTGACCTGTGACGGTAAACTTAAGGAATATGGTCTTGATGTTTCCACCGATGTTTTGGTCTTCCTTGGTCTGTCTGTAATTAATGGTTTACAAATTGCTACTCTGCCATAAGTATCTAATGTGTGCAGGTCTTACCTCGCTGTTCTGGTAGAATTGTTTCCTTTAAAAGCGCATTTAATTCTGCAGTCACTTCATCTGCAGTATTTTTATGATTTTGTGATACAATACTCTTTACAACTGGCTTGTCTCTTTCATTTAGGTTCTGTTTGCAACATCGGTTCGTTTTCAAGATAATGTTTTATCTTTACACAAGTGTGCATACATAATCTTAGAAACTCACGCTACCTCGAGATACAGCGGTGGACACACATTATATAGTTACATATTATAAGGGCAAAATTCAATGACTTACGAATAATGAAACAGTTTTGCTGTACAAGAGTATTTTATTTCATTCACATGGGGGGGGGGGACCATGAAGAAAAAAGTGGCATTTCAGAATCTGACAATGAGAAACAGTTAACGATTTACAATTAAATGTGTTAAATTCACACAGTATCTTATATTATCTTTTCGATCTTAGTGCGGAAATGTAGGCATTCTTTGACTGCATTGATTTTCCATTTGATTTTCAACTTCAAACCTAAAAATACTGCTTAATTTTTTTTGCATTGCGCACTTTATCAATATCCATACAACACACGTGCAGTAAAGTATTGATAACTTAAACTTTAGAATGTTTTATTCTCAAAACTTTATTAAAGTGACCTTAATCGTTATTCCTGTTTTTTTATTTACAATGTTCTGCCCTAGAGCAGGTCCTTCACTGCAATCATAGCATTTTCATGCCATACATTGCAGCTTTCCTAGGGAATTATAGGTGTGAAGCTTCCCGTTGCTTTCCACGCCGTGGATGATAATGATGATGTTGTTCGGGGACCGGTTGGGCCTCAAAGTTTCCTGACATTTCTCTTACAAGTGAGAAAAAAAGTCACCCACGAAGCTTGCACCGACCGAGAATCGAACCGGGTCAGCTCGGTGTCTCGAGAGACAGCGCTGTACGTTATCCCTGTGTACCCTTAATTTATTATTGGTATCATTTTTGTTCCTAAGTTACGCGACAGGGAATTGATTGTATTCTGATCCCAATAGAAATTGTTATTTTTTTGCGAATCTTATTGTAATTCAGTTGCTATGAAACTGTGTCTTAAATAGAAAGTAGATTCTACCGGTTGCAAATACTCTCTAAATTCTGTGTAAGACAATATAATCACAAGGAATTAAATGGACGTATTACACAGTCTTCAGTTAAAAATGATTTACAATAATTGAGCTGAAGAAAATAGCACAATATATGTTATTAACTCCATGAACCGACATTGTAAATCATACAATAAACAAATCTACGCAAACTGTGGGTAATGAAATAAAAACAAATTGCAGTAAGGTACGTAAAAACTGGATATTAACAACTAGAGAAAAAAAGGAATGATAACAAAATCAAGAGCATTTAAATGGACAAAGTCGACTCTTTTAAGTTATAAATCATTTATTACAATAACTGAACATACAGTAAGTCATGTCTATTTACTTCAGAATTTGGAAATCAAGAGTGGCATTTGTTAGGACTATTTAACGAATAAAATTAAGCTGTTTACTCACAAATCATTATTTAACTATAGTTATTTTAAAATATTTATATATTTAATGTAAACGGCGATGTTTGAAAACAAATGAGAAACGATAGGTACGCTTCTACTGCTTCATTTGTTTATCACTGCAACCAGATCATACTATTTATTGCCAAAGGAACGCAATATTGTAAGGAGGAGCCTTCTTTAATATGGTAATCATAACACTGATAAATATTTGGTGAAACACGATTCTGATTGGTTGTAAAACAGAAATCATTGAAACGTGATTGGTCATTGACTCCCATTTGGGGCATGAGTTAAATAGTCTAGAGAATTTGGAAATCAAGAGTGGCATTTGTTAGGACTATTTAACGAATAAAATTAAGCTGTTTACTCACAAGTCATTATTTAACTATAGTTATTTTAAAATATTTATATATTTAATGTAAACGGCGATGTTTGAAAACAAATGAGAAACGGTAGGTACGCTTCTACTGCTTCTTTTGTTTATCACTGCAACCAGATCATACTATTTATTGCCAAAGGAACGCAATATTGTAAGGAGGAGCTTTCTTTAATATGGTAATTATAACACTGATAAATATTTGGTGAAACACGACTCTGATTGGTTGTAAAACAGAAATCATTGAAACGTGATTGGTCAGTGACTCCCATTTGGGGCATGAGTTAAATAGTCAAGGAAAATTTTGTATTCGTACAGCAAAAACCTAACTAAAACAGAAATACTAAATTTAAAAAATAAACAAATATTTGACCTAAAATGAAGCTCTAAATTATAAATAAAAAACACATATAAAAACGCAAAGTGAATAGAACACATCAAGAGAATCTATTCAAGAGCAACTGTAATTAATTCAAAAAATAGTAATTTGGGCAATATTGTAAGTCCAATAACAGGCAAATAAGTCATACAAAATTATCTCTGATTTCATACAGAGCAGCTAGAGCTACATCGAGATCCTCCTCTGGGTTAAAAGGGATAAAACGTCTCACAACATTTCCCCGACTCCCGAGGGAAATACACGAAGAAATATCGGGATCCTCCAGTGGGAGAAGAGGAAAAAACGTCCCACAAATTTCCCCGACTCCCGAGGGAAATACATGAAGAAATATCGGGATACTCCAGTGGGAGAAGAGGAAAAAACGTCCCACAAATTTCCCCGACTCCCGAGGGAAATACACGAAGAAATATCCGGATCCTCCAGTGGGAGAAGAGGAAAAAACGTCCCACAAATTTCCCCGATCCCGAGGGAAATACACGAAGAAATATCGGGATCCTCCAGTGGGAGAAGAGGAAAAAACGTCCCACAAATTTCCCCGACTCCCGAGGGAAATACACGAAGAAATATCCGGATCCTCCAGTGGGAGAAGAGGAAAAAAGTCCCACAAATTTCCCCGACTCCCGAGGGAAATACACGAAGATATATCGGGATCCTCCAGTGGGCGAAGAGGAGAAAACATCCCACTACATTTTCCCCGATTCCCCAGGGAAATACTGGAAGAAATATCGGGATCCTCCAGTGGGAGAAGAGGAGAAAACGTCCCACAACATTTCCCCGACTCCCGAGGGAAATACTTCAGGAAATATCGGGATCCTCCAGTGGGAGTAGAGGAGAAAACGTCCCACTAATTTCCCCGACTCCCGAGGGAAATACTCGAAGTAATATCGGGATCCTCCAGTGGGAGTAGAGGAGAAAAGTCCCACAAATTTCCCCGACTCCCGAGGGAAATACTCGAAGTAATATCGGGATCCTCCAGTGGGAGAAGAGGAGAAAACGTCCCACAACATTTCCCCGACTCCCGAGGGAAATACTTCAGGAAATATCGGGATCCTCCAGTGGGAGTAGAGGAGAAAACATCCCACTAATTTCCCCGACTCCCGAGGGAAATACTCGAAGTAATATCCGGATCCTCCAGTGGGAGTAGAGGAGAAAACGTCCCACAAATTTCCCCGACTCCCGAGGGAAATACTCGAAGTAATATCGGGATCCTCCAGTGGGAGAAGAGGAGAAAACATCCCACAAATTTCCCCGATTCCCGAGGGAAATACTGGAAGAAATATCGGGATCCTCCAGTGGGAGAAGAGGATAAAACGTCCCACTACATTTTCCTGACTCCATAGAGAGAACCCTGAATAATACCAGGTATTCAAATCAGAAGAGAGTTCTTAGCGTTTCACAACATTTTCTCCCGCACACGACCGTCGTGGCTGAACAATTCTGGATTTCCGTGGATATAAATATCTCTGTATAACAGTTACATTGAAATCAGTTCATTTCAGTATCACAGTTATCGCTATCATTAGGTCCGTCAATAATTGTAAGCACAGTCTTAGAATAGTGTAGATAGATCTTCTTTAGGTGAACTGTTTGTATTGTCTGAACTTAAACTTAACGTCAATTATTGTAAATATTAACTTGTGTTAACACAGTGTGTAGTTAGATTTAATTATATAACTTAATCGTAGTTAATGTAGATTGTTTAACTGTTAGTTTAACTTCTTTAATATATGAATATTATAAGATTAATTTGTGTTTCATTTTATGATAAATGCCCACTGTATTTATATTCTTGAGGTTGCACCGCGTGACCGAACTGTTTAAGGCATGGTGCTACGACAGTTGCCCTGGGTTGATCCTCGGGGAAGAAATGTTCTTATGGAGTTTCGGATAGTCCCAACCCAACATCATGAGTAGTTTGGGTAACTGCAATAAGAGGCTCCAAGTAGAGAAAACCAATTATAACGTCTGGGGGAACCGTCATTTTGACCATATATCTCATATATACTGGTGGATAATTGTTCACCATAGTGATTAATATATGTGGATATGGGGCCAGCATTTGGCTTGTAGGGCAAGGACCTTCCAGGCATTTCGCGCCCATCAGTTTAATGAGGAAGGCAAATAAGGGATAGCTCACTCCCCAGTGAGTGGCCGGATTATTCATTCGATCAAAGACCACAGAATGTGTCGGATCATTTAAAAGCATAGTACGAGTATTTGCCAGAGATCACTTCCAGTCAAATAACACAAGACAGGTGGCAACATAGTAAGAAAAGGAAGATAATCGACAAGCACATTTCTAGCACATTTTCCGCGTGAATATTTAATTTAGGATATATATATATATATATATATGTATGTATGTATGTATGTATGTGGTCCACCGCTGTGGTCTCGAGGTATTGTGCTGCCTTTTCACGCAGCGGGCCCGGGTCGATCCCCGGTCAGGGCAGTTTTTCTGGGTGAGGTTTCATCGGGGTTTTTCCTCACCTGTAAGACAAATGTCAGGAAAACTTTAAGGCCCAAACGGTCCCCGAAATCATATGGCCATCATCATCATCCTCACCATTATCATATCATTATCATCATCTTTCACCTGTGTGGAAAGCAACGGGAACCTACCACACCTACAATTCCCTAGTCAAGCTGCAAGCATAGCAGAATTACTATGGGTGGATATGTATATGTATGTATGTATTTGTGTGTGTGTATAAGTGTGTTTGCGTGTGCGTGTGAGTGTGTGTGTGTATGAAATGAAAAGAAAAATAAATGCCTGAACCGGGATTTGAACCCAGATTTCTCAATTGATACTTCAGTGCGCTACCGATTACGCCATCCAGATAATCCCAGCATAATAATTTATTTTTCTATCATGAGAGGTAGCGACAACTGAGTCTCGCTGCCATCTAGAGGCTATTACACACACACACACACACACATATAGGCCTACACACACACACACACACACATATATATATATATATAGGCCTATATATATATATATATATATATATATATGGTCTCCTATTTATTTTGACTAGCCAAAATACATTTGTATTTAGTGCAAAACGTAAAATTGTGGAATGCAGGCTTTCACGGCCGGTAATCATAATGTTAAAAGATTCTGGGCTATGTGGCCGTGGTCTGTAACTGACGTTTCTCCCTCAACTGCGGAGGGCATCTTCAGTGTCGAGTGCTTCTAGTTGATGTTACTTTGTCTAAGGGTCGCATGTTTGGACGCATTAGACAGTAAAATGCCTTCTCTGCTGAGCAAGTTGTATGCTAATACGATTTTGCTTACTCAGAAATCTGTTCATGCGATAATAATTGGTTAAATTTGTAAGCTACCTGCGGAGGTACCTTACATGAGCAACTCAAATTAAAATCCCGAAGGGAACCGAACGGGAACCGATGGTAATCGATGTACTTTGCTGCTTTATCCAACATTTATCCAAGATGTCGGACCTTGAAGACTTCGATCATGTTTTCGGTATACACGGAGAAGAGGAATTTGATAGAGTCTACCAAAGAATTCAACTGGAAGAACAGGAGAATCGGCGTAATATTGCGTGTCGCAGACGTGTTTGTATACGGTATTATTTGCGGGATGCAAGCATAAATGCATTCCTCTATAGCAGACGAAAATAACGGAAGTGGTTTTATCGCTGAGAATTCTGGGTAATTCGTTGCCAATATTACGAAAACGTCGACTCTCGTGCATGACCGTTAAGTCGGCCGTTAATTCGTTCTCAGCAATTGCTCACGGTGAATCAGCTCACTAGTGATTGGAAGTAATT
Source organism: Diploptera punctata (assembly GCA_030220185.1). Taxonomy (NCBI): domain Eukaryota; kingdom Metazoa; phylum Arthropoda; class Insecta; order Blattodea; family Blaberidae; genus Diploptera; species Diploptera punctata. The sequence goes on along the minus strand of JASPKZ010010680.1, from coordinate 2,942,518 downwards.
TGAGTAGAGAGTAATGTTCTAACATACGACCCGTAGACTCGGCCGAGAAGCACTAGCCACTGAAGATGCCCTCCGCAGTTGAAGGAGAAACGTCTGGAAGAAATACCAGTTATAGACCACTGCCACATAGCCCGGAATTTTTTAACAAAATGTAAAATTGGTTTATATAAAAGTTGTTAAACTCGTTGGGAAATAAATTGATAATTAATTAATTTTGAAGGGTTGTTTATTAACAAGATATCAATACTAACTTTGTTTTCTTCAGTGGCACTATGCATATTTTTCTTCGATGCATTAATTAAGCACTCCAAGAGCTGCATGTTAGCAATACGTATTAGCGATGCTATCACCAGCATTGATCGCATGTAATTTATCCATGAATCCCCTCCACCACGAACAAGGTAAAGATACCGGTAGACGGAATTGTGCAATATGTATGTATTATATAATGGGGACAGGAGTCCAGTTGGAGATAAAATATATATTCACATATAAAGAAAAACATATTACATATATTGTGCAATATAGTCCTACCTTATATAAATTGAAGTACATCCACATATTCAAGTGTATTAATCTAATATATAAAAATAAATAACAGTTTTAAAAAAAAAAAAGAACACGCTTTATTAGATAACTAAAAAATGAAAAATAATTTTAATTTCCAATACGTTTGGGATAAAATAAAGTGTTCAACAAAAAAAATCATCTCCAACACACATAGAATAAAATTAGAGTTATCAACAAAAAGAAAATAATTTTACCATCAAAAGCGTGGGGTGCTCTATATCAATTAATATATTTGATAATAAACAGATATTGGTAAAAGCAAGCTCTCTAAGAAGAAAATGTAAAAATCATAAAATCACCCCACGCTTTTGATGGTAAAATTATTTTATTTTTGTTGATAACTCTAATTTTATTCTATATGTGTCGGAGATGATTTTTTTGTTGACCACTTTATTTTATCCCAAGCGTATTGGAAATTAAAATTACTTTTCATTTTTTAGTTTTCTAATAAAGCGTGTTCTTATAGTTTTTTAAAACTATTATTTATTTTTTATTTTTTAGTTTTAATATTTTACAGAATAAGATAAAAATGTAAATATCTTTAAATTCGATACTATTGTAGTATGAGCTAAAAGTAATACTCTTCTATAAAAAAAACCCTCCCAGCCGAATTTGAACCAGCGACGTATGGATTACCGAAATTATATACCACTAAGAGTTCACTGCTCTACCAACTGAGCTCTTACAACGATTGACTAAAAACTCGACAAGTCCGCAACCTATTATACCAGTTTTTATTTTTTTGATTTTCGGATGATTCTGGCCAGGATTTTAGAAACAAAATATGAAATTATTGTATTGTCACGGGTCCTCTACATGTATACAAAGTTTCAAGTCGATCCAATGTTTCTAAGTGGGTGAAAATCGCGTTGAAAGATTCCGTTACATTGACACAAAAACACGTTTTTTGATTTTATGATGATTATGGCCAGGATTTTAGAAAATAAATATGAAATTATTGTATTGTCACGGGTCCTCTACAAGTATACAAAGTTTCAAGTTGATCCAATGTTTCTAAGTGGGTGAAAATCGCATTGAAAGATTCCGTTACATTGATACAAAAACACGTTTTTTGATTTTCTGATGATTATGGCCAGGATTTTAGAAAATAAATATGAAATTATTGTATTGTCACGGGTCCTCTACAAGTATACAAAGTTTCAAGTCGATCCGATGATTTTAAGTGGGTGAAAATCGCGTTGAAAGATTCCGTTACATAGATAAATAGATACAGGTCAAGCTAATATAAAGCGTGTAATAAATGTTTGTTTGTTCGTACTTTTGCGCGGCCATACCGTTGATCCGATTGTAATGGGACTTTATGCAAAATGTTCAGGAGATTCCCGGGATGAACATAGCCTAGGATCTATAAGAGAGTTGTGATACTCAACTCCTACCCCCTCACCCTTAAAAATTGCCCTTTGTAGAGGAAAATGTGAAAAAAGTAGCTCTTTGGACGCTTAAATGGATTTTGGACAGCACATGTTTATCTCTTACGGATAACTCACAATAACCATTTTTGTGTGTCATTGATGCCAAGAAGATCGAGGCAAGCACATAGATTCCTGTCCAAGCATAGCAGCTACATGGCGGGTATTCTTTTACGTGTAACTCACAATAACGAATTTTGTCTTTTAGCTCATTTATGCCAAGAAGATCGAGATAAGTAGATTCCCGGGTAACACCGGGTAATCAGCACGAGGAATCTTAAAATAATTACGATACACATTTATAATTATTTTTCATTTTGCTTATTCAACTAATCATAAGAAGTACATTAAGTTTTGCCTTTCAGCTCATTTATGCCAAGAAGATCGGGATAAGTAGATTCCCGGACAACGCCGGGTAATCAGCACGGGGTATCTAAAAATAATTACGATATAAATGTTTCCTTTTGCTTATTTAACTAAACATAAAACACATTAATTTTCGTATTTCAGCTCATTTATGTCAAGAAGATCGGGATAAGTAGATTCCCGGGCAACGCCGGGTAATTAGCACGGGGTATCTAAAAAATATACATTTATAATTATTTTTCCTTTCACTTATTCAACTAAACATAAAAACACATTAATTTTCATTTATTTAGGCGTAGCAGCGCACACCGGTATTAGCTAGTTATATACAGTATATACATAACTTATTTCATTATACTGTGCAACATCTTTGTTCAGTATTGCATATCGGGGTGACTAAATAAAGGAAGCACCTTCCAAATCTTCATTAATATAACGATGGACCATCAAACATCCGTATTTCTTCTTGAAACCGATTCATACAACTTACGAATGTATTAGCACTATTTTTCATGGACTATTTTTAACTCATTTCCATATGGTACTCAATGACTAATCATCAATCGCGTTTCAATTAATTTTGTTTTACAACCAATAACAGTCGTGTTTCACCTCGCTCTTTATCGAATTCCCTTTACCAGCTCCTGGTTTTGTGATAAACAAAGCTCCTCCTTTTTAATATTCTGAACAGGTTAGAGCATTATTCTGTAGGACTGACTCTACAAATACATCGAATATAGCAAATAATGAACAGACCCTCAGGGGTCCTCATCTAGGGGATATGTGGATAGCGACCACAAGGTGCCCAAGCTGAGCAAAACATTTCTTCCGCTAACTTGTGTTTTGCACTCTTTTAACTTTACTATCTAACCTCTCTTGGTTAACTCTTGTTTTTTCGACCCCGACACTATTAGGGCATCCGAGGGCTAGGGAGTCTTTCCTTTTTTCCATTTCTTCTTTTCTTTATTTTCTTTTCTTCTCCAGAGAAGCCTGACCAGAGGCTATAAGATGACAGCCCCATCACTGGTCTTGCCTTCCTTTGGCCAGCAACCAATCGAAGGGACTATTATTATGCTTTCAAGTCTTATACGAGAATTTCCCGGAAAACGCTGGAGGGAAAATTTTCTATAGGATCGTAACAGGCCTTGGCCTAATACTTGGAAGGAAGAAGAAGATGAACAGATTCCCTCGAACTACATATTTGATAATTGTTTGTTCAATAATTGTGTTTTTAAATAATGATTTACTGAGCTGTTTACTAAAAAAAATGAATTCATAACCTATATTGTTGGTTATGTTATAATATACAGTTTGATGTGTTTAATTTTTTCTCCACTAGGGTGAATCATAACAATATTTGGTAATAAATAATATGATTACGTTGCAGTGAATAAAGAAAGGAAACATAACCACACATTTCTGATTTGTTTTCAAACATCGCCGATTGCATTAAATATATAAATATTTCAAAATACCGGTAACTATATTTAAATACGTCCACCGCTGTGGTCTCGAGGTAGCGTGCTGCCTTGTCACGCAGCGGGCCCAGGTTCGATCCCCGGTCGGGGTAGTTTTTCTGGGTGAGGTTTTTATCGGGGTTTTTCCTCACCTGTAAGACAAATGTCAGGAAAACTTTAAGGACCAAACGGTCCCCGAAATCATAAGCCCATCATCCTTTTCATTATCATCCTTACCATTATCATTATCATAAGTAATGCCACGAGTGATTTCCAAATTATCGATAAATTCACGACTCACGAAGTGAGGAGTGAATTTATCTAGAGAATTTGGAAATCAAGAGTGGCATTTGTTAGGACTATTTAACGAATAAAATTAAGCTGTTTACTCACAAATCATTATTTAAATATAGTTATTTTAAAATATTTATATATATTTAATGTAAATGGCGATGTTTGAAAACAAATTGGAAACGATAGGCTCGCTTCATCTGCTTATTTTGTTTATCACTGCAACCAGATCATACTATTTATTGCCAAAGGAACGCAATGTTGTAAGAATGCTCTCTAGTGGAGAAAAAATGAAACACATCAAACTGTATATTAATTCATTTCTGATGTCGTATGATGTAAATATGACAATTATATTTTTCTGGATTGTTACCTGGGGAAAAATACATTTAAGAAAGTGCAAACAGTGGTTTCTTTTTTTGGTGGTATAATCAATTGCTACAAATGTTTTTATATTAACTCCCGCATGCAGCATGTGTTGACATTCATGCACTATATATACAATCTGGTAGCCGTATTTCTTACAGGCTCAGTCACTGCAAAATAATGGTCAGACCTGTTCAGAATATTAAAAAGGAGGAGCTTTCTTTAATATGGTAAATATAACACATAAATATTTCGTGAAACACGACTCTGATTGGTTGTAAAACAGAAATCATTGAAACGTGATTGGTCATTGACTCCCATTTGGGGCATGAGTTAAATAGTCATCATCATCCTTCACCGGTGTGGAAAGCAACGGGAAGCTACCACACCTACACAATTCCCTAGTAAAGCTGCAAGCATAGCATGAAAATGCTATGATTGCAGTGAAGGACCTGCCTTCGGGCAGAATTACTATGGATGGATATTTAAATACTGATTTTTGGGCAACAGCTTAATTTTATTCGTTAAATAATCCTAACGAATGCCATCCTTGATTTCCAAATCCTCTGGATAAATTTACTCCTCACTTCTTGACTCGTTAATTTATCAATGATTACTAGACCTCGGATTTTAGGCTAAAAGCCTATTTTTTTCTATAGGGGTAAATTTGTAACTAATTAAATATCTTTATATTTTATATCAAATTAGAGCATTTGATAGGCATTTTATTGTGCCTAAAATGCCTATTTTGCCCACTGTGACCTATTTTAAAGTTTTAGAGCCTAAAATGCCTATTTCTACGTATTTAGTCATTTTTTTTAAATATTTCCGTACATCAATGAAATAGAAAAATTCTGTACTGGGATGAATTTAGTTCAAAGACCTTTCAACATTTCGGCTTGTAGCAAAACATTTATTGTATATTTCAAAATGTATATATATATATATATATATAATTTTAAATGCTAAATTTCTTATTATATTATATTTAATTTAGTTAAAATTTATGTTTGTAGATGTAAATAATAATATTTTGATAAAAAACAACAATGGGTAATAGAGTAGGTTGCAGCATCTGTTAGTATAAACAGGAAGTAGACAGATTTGAAATGTATAGCTGCTCATTGTTGTCAACAAGGAAACTGTTCAACTGATTTTGTATGTTAGTTAGGAGGAGTCTCTGGAGCAGTGTGGGTGCAGGAGCATGTTGCTCCTATGTTAACAGAATAAAATTGGAGTTTCTATATAAAATTATCCCAAGTGTTGCAATTAATGCACCAAGACAGCCGTGTGAGGATATCCCTGAGGTGCAGTTTTCTAGTGTCATATTTACATATTAATTCAGTGTAATGCCGAAATACAAAGGCAACAAAAGTGTGCTAATTGAACAATGGATAAAGGATGTTCCAGGATTGACATATGATGGGACAATTATATTCTGCCGTTATTGCTGCAAAGAGGTAAGTAAATATTAAAATAAGAGGAACCTATGAACTGCGATATTTGTAACAACGTAGATTACATATTATAATATTTAAATATTGTTTCCGTTGTTCAGGTTTCACAAGAGAAAAAAATCTCATATAAATCAGCATGTTAGTGGAGTTGCTCATAAAGCGAAGGCCGCCCGAAACCACCTTAAAGCAGGCATTATTGACGGAACCCTCGTCTTCAAATGGTAGGAGAGATTTCAAACGTGGAGCTGTGCAGAGCCCTAGTAGCGGCAAATATCCCGTGGAATGCTGTGCAGAATACCGTATTTAAATCTTTTTTTACAAAAATACTGTAACCAGACCGTACCTTCAGAATCTACTTTAAGAAAGAACTGTCTAGATTTCCGTTTACAACCAAACTTTGAGATCAATTCAAGACGACATTGGTGAATCCTCCATATGGTTGTGTGTGGATGAAACCACTGATGCAATGGGAAGATACATAGCAAATCTGGTAGTTGGTAAAATGGATCCCGATGTGCCTAGTTTATCTCATCTCTTGTGCTCCAAATCGATTGATAAAGTAAACCATAAAGAAATTGCATATTTCGTCAATAAAGGTCTACAATTGCTATATCCTGGAGGAGTAGATGATTCAAAAGTTCTTCTTTTGTGTAGCGATGCCGCTTCATATATGATTGCTGCTTCTCCTCTACTGCAAACATTTTATCCAAACTTAATTCATGTTACCTGTTTAGCCCACGCTTTACACAGGATTGCTGAAACAGTAAGAAATGAATTCTCGAAAGTCAACAGCCTTATTTCGAACATGGAAAAGGTATTCTCCAAAGCCCCATCGCGGATAGCACTATTCCGACAAACACTTCCTGGAGTCCCTCTTCCACCGGAACCAGTGATTACAAGATGGGGAACGTGGATTGAGGCTGTTTTATATTATGCGGAACATTTAGAAGAGATAGATCCTGTTTTTAATGAAATACCAGCAGATAGTGCAGCATGTGTGGCAGCTGTGAAAGAATTGTTGGGAGATAGTAGTGTAAAACGGGACATTGTTAACATTCGATCAAATTTTTCGTTTTTGTCTTCTAGCATAACTAAATTAGAAGCAAAAGGGAAATCCCTTTGTGATCAATTGTCAATAGTTAGAGAAGCAGAACATAAAATTAAAAGTGCTACAGGAAAATTTGGGGAAAAAGTTAGGGAAAAGTGGATAAATGTGTTAAAGCGAAATCCTGGATTTCACATTCTGAGTACTGTATGTGATTCCATCAATGGAGAGGATGTACTTCTCCCTAAAGAAATTAGCTTGGCAAATGTTGCTAAATATAAATATGCACCAGTTACCTCAGTATCAGTGGGAAGGTCTTTCTCTGCTTATAAAATGGTTCTGTCGGACAAAAGGCAAAGTCTGACCACAGAAAATCTGGAGAAAATTGTTGTTATGTATTGCAATGCCAATTATAATAAAGTGTACTTTGATTAATAGGCGAATTGATATCATGTAATATGAACAATGTTTAGTATTAAATTTATGTTCGAATAGAAATGATATTTTTAGCTGCCTAATTATGCCTAAAACTATATTTTTAGTGCCTATTTCATAATTTTTAAAACCTATTTTAGGCGCCTAAAACTTTATTTTTAAGGACCTAAAAATCCTAGGTCTAATGATTACTTACTTATGATAGCGTATTCTATACTAACCCCGAGCTACGTAACTTCCAGTTGTACTGTAAACAAACTTGCATAAGGTATTACTCCGCCATATTCGTCTATTGAGGGACTGTGCACTACTTCTATATGACTGAATTCTGTACGGAATTGTCAACGATAAAAACATTGTTTTTAGGCAACATCGTATTTTACGCGAAAAAAGATTGAATAGTACAAACAATTAGGAACTTCCTCCATTTCTTATTTTATTTATGATAAAAAAAGTATTTTTTTTATTTATAGTGTTCTGCTCTAGAGCAGTTCCCTCACTGCAATCACAGAATTGTCATGGACTTACCTAATCAGACGTTTACGCTTTTTCCATGATGTCTATAGATATTCTTTATTTGCCGGTACAATTTCATAATGAGAACAATTTATTCACCATGCTGACTCAACTGTAAATTCTTCTGCCATTTTCACCACGACATCGATGGCTAATGTGGGATATTTTTCATTAAACTGTTTGAAAGCATTTAAAACAATTTGTTTCTCTCAGCTCCTTTCCATATTCATTCCTTTCCAATGTTTTAAAAATTCTACAGAAGCGGACATTTTGAAACAACTGAAATTCCAACATATTCTGCATTGCGCGTGCATAATAATAAAACAATGCTTATTTGATAAATTAAAATTGTAATTATATATTTTAATATTCTCCCATATAATTTATATGGTAAATATGGAATTAGATAAAAAATTGTACTGGATAACAAAATAATAGAACAAATATCACATTTCCAATATTTAGGATGTGATATAACTTATAGAGAAAATAAACATATAGAAAATAAAGTAAATAAATTTCAGGCTATTTGTGGAACCACAAAAAGAACCTTAGATCGGAAAACAAGGAAAGATACGAAACTTAAATTATATAAAACAATGGCTGTTCCTTTGTTGTTGTATGGAAGTGAAAATTGGATAATGAAATCAAGGGATAAAAGCAGGATACAGACTGCGGAAATGCTGTTTTTACGTAATGTGAAAGGATGCACAAGAGCGGATAGAATAAGGAATGAAACTATACGAGAAGAATTAAATATATATAAAATTGAAGATAAAATCAGCGAAAATAATAAGAAATAGACAGAACACTTAATGAGAATGAACAACGAAAGAATACCAAAAAGAAGCTTCCTGTATAATCCCAGAGGAACAAGAGATGTTGGCCGACCACGTAGAAGATGGACTCCACTTTTAACTTCGCCGGAACAGGCTGCATAGCCTCCTTGTAGTAGGAGAAGAAGATAATTTATATAGACATGTGCTAGATAATACATATTCTTAATATTTTTATTTTGTTTATTTTGAGCAATAGCGAACTACATTTTCTTACACGCTTAAAACTAATACCGTTATTCGACCAATGAAAATGCAGTCATACATATGTTTTGTTTACATTACAATAAGAACTTACTTCGGAATTAGTATAGCTCTTTAAAGAGAGCAAGAAGGTGTAATACTTGTATTTACTCTAGTTTCGAATTCACTCCGTTATGTCTCAATAGTCCACCGTTGTGGTCTCCAGGTAGCGTGCTGCCTTGTCGCGCAGCGAGCCCGGGTTCGATCCCCGATCGGGGCAGTTTTTCTAGGTGAGGTTTTTATCGGAGTTTTTCCTCACCTGTAACACATATGTCAGGAAAACTTTAAGGCCCAAACGGTTCCCGAAATCATATGGCCAACATCATCGTCATCCTTCACCGGTGTGGAAAGCAACGGGAAGCTACCACACCTACAATTCCCTAGTAAAGCTGCAAGGCATAACATGAAAATGCTATGATTGCAGTGAAGGACCTGCCTTCGGGCAGAATTACTATGGATGAATGGATGTCTCAATAATATCTTGAGATTGGTAGATCTCATATTCTCAGCAGTGTGAGTAGGGGTAGTGTCATCTTGAAACATTGCATTACCAAATGAGAACAATGTCTCTACCACTGAGTGCATAGACATTAGTATTACCTTTATCGTTCACTGACATAATACGATCTACTGTACACCGGGATATTTTATTGTCCCAACCATTATTGATCCTTCAACATGTTTAACTGTAGGCACTAAGCAGACTGAGTTTGTAAGCCTCTTTTTTGCGCAATAGTGCGTTTTGTCGTGCTTACAGCAATGGCGACCATGATTGAAAGTTCAACTATCTACATTTCGGGGTTGCCAACCTAAATAACTATACTGTAATATTGCATATTACAAACCACGTGTGGTAAGTAAAACCACTGCCTTCTATGTATACTACATATAATGTATATACAAAAAAAAATACCCAAAATATAGTGTTACCTACATTATATGAAACAAATCACTGTATTTTAAACGAACATAACTTTATTCTAAACAATATAAAACAATAAATACGTACTTGTCGCCATTTTATCACTAATTGGTCTCAAGGCCTCCTGTTGTTTCAACTAATAAACATTGGCCACACTGTTAAGCAATTATTTAATAACAAACTAACTTATACACCTCACTGATAGTATTCTTTTAACAATTAATAAATTTAATTATTTATGAAAATAATATTAAGATTAACAAATATTTGCTTTTGTTTTGTTTTAAATATTGTGTAATCTCGTAAAATTAGTTTTCTATATCTCATTACTTTTCTTTGTTTTCTATATACATTAGACAGGGACAATTTAATATGTCTTGCTTGTATACATTTCATTATTAGTTTTAGTCTTAATTTTAACTAACATTAACTGGTTGCATTATAGATCGTAATATAATAGATATATTTTGATCAAATTTTTATTTAGTATAGAAACCTAATAGAAATTATTAAACAAACCTATAAAGATAACTCCGCTTATGTTAAAATGGGAAATATAATGTCTAATCCTATAAACACCTCAAAGGGATTGAAACAAGGGTGCAGTCTATCACCAATTTTATTTAATATTTATGTAGAATTTATATTAACGAAATGGAAACAAAGCTGCAAAGGTATGGGGATCCCAATAGGCAATAGATTTTTGCTGACATTACAATTTGCCGATGATCAACTGGTTTTAGCGCAAGACAATTTTGATATGGAATTCATGATAAAAAGGTTGAAAAACGCATATGAATCATGGGGTCTCACAGTAAATTTACAAAAAACAGAATATCTGGCAATAAATAGCAACGAAAGAGAAAACTTAGTATTGGAAGATGGAATCCAAATAAAGCAAGTGAAACAAACTAAATATTTGGGAATGATTATGGATAACATCGAAGGTATAGGCAAAAAAGAACATAAAACATAGAATTGAATTGAGTAGCAAAATAATATCATCATTAAATTCCATATGGTGGGATAAGCATATTTGGAAAGACACAAAAAAATATATTGGTAAAACATTGGTGGAATCTGTTGCAATGTACGGAAGTGAGGTATGGACAATCAATAAGTACTACAAGAATAGACTAATAGCTCTAGAAATGGATTATTTACGAAGAAGTGCCAGAAAGTCTAAATTAGAACGTGTCACAAATAAGGAAATTAGAAACAAAATGGAAGCAGAAGAAAACATAATTGAAAGAATTGAGGAAAAGGAATTAAAGTGGTTAGGACATGTTTTAAGAATGGAAGATGAGCGATGGCCGAAGCAACTATATGAATGGCATCCTAACAGAAAGAAGAAAAGAGGAAGACCAAGGTTAACATGGAAGGAAAACATGAAGACAGTAATGCAAGCTAGAGGGCTAAGCATCGAAGATGCCCAAGACCGTAGGCTTTGGAGGTTTGGCACGGGAAGACGGCAGCAGCTGTAAAAACCCGAAGATAGATAGAGATAGAGAGAGAGAGAGAGAGAGAGAGAGAGAGAGAGAGAGAGAGATTTCATATTAGAGTTAATTGAGATTGTTATATTCTGATGTAATATATGTTTGTCCTAGTGAGTGGAAGAGAAGGCCACATGGCCTTAACTCCACCAGGCTAAATAAATCTATTCTATTCTACGGGTAATATGATCTAAGGTTAGTGAATTGTTTATAATGAACGAAATTTTTTCTAACAAAGATATTATTTTACTATTATTTATTATTTTGAAAACACCATCGCGCAAAAAGTAATGTACAACGCACGTTTGCAAAATGTTTTACAGAATCTCGGAAACTGAAATGTTTCCTCGCTTCTGTAAAAACCACTTACCAACCTCGCATCGCAATATACCATTGGAGATCTTACCAGTAGCAGGGAAAAGTATAAATGTTGACTCATCATCAGACCATATTATCAATTTCTTCTAATCATCTGGTCCAGGACTAGTGTTCACGACACCATTGTTTTCGATGTATTGTTTACTAATTGCTTCTCTCTATAAATGTATAATTTGGTCAGTTCTCTCATCACAGTCCTGGTGGAACAGGGTCCCTTAAATATGTACTTAATTATGCAGTATTCTTAAGGTCTTGTGACAGAATCCTCTTCAGAATTATCCTCTTTCATTTAGTTTCCATTTGCGACCAATGTTCCTTTTTCAAGAAAATGTTTTACCTTCAGACAAATATGAAGTCATAATCTTAGAAACCGTGCTCCTTAAAAACACTAAAATTTGATAATTTCACTCACAAACGAGCACCGATAATTTGTTCTTTTTAAGTCACTCAGCTTGGTTCCATATCTAAAAGTACAGGACACGAAGTTAAGTGGGGGTAGGCCTACTATTTGCAATATAAGAATATTTCTAACAGCGTCTACAAGTTAACAAAGCTCATCAAAATAAATGTACCATAAAATATAATGTTTCATTATTTTGTCTCCCCCCTGTAATTCGTAATTTGATAATCACGCGCATCGCCAATAAGGACAGGGGAAAAAATCCTTCAAAATTCAACGGTTCTTAGTTTCATAAACGTTCCGCGTTGGTAGTTATTTTAATCAATTATATCTAATTTAGTCCACCACTGTGGTCTCGAGGTAGCGTGCTGCCTTGTCACGCAGCGGACCCGGGTTCGATCCCCGGTCGGGGCAGTTTTTCTAGGTGAGGTTTTTATCGGGTTTTTCCTCACCTATAAGACAAATGTCAGGAAAACTTTAAGGCCCAAACGGTTCCCGAAATCATATGGCCATCATCATCATCATCATCAACACCCTTATCATCATCATCATCATCCTTCACAGGTGTGGAAAGCAACGGGAAGCTACCACATCTACACAATTCCCTAGTAAAGCTGCAAGCATAGCATGAAAATGCTATGATTGCAGTGAAGAACCTGCCTTCGGGCAGAATTACTATGGATGGATATCTAATTTAAAATATTAATTCGTAACTTTGTGAGAATAATTTTAAAAAAACTATTGTATGAGGGCCTCTTGTGGGAGGCATATGCCCCTCCTCGATGGATATGTTCAAGTTACGTTTTTTGTAATTTGTATTTTATTCTACATTGATTTGGCAATTTGAAGTAAAAAAACACATTTTTAACATTATTTGTATAAATGGTATATAGGCAGATCTATAGATAATTTTTCTTAGGATAGTGCTTCAGGTTAACATATTTTCTCAAAAATAAAAATAAAAATCCAAAAACTGGTTTTTTTAGGAATGATATAAGAAACAATTATAAACACTTTCGTGTAGAAACTCAAATTCGGAAATGCTTCATAAAGATATTAACCTAAACATTTCATTTATTACAATTTTTACGGAATGCATCTTGAAATATGTAGAAACCAGAACGATTATTGGAACATTAAGTTATCAGGCATAAATCTACAAAAAGTGGAAAAATGTACATATTTAGGAACCGTGATAAATGCAATGGGGAAAATACAGACTGAAATCAGTAGAAGAACAGAGAAAAGTTTAAAAGTCTATAATCTAACTAAACAATTAATCTGGTAAAGATATACCCACCAAGAGTAAAATGGCAATGTATAAAACTTATTACAAACCAGTTCTTACAGATGCAGCTGAGACTTGGACATATACAAAGAAGGACTTGAACAGAATCCAAGCTACAGAAATCAAATTCTTACGTGGAATAGTACATAAAACAAGGAGAGATATAATAAGAAATGACAAAATCAGGGAGACATTAAATGTAGAAAAATTAACAACAGACAGAAAAAAGTAGACTAAATGGTTTGGACACTTAAAAAGAATGGAAAAGGAAAGACTGTTAAATCTCAAGATTACAAGGAAAATGACCACAAGGTAGACCACGAGAAAGTGAAGAAAAGTCTACAAGAGAGAGGATACTACTGGGAAGAACTAAAAAGAATCAAAGCATCGGAAGATAGAGATGGTTGGAGGCATATTTGGAATCGACCTTCCGGAAGGAGGACACGATAAGAGGATGATGATATTTTGAAAGTCATAACAAGAAAATTAAAATTCCACTACATTACAAGAACTGTTGAAAATGCCCTCAATCTGTCTCCATATAGACATTGCAATGTCGCAATGGCCGAAATTCCATGAGAAAATTTCTTCCTCGAATTTATTAAACTGTTACGAACAAGCACACATATATCAAAAGAGACGTTTCCGAACATGGGTTCCTATATGCAAATTTGTTCATAATATATTGTCTCCTATAACGTTAAAAGTTTGTAACAAAGTCACTAAATTACCTTGTAAATTGCACAATATAATTCAATACACCTTCTTCAATATATATATATATATAATAAATGTATAAATGCATAATGTATTAAGCCCATACATAGGTCAATTGTTTCTGGAGAATGAATTGCATTAAATTGTGCAATATATTTTACATAACATATATTACATAAATCATGTCTATCATTTATTTTGTAAATATAGAAAATATTATCGCATATTTCATTATCTGCTTTGATGGCATGAAAACATCAAGCAATGGCGGCTGGTATTTGTATAAACCACATTAAAAGTAATTCGAAATTAATACAGCAATGTTTGTACTATATTTAGAGATTGTGCTAGCAAGGAAAAATATTACATTTTTTAGTTGGGCTTGGTGATCTGGGGATATGTGAGACGCAGGTTGGATTCCAGCTAACTTACTTACTCACTGGCACTATCGAACCCGAAGGTTCATGGCCGCGCGGACATAAGCTCTCCATACATCCCTATCCTGAGCTAATGCTTTCCAATCATTCCCTGTATAATCTACTTCCCTCAAATCATAGTTAATGTTGTTCTCCCACCTCATTCTTGGCCTACCAACTGGGCGTTTTCCCTGTGGCTTTCCTACAAGAAGCTTCCATGCACGTCTTTCATTCCCCATACGTGCAACATGTCCTGCCCATCGCAGTCTACGAGACTTAACTGTTCTTATTATATCTGTCTTCCTATAAAGACCATGTAGTTCATTGTTATGTAGTCTTCTCCATTCACCTGTCTGTTCATCTCTCTTTGGTCCAAAAATTTTCCTAAGAACTTTATTCTCAAATACTCGTAATCTCCTTTCCTCCCTTAAAGTAAGAGTCCATGTTTCGCACCCATATAATATAACTGGTAGAATAATAGTTTTATATATTTTCAGCTTAACGTTTTTTGAAAGGAGTTGAGACATCAAAAGTCTCTGCAATGCATAATAGCAAGCATTTCCAGAATTGAGCCTATGTTTAATTTCTTTGTGCATCTCATTCCTATTTGTGATTATTGTTCCTAGGTATTTGAATTCAGCCACTTCCTGAAAATTTCCCTCATTTGTCATTAGCTGTCCATTTCCATTATATACTGAATTTCTACGTGTGACCACATATTTAGTTTTACTGATATTTACTTCCAGTCCTAATTTCTTAGTGTTACTCAATAGTGTGTGCGTGTTGGCCTTTAGTATCTCCTCGCTATCGGCCAGTAGTACTACATCATCAGCATAAACTAACAGCTTATTAATACCATTGAGTTGTAAGCCTTCCTCATTCTCTAAAGATTTAATGACATGCTCTAGTACAAAATTAAATAGTAGAGGAGATAGTGCATCTCCTTGCTTCAACCCATTCTGGATTTCAAAAGTGTCTGAAAACTGTTTGCCTACACGCACCCTACTCTTTGAGCCATTTAGACACTAATGTCAAAGGATTCCAGCTAAGGTCGTTATAATTTTTCTGATGAAAATTCGAGAAGAAAAGAACCTGTGTGCTTAAATTAAAACCTGTCGATTACGTGTAAAAGGATGTGTCACGCGTTAAAAAAAGAAGAAAAAAACATATAATACGCAAATTTCTTGAAAATGTTGATGTTGTAGAAGCCAATTTCCTTTAAAATTGTGGTTATCCCCGAGGTAAAAAGATCAGGAGAAGATACACAACGCTATAATAAACATATATTAATTAATTGACCACTGCTGTGGTCTCGAGGTAGCGTGCTGCCTTGTCAAGCAGCGGGCCCGGGTTCGATCTCCGGTCGGGACATTTTTCTGTCTCATTTAGGATTTGGGGGTGCTCCCTAAGGAGGCACTAAACTCTTATATGGGTAAGTATAATTACAGCTTTATAATCCATTTAGGACCTTAGATGTCATTACATTCCAGTCTAACCTCCACATTCTAATGTCAATTTTTTACTTGAACACCCTGTATCTTGATGCTTGTACTGTTATAGAGAATATGGAGAATCTAAAGCTATTGAAACAGTGCAAAATAATGGTCAGACCTGTTCAGAACATTAAAAAGGAAGAGCTTTCTTTAATATGGTAGTTATAACACTGATAAATATTTCGTGAAACACGACTCTGATTGGTTGTAAAACAGAAATCATTGAAACGTGATTGGCCATTGAGTCCCATTTGGGGCATGAGTTAAATAGTCATCAATATCATATTCGCCTAATTAGCTTAAGTTTAGTTTAAGGCCTCTCCTTACCATCATCATCAACTCACATATCATCGGGACAGCATAACCTCGCCTTCCAGGCGCCCTAACCTCAGAAGTGGGTTACAGGTACTCCATACCAGGAGAGAACACCAGGAATGTCGAAATGACAACCTGAGGCATTTGGAAATATATATATTAATTTATTTATCTCTAGGGTTAAGGGCAAGACCTCTTTATCTCTACAGGGTCAATGTAATAATCTTTTAATTGACACAAGTAGGCCTAATACAACTGAAAATAAATATACCAGAGTGGACAGAAAGAAATATGATAGGAGTAGATGTCCGAAAGGAATTACAAATCTCATCGTATGCAGAATGCAAGCCGGGGACACGACCTTCCGCGTTGTGAGAGAGACCACCAAGGAGTGAACCCATACTACAACAGGGAGTCACATAGTACGCCGTGGTGCTCATCCTGACGACCCAACAAATAGTCCCCGAGTCCATCAGACGTAATCGGGACAGGCAAATCCACCAACCGGGGACGTGTACTGCCGCTGTTGTGGATCCAAAGTAGAGCAGGGTGCTCATTTATTGGTGAACTCACAAATGGACCACGAGTCAACGTTGACTTAACCAAGAGGACAGACATTTCGACAGACCATTCCCCTATGCGGCATCCGAGGACGCGTCCTACCTCTGATGTGATGCCAGCGAGGAGTCTCACAGAATTCCGACAGAATTCTACCAGTGAAAAATATTATACAGAAAAAAAATCGTTACGGTTTCATCAGTTATTGGTAGACTATATGCATTTGCATGTTACATATGCATTTTCATGTTACATATGCATTTGCATGTTACATATGCATTTGCATGTTACATATGCATTTGCATGTTACATATGCATTTGCATGTTACATATGCATTTGCATGTTACATATGCATTTGCATGTTACATATGCATTTGCATGTTACATATGCATTTGCATGTTACATATGCATTTGCATGTTACATATGCATTTGCATGTTACATATGCATTTGCATGTTACATATGCATTTGCATTTTACATATGCATTTGCATGTTACATATGCATTTGCATGTTACATATGCATTTGCATTTTACATATGCATTTGCATGTTACATATGCATTTGCATGTTACATATGCATTTGCATGTTACATATGCATTTGCATTTTACATATGCATTTGCATTTTACATATGCATTTGCATGTTACATATGCATTTGCATGTTACATATGCATTTGCATGTTACATATGCATTTGCATGTTACATATGCATTTGCATGTTACATATGCATTTGCATGTTACAATATGCATTTGCATGTTACATATGCATTTTGCATTTTACATATGCATTTGCCATGTTTACATATGCATTTGCATGTTACATATGCATTTGCATGTTACATATGCATTTGCATGTTACATATGCATTTGCATTTTACATATGCATTTGCATGTTACATATGCATTTGCATGTTACATATGCATTTGCATTTTACATATGCATTTGCATGTTACATATGCATTTGCATGTTACATATGCATTTGCATGTTACATATGCATTTGCATGTTACATATGCATTTGCATGTTACATATGCATTTGCATGTTACATATGCATTTGCATGTTACATATGCATTTGCATGTTACATATGCATTTGCATGTTACATATGCATTTGCATGTTACATATGCATTTGCATGTTACATATGCATTTGCATGTTACATATGCATTTGCATGTTACATATGCATTTGCATGTTACATATGCATTTGCATGTTACATATGCATTTGCATTTTACATATGCATTTGCATGTTACATATGCATTTGCATGTTACATATGCATTTGCATTTTACATATGCATTTGCATGTTACATATGATTTGCATGTTACATATGCATTTGCATGTTACATATGCATTTGCATGTTACATATGCATTTGCATTTTACATATGCATTTGCATTTTACATATGCATTTGCATGTTACATATGCATTTGCATGTTACATATGCATTTGCATGTTACATATGCATTTGCATGTTACATATGCATTTGCATGTTACATATGCATTTGCATGTTACATATGCATTTACATATTTACACCTTTCTCGCCTGTTATTGCATATTTCAACTAAAAACTAGTAAAAACGCATATTTTCGCGCTATATTTACAACATTTTTAAAATATATGTTTTTACAATGAACATTTCGTGGCCATCAAAAGTGCAGTAAACGATTTCGATAGTGCAGAGGCTTTGGCAGTTTGTCAGTGCAAGAAGGCATTAAACGATTCCAGTATTAAAAAAACATTGTTGTGATTAGCACTCATTTTTCCAGTATGCCTGCAACTTTTAAAAAGGCTTGAAACTCAAGGTTTGCGTTGATTGATTCTATTCAGGTCATGGATAAAATCCGTCAACTGAACTCCTTATTGCCGGAGGTATTCCCAAGCAAACTTTAGGAAAAGTTTGAACACATTTTGAACGATAACCCAGGCTTTGAACCTTTGTGTCAAATTAATAGTTTTATAAATGGGACACAATGGGACGGGCGAGCTTTTGGCATAAATAATAAGTACCAAAATAGTACCCAAGTAATGCCTAACTACTTCAGTTGACGTAGAACGGTCCTTTTCTATTTATAAACATATTTTGAGCGATCAAAGACACAACCTTACTACGGAACATTTGAAACAGTACCTGATCGTTTCTGTTTACAACAGCAGCCAAATGTAGAATATTTTAATTTGTTAACAATAATTTTGCCTGATACTGATTGATAATTTGTACCGAAATGGACATTTCGATACAGGAATTACATCTTACTGCGCAAACTATACGTCATCGCGTCTCCATCTCGAGTGCCATCTTTATGAACAGTGCCAAATGCTTTCCTATCTATCCTTTCCTTTCCTAGTGCGCACCCTGTGCTATTGCGCATTCCCCTCTCTCCCTGTGAACTCTCATAAATAGCTGTGTTTTGTAACAGCGAATCGTCACCTACTCATTCATCATTGGAGTCTGGTCAGAGCAGCTCAGGAGAGCTGATTATGTTTGTTTAGTCCAGTGAGCCAGGGTGGGGACGCTAGGACAGTATTTCCCCCAACCCGAGGCTGGACTAGAGTGAGTGATAATGTATGTATGTATGTTGATTTATATCATATTTTCTTTTTGTATAGATGATCTATTATGATTTCTTTTCTTTGTAAATCGAATATTTATTTATTTATTTATCTTTATATTATATCTGACTATATTTTGACTCGCATTAAAAGCTTTAGTTGTGCTTTTTTTTTACTTATGCCTATTCATTCAGTAGTTAGCATAAGTCAGATATCAAAGTCAAATTCCAAAAGCTTGCTCAAGCGTGTGTTAGTTCCTTTATCCCAAAGCTTCCACGATTGCATTTTATAACTCCATAAACATTACTTATTGGGAGAATTGAGTAAAGAAAGTTGAATTCCTCTTTGCCTCTATGGGCCCGGGCAAAGATGTCACAATTTGAACAATCTATGCTTTCCGATCAAAACAGTTATCAACAATAACGGTTTGATCCAGCACCTATACGGTGCAATTTTTGGTAGCATTGAGCGTGGTTACGCCGGTGCAAATTTTGGTTTACCAGAGCGTGGTTCGGTCCGGCACAAATTTATCATTTATCAGTGATAAATGATAATATTAATAAATAAAAGTAAAGTAAAAAGTAAAGTGATCCCACAACAGACCCGGAGGCCCTTGGGGTAGTAGGAGGTTAAGGCTCCCACTTTTTCTAGACAATCGGCACTTTATGTCAGCCGGGTTGTCAGCCCTGCGTGACGGCCGCCTTTACCCCCAGAACAAGCGTCTGGTACTCATTTCCGTTAGAGGCTGAGTCGACCCCAGGGCCATAGTGCCGCCAGTGGGTTTGGGTCAGTTTAAAAATCCTGACCCCAAAGGGACTTGAACCCTGGACCCTCCGGCTTGTAGCTCAGTGCTTTAACCACTACGCTACGGCGTGCCCCAATATTAATAAATAGATAATAAAAATACTAATTATTATGTTAATTTAGAAATAAAAATCTAATAAAGTAATAATTATTTTTTTATTATTTGATATTGCATATATTGACATTTTTCATGCCTATTTTAAGCATTTTTCATGCATATTTCGAGCTTCTTATGTTGCATATAATTCAGCGTCTAGTTATTACATTGTATTATTTTAAGTGATCGACGGAATGAGGAACGAATGGAAACTTTTAAGATGTGGATATGGAGAAGGATGGAACGTATACAATGGACAGACAAAATTTAAAAAAAGGTGTACTAGACAGAGTGGATGAAGGAAGAACAATGCTGGAACTCATAAAGAAGAGAAAAATAAATTAGATTGGCCACTGACTAAGAAGAACCTGCCTGTGACGGATGTCCTAGAAGGAATGGTCAACGGAAAGAAACTTAGAGGCAGAAAAATACATCAAATGATAGACAATATAACATAAATTGTTTGTATGCGGATACAAAAAGGAAAGCTGAGTTAAGAAAAGAGTGGAGAATACTGAGTTTGCAGTGAAAGACCTGCTCTTGGGCAGAACACTATGTAGCTGCATGAAGGTGGGTTGAGCACCACTGTTCTACATGATTCGCATTACGAGCCGCTACTGTGATAAAATTGAAGTCGACAGATGGCAGCAGCAGCAGCTTTAATTCCTTATTTATCAGCGAGTTCGCCAGACAGTCGGTGTCAATTGTACATCTGAGACGCTCTCTGCACACACTCTCGACAAAAACGGTAAGTGCTGGCAACGTTGTAATAATAATCAAACACTGGCGTTAAAAATAACAGCATGCATATAATCTTGTAACAGATTAAAATTTAACAGCAGAAATTCGCTTCTCAATTACAAACTATAGACACAATATGAATAACTGCGTAGCATTTTTAGTTGAATAGAAAACTGTTATATCTGTTAACAATGTTCTTTTCAATTATAACTTCACAGTCCCAAATTAGAATATTATGACATAAAATAATATTTTTGCTTTTAATGGTATTTCTGATCGCGAAGTAATATTACTTTTGAAAAAAAGTTCCTGTGCTGATTTGAAGAGTATAATTATGAATTGCAATAAAGATTAAAATGATACTTACTTACTCACTGGCACTATCGAACCCGTAGGTTCATGGCCGCACGGACATAAGCTCTCCATACATCCCTACCCTGAGCTAATTCAAGATTAAAATGATAGTTTAAAATGATAGCTGGGACAATTGCCCATGCAACTTTAATTAGTTGACCATCGAGGTTTTGTTACTTACTTACTCACTGGCACTATCGAACCCGTAGGTTCATGGCCGAGCGGACATAAGCTCTCCATACATCCCTATCCTGAGCTAATGCTTTCCAATCATTCCCTGTATAATCTACTTCCCTCAAATCATAGTTAATGTTGTTCTCCCACCTCATTCTTGGTCTACCAACTGGGCGTTTTCCTTCTGGCTTTCCTACAAGAAGTTTCCATGCACGTCTTTCATTCCCCATACGCGCAACATGTCCTGCCCATCGCAGTCTACGAGACTTAACTGTTCTTATTATATCTGGCTTCCTATAAAGACCATGTAGTTCATTGTTATGTAGTCTTCTCCATTCTCCTGTCTGTTCATCTCTCTTTGGTCCAAAAATGTTCCTAAGAACTTTATTCTCAAATACTTGTAATCTCCTTTCCTCCCTTAAAGTAAGAGTCCATGTTTCGCACCCATATAATATAACTGGTAGAATAATAGTTTTATATATTTTCAGCTTAACGTTTTTTGAAAGGAGTTGCGACATCAAAAGTCTCTGCAATGCATAATAGCACGCATTTCCAGAATTGACCTATGTTTAATTTCTTCGTGCATCTCATTCCTATTTGAGATTATTGTTCCTAGGTATTTGAATTCAACCACTTCCTCAAAATTTCCCTCATTTGTTTTGTTACAAGAGTTATCAAGTAGCAAAATATTTGTAAAAACGTACTAAAATTTACTCTACCTAAGTCTACAATATATGAGAATTTTAGTATAAGACAGATTAAAAAATAAAGAGAAACGGCACTGAATATCAACTATGTGTACATTTGATAAAGGAACACGATTCAATTAAGAGGGAGAAGTTGTATAGTGTCCTGCTGAACCTCGAAATTCCTAAAAAGTTTGACTTCTTCGAATGTGCCTAAATGACACAAAGAGTAGGATCTGGGTAGGGAAACAGTTTTCAGATACTTTTAAAATCCACAATGAGTTAAAGCAAGGAGATGCACTATCTCTTCTACTACTCACTTTTGCACTAGAGCATCCCATAATTTTTTAGAGGATAAAGAAGGTATCAGTATTAATATGGTTGGTATATGCTTATGATGCAGTATTATTAGGCGATAGCGAGGAGGTACTAAGGGCCAACATGCACATTCTATTGTGTAACACTAAGAAATTGAGGCTGGAAGTAAAAATCAATAAAACTAAATATATATTCACACATAAGAATGCATTATATTATGGAAATGAATACTTAATGACAAATGAGGGAAATTTGAAGAAGTGGCTGAATTCAAATACCTAGGAACAATAATTACTAACAGAAATGAGGTGCAGAAGAAGATTAGACATAGACTCAATTCTGCAAATTCATGCTATTTTACCCTCTACGCCAGGCGTGTCCAACCTTTTTTTTTTTTTTAGAAAAGGGCCACTGTCGTTAAGGTGAATTGGTTTCCGGGCCACATTATCCGATTTTTTACCGTATTAAATAGGATCTAAGATGAAGCAATTAATTTAAATATAAAATAGCTAATATATTATGATGTTATTTTTATTAAAATACTAATCATATATCAGTTAAATTATTTTTAAAATTAAATTAAATGCATATTTTTTCATGTATAGGCCTAATCTAATTCTAAAATCTAAATTGAATGGTATTTTCTTGCCGTTACACTTAGAAGCCATAATTAACACTTTTATAACTCACAGAATTAATTATATTCTTCAAACTTCACACTAACTCTGACAAGTTGGATCCTCCACCACCCCTCGGGCACGAAGCCCCTACTCCCAAGTCCCAACTTATTTTCTTCCTTATCTACTGCGAAAACCACTGCACAAATTCTCTGAACTTAAAACCAACACCGTTGGAGAAGGTGTTGAAATGACCATTCGGGTAGAATGGTTGAGCTACTTAGTATGACAGGTCGCTCGTCCCTGACGACCCCACAGTTGGTCCACGGGCCCCTCGAGCCTAACCGGGACTGCTATGCTTGGGAGCATCCCCCTGTTCTCCGGGGACGAATCCTGCAGTCGTTATGAGACCGGCTAGGCTTAACCCACCAAACAACCACAGTGTGCGATTTAGTACATCCAGGTGCTCATCTCCTGGTGATCCCACAGGTGGTCCACAAGCCCGTAGGCTTAACCCGGAGTCAGCGCAGGTTCTCCCTTCTACGTTGATCCGGGCCGTACGACCCAGGGACGTATCCTGCCTCCGCGCCGTTGCGTTATGGGCTAGCACGGAGCTCGCAAGCTCCAACAGGTAAGCACATAGTACGACAGGACGTTCATTTCCTGCCGACCCCACTTGACTTATGGTTCACGAGTCCATCGGACTTAGCAGGAGGACTGACTGGCAGATCCACCGACCTTTTCCCCTGTATGGAACGTGTTCTGTTGTTGAAGTGGGTCCAGCCTGAGCACTAGTGCGTCAGGTCGCTCAACTCCTGACGACCTCACAGATTGTCCTCGGGTCACATTGTACGGTCCGGGAGACGGCGCAAATCCCACACCCAAAGACCGCGCCCCCTCTGTCGCCGACTGACCTGGTCTGTAGTTCCCTGGCAAAGTCTCCCTGGTATTTTCCAGCCCATCCCGTTTGCAAGACTAGGACTCGTGCTGTGAGACCAGCACACTGAGCAATGAGGGCATCCAGGGTGTTCATCGCCACTGGTTTCTCCACAGTTAGTACTCGGGTTAAGCTGACCGAACCAGGAGACGGCGTAGCGCATCGTAATACTACGCCGATGCTCCTGTGGTAGCCCATAATCTACCGAGTGGAAGCATGGGTAATAGGATGAAAGTTCCAGCCTCTCAGGGCTCTGCCTTTCTCCACAGTTAATTCATTAGTTATAACATTTATTCGGAAGGAGACAGAATCTCGCTTCCTTTTTAATAAGTTAAAAAAAACCAAAAACCTTGAACCTTGTACATTTTTATAATAATTTTTAATTGGATTTTAGCTTTATGGCTTAAAATCCATCATTCGCTTATATTTAACAGTATAGTTTTGTATTAAATCATGATAATACAATGCAGGAAATTCGTTAATTCTGTGTTTTTTAAAATCTAAGTTTTTACACTATTTATCAATCCAAAATTAAGTTTTTCTCATTAAAAATTATTTATTTGATTTATTTATTTATTTATTTATTTATTGGTTTTCTGTTATTTATATAATACTAATAGTCAAAATATTAAAAATTATCAGTATATAATAAAATTAAAAGTTAAAAATTAATGTATTGATCCATTCATTGAAAAATTAAAAAATCATAAAAATGAGAAATTACAAAATATTTGCCAACCTATTATCATCCTTAATCATAAGTTTTCGTATATAATCAATTATATTTTTATGATTCAAATTCCTTTTAATCTCCAAACTGGTCACATATCTGCCCGCCAGGGAGATCTTCCTTAATATCCAATTTTCTAGCCGTGTAGTTCCCGTGCAACGAACCGGATAATTTCCTCGATCACTCACGGATTCCACCCGGGGCGCAGCTCCTGCTGCGGAACCAGGATGTTGAGCTTATAGTACAAGAGGGCGCTCGTCTCCTGTCGACCCCACTTATGGTCCGCGAGTCCTTTGGACTTTGCCGGGAGGACTGAGAAGCATATCCGCCGACCTATCCCTCACTACGCCGCCGAGGGGACGCGTTTCGTTGCTGAAGTGGGTCCAGTGTGAGCTAATCGTACGTCTGGTCGCTCAACTCCTAACGACCTCACAAATGACCCGCGGGTCCGACTGGACCTATAGCCGGGAGGACTGCTAGTTAGTCCACTGACCGTTCCCATATCCGCCACCTGTAAACGCGTTCTGTTGCTGTTGTGAGCTCAGCGTGGAGTCCGACAAGAGGACCCCCAGGACGCTAACACTGACACTGCAATATGAGCGAACAACTGCAAACTGAAAACTAACTTGAAATGTAACGATAATAAAGCATCTGGTATACACTCGCCTTTAAAGTAGTAACCACGCGGTCAACAATGCACGGAGACTTCAAAGCGATGCGCGGTAGGTAGGATCATAAATAAAAATGTGGGCTGAGCGTTTCGTAAAACGGGTCTGATTTCTCCATATTTTGAGTAAAAGGATGAGTAGGATGAACTTTCACAAACACATGTGTTGGAAACAGAAAAGTCTTGCTCTTTCAAGTTTATCTTATACCAAATAGAATTACTTATTTCATAAATGATATAAGACTATAAGTTACAAGTCACTACGGGCCGAATGGGACGTGATAGAGCAAATATCATTGCGGGCCGCATGCGATGGGATCGACACAACAGCTCTACGCGTTCTTAAACTTGAAGGTATAGTTACTAAAACCCCTCTAACTGGTAATATATTGCTTCTATACCAGCAAGGTCGATTTTGATCAGGAACTTTCCTGTATATGTGCTCACGGGCGCCCCCTCCTGTTACGTACATAGTTTATAAATATTGATATTGTGATATTTTTAATCCGTCGCGCAGGCGCAGCGAAAATTAAGCGAATTCCTCAGTAAGTCGAATTTATGGTCCAATTTTGCAGAATTACAGTTTCGTTGCGGAGAAACAAAAATTACGATGGATAGAGTAATTTTCAAAATTTGGGTTCCAGGCAAACATCCACTCCTAGTAGTCCGTTTTTGCTGGTTTATTTATTTATTTGCGAGAAAACAAAATGTTATGACCGCTAGAGCGTTGCAAACTGTTCCAGTAAAATGTTAGGTTCCATGTTAAACCCCACTCGTAATGGACCGATTTTGCTGAATAGCAAACACGATCTTGCTTTTCTTATTCAAATGTTAACTATCGAGTTTCATTACAAAAAAATGTCTACCGCTAGAGCGATTTTTTTTTTGTATTTAATTTCGGTTTTCTAGTAAACCTCCATTCCTAATGGTACGATATCACTTATTTTTGGAGAATATATTTCTCATTAATTAATATAATTTCAACTTTAACTAAATGTTAACAAATAGGAAACTAATATTTAATTTTAGGAAGTTATATTTTGAGGTTATTTTAATTATATTATTTTTGGTCTGGACATCTTACCTCAATATTAATGTTGATTTGTTCTTGGACATGTTTCAAAACAATTCTGTCTTATCGTCAGCTTTCCCAGACTGGTTTTATTTATGTTGCATTATGTTGCACCACCTGGATGGAGCTGACATCGACATCCAGGTGGTGCAACATAATGCAACATAAATAAAACCAGTCTGGGTGAGGATGGAGCTGACATCGACATCCAGGTGGTGCAACATAAATAAAACCAGTCTGGGTGAGGATGGAGCTGACATCGACATCCAGGTGGTGCAACATAATGCAACATAAATAAAACCAGTCTGGGTGAGGATGGAGCTGACATCGACATCCAGGTGGTGCAACATAATGCAACATAAATAAAACCAGTCTGGGTGAGGATGGAGCTGACATCGACATCCAGGTGGTGCAACATAATGCAACATAAATAAAACCAGTCTGGGTGAGGATGGAGCTGACATCGACATCCAGGTGGTGCAACATAAATAAAACCAGTCTGGGTGAGGATGGAGCTGACATCGACATCCAGGTGGTGCAACATAATGCAACATAAATAAACCAGTCTGGGTGAGGATGGAGCTGACATCGACATCCAGGTGATGCAACATAATGCAACATAAATGAAACCAGTCTGGGTGAGGATGGAGCTGACATCGACATCCAGGTGGTGCAACATAACTAAAACCAGTCTGGGTGAGGATGGAGCTGACATCGACATCCAGGTGGTGCAACATAATGCAACATAAATAAAACCAGTCTGGGTGAGGATGGAGCTGACATCGACATCCAGGTGGTGCAACATAAATAAAACCAGTCTGGGTGAGGATGGAGCTGACATCGACATCCAGGTGGTGCAACATAAATAAAACCAGTCTGGGTGAGGATGGAGCTGACATCGACATCCAGGTGGTGCAACATAAATAAAACCAGTCTGGGTGAGGATGGAGCTGACATCGACATCCAGGTGGTGCAACATAATGCAACATAAATAAAACCAGTCTGGGTGAGGATGGAGCTGACATCGACATCCAGGTGGTGCAACATAATGCAACATAAATAAAACCAGTCTGGGTGAGGATGGAGCTGACATCGACATCCAGGTGGTGCAACATAATGCAACATAAATAAAACCAGTCTGGGTGAGGATGGAGCTGACATCGACATCCAGGTGGTGCAACATAATGCAACATAAATAAAACCAGTCTGGGTGAGGATGGAGCTGACATCGACATCCAGGTGGTGCAACATAATGCAACATAAAATAAAACCAGTCTGGGTGAGGATGGAGCTGACATCGACATCCAGGTGGTGCAACATAATGCAACATAAATAAAACCAGTCTGGGTGAGGATGGAGCTGACATCGACATCCAGGTGGTGCAACATAATGCAACATAAATAAAACCAGTCTGGGTGAGGATGGAGCTGACATCGACATCCAGGTGGTGCAACATAATGCAACATAAATAAAACCAGTCTGGGTGAGGATGGAGCTGACATCGACATCCAGGTGGTGCAACATAATGCAACATAAATAAAACCAGTCTGGGTGAGGTTGGAGCTGACATCGACATCCAGGTGGTGCAACATAATGCAACATAAATAAAACCAGTCTGGGTGAGGATGGAGCTGACATCGACATCCAGGTGGTGCAACATAAATAAAACCAGTCTGGGTGAGGATGGAGCTGACATCGACATCCAGGTGGTGCAACATAAATAAAACCAGTCTGGGTGAGGATGGAGCTGACATCGACATCCAGGTGGTGCAACATAATGCAACATAATAAAACCAGTCTGGGTGAGGATGGAGCTGACATCGACATCCAGGTGGTGCAACATAATGCAACATAAATAAAACCAGTCTGGGTGAGGATGGAGCTGACATCGACATCCAGGTGGTGCAACATAATGCAACATAAATAAAACCAGTCTGGGTGAGGATGGAGCTGACATCGACATCCAGGTGGTGCAACATAATGCAACATAAATAAAACCAGTCTGGGTGAGGATGGAGCTGACATCGACATCCAGGTGGTGCAACATAATGCAACATAAATAAAACCAGTCTGGGTGAGGATGGAGCTGACATCGACATCCAGGTGGTGCAACATAAATAAAACCAGTCTGGGTGAGGATGGAGCTGACATCGACATCCAGGTGGTGCAACATAAATAAAACCAGTCTGGTGAGGATGGAGCTGACATCGACATCCAGGTGGTGCAACATAAATAAAACCAGTCTGGGTGAGGATGGAGCTGACATCGACATCCAGGTGGTGCAACATAAATAAAACCAGTCTGGGTGAGGATGGAGCTGACATCGACATCCAGGTGGTGCAACATAATGCAACATAAATAAAACCAGTCTGGGTGAGGATGGAGCTGACATCGACATCCAGGTGGTGCAACATAAATAAAACCAGTCTGGGTGAGGATGGAGCTGACATCGACATCCAGGTGGTGCAACATAAATAAAACCAGTCTGGGTGAGGATGGAGCTGACATCGACATCCAGGTGGTGCAACATAAATAAAACCAGTCTGGGAAAGCTGACGATAAAACAGAATTGTTTTGAAACATGTCCAAGAACAAATCAACATTAATATTGAGGTAAGATGTCCAGACCAAAAATAATATAAATAGGAAACTAGTCGTACATAACAGTGAGCTCCGTGATTTTTGGAAAATCAGAAGTAATATAAAAGCAAAATCTCATACAGAATGGTGGGCAGGACATGTGGCATGAATAGGAATGAAAGAGGGCATGAAAACTTCTTATAGGAAAACCAGAGGGAAAGCGCCCAGTAATTATGCCAATAATGAAGTGAAGAATAACATGAACCATGATTTTGTGGGAGGTAAGTTGTAAGGGAATAGGAATAAAATTAAAATTTTAAATCTACCTGTTGGCATGTGCCATCGTCCTCAACTTTGTTAAAATAATGTATGTAAAATATTATTAATTGGAGGCCTTTCGGAAGTTAACTTCCATCATCAGCAGGATGAGTATGCGCTACTAGTTGTTTTTAAGATGCTGTAGATGATGATGGTCTTGATGCATCTCCAGTAGGAACTGACTGGTTTTTAACTATGTCATATTAGGGAATGTTTGGAAAATATGAGTTAAGAATTGAAATGTATGGAGAGCATATGTCATCATGGCTATGATTCTCGTGGTTCAATATTGCCAACGGATGAGGGTAATTACTAATATCATGTAAGTAAAAATAACTTTTTTCCTTTTCTTTCTTAGATATGTCTCTTCCTGAAACATTTGTGCGTGGCTTCCACGATGAAGCTGCTGTTAAGAAAATGAAATACAACCCTTTGGGAAAAACAGGATTACAAGTGTCTCATTTAGGATTTGGGGGTGCTCCCTTAGGGGGCACTAAACTCTTATATGGGTAAGTATAATTACAGCTTTATAATCCATTTAGGACCTTAATATCTCTTATGATGTCATTACGTTCCAGTATAACCTCCACATTCTAATGTCAATTTTTTACTTGAACACCCTGTATCTTGATGCTTGTACTGTTATAGAGAATATGGAGAATCTGAAGCTATTGAAACTGTGCGGGAAGCTGTTAAGTCAGGAATCAACTATATCGACACAGCACCTTGGTACGGACAAGGCAGATCTGAGGAAGTTCTTGGCAAGGTATTACGTATATTCATACTATATTTAATTAATGTTGGGAAGTAAACATTATGAGGTATAATCATTAAAATTCATCGGAGAACATATTGTTTAAACAACTCACCTCATAGGATTCATGCTTCCATGAAATCGCGATTTCAAACATAATCATGTTCATCGTCAGCCATAGTTTATTAGAACATCATAAAATTGGAAGAGAAGCTAAACTTTTAAAACAAGTAGAGAAACCTTTGGAATTGACAGTTTGGGAAAAAATATACATTCAGAAAAACAAAAATAGATCAATGAATTTTGATATCCCTAACGAAATTAGATTGATTTCGAAGTTCATAAATTCAACCATAGATGGCAGCACTGAAGATGGCGACAATAGAATAGTTGACGGCTGAAGAATTTCGTCAGTCGGAGTTATGGCTGACGATGAACATGACTATGTTTGAAATCGCGATTTCATGGAAGCATGAATCCTATGAGGTGAGTTGTTTAAACAATATGTTCTCCGATGAATTTTAATATTCATACTATATCTATATGTATAGACCTATGTGCCTACTATTGAGTTTGGCTTCTAGAACGGAGTGATATCAACCTTACACCTTGCAAGTTGTTCAAAATTTGGAGGATTCTATGTCACCTACATAAATTCAAATAAATAAATAATAGTTTTAAAAAACTAAAAGAACACGCTTTATTAGAAAACTAAAAAATGAAAAATAATTTTAATTTCCAACACGCTTGGGATAAAATTAAAGTGGTCAACAAAAGAATCATCTCCAACACATATAGAATAAAACTAGAGTTATCTACAAAAAGAAAATAATTTTACCATCAAAAGCGTGGGGTGCTCTATATCAATTAATATATTTGATAATAAACAGATATTGGTAAAAGTAAGCTCTCTAAGAAGAAAATGTGGTTGGTATCTAATGTCGAGCACTTGATAATGAAA
The DNA here is from genome assembly GCA_030220185.1 of Diploptera punctata. NCBI lineage: Eukaryota > Metazoa > Arthropoda > Insecta > Blattodea > Blaberidae > Diploptera > Diploptera punctata. The sequence continues at coordinate 2,911,147 of JASPKZ010010680.1, read as the reverse complement.
TCATTCGCTCTCTTGCACTCCAATATTTAGCAGAAAGGCTGGTCTCTTCTACAAAAGCTGGACAACGGAGGAGATGGTTTCTTTCCATATCTTCATTTAAATTGCAAAAAGGGCATTTAGGTGAATCTGTTATGCCAATTCTGTGTAGGTGTTTATTCAAGCAGTCATGTCCCGTTAGCAGTCTGAATGTTGCTACTGCAGATTTTCTTTGTAATGTAGTAATGTCATAAGCTTGTAGATTTTCCCATTCCTTTCCAGATGTTTTGGTGGTGTATTCTTCTCTAAGTTTATTGATGTATTTATTTGAGATAATTCTTTTGATAGAGTGAAAGGAAACTGGAGTAGAAGTTGGGTTTGAAACAATTTTGCTACCCTTCTTGGCTAGAAAATCGGCTATTTCATTGCCTGTCACTCCACAATGGGCCGGAATCCATTGAAGTACAACTTTTTTATGTAGACGGGATAAATGTTTTATCATTTTGTGACATTCGATAATTTTGATGCTTTTGGGTGTTGTGTCTCGTGTTATAGCAAGAATGGCTGCTTTGGAGTCACATAGAATTACAACTTTTGTAAATTTTTGGATGTGATATAAAAGATTTTGTAAACTTAAGAAAATTGCTAGAATTTCACCATCAAAGTTTGTTGAATTTGTGTTTAGTTTACGATAAAAGGAAAAAAGTGGACATACTGCACCAGCACCAGTGCCACCATCATTTGGTAGGCTGGAGCCATCTGTAAAAATATGTATCCATTCAGGAGCTGGGTATCTTAGATTTATCATTTCCAGTGACATTTGTTTTAAAATATATGGAGGAGTTTCAGATTTCTTGATGTCTTCTGTTAAATGAAGGTTATATTCGATTTCCAAAAATTCTAGAGGGTTGTTTCTCATCTGCATATTTTCTTTTGAATGTGGAAGTTGCAATTTCTGTTTGATTTCTTGTACAATGCTTAGGAAGCTTTGCTGAGATTTTAAACATACTTGTTGTTTTTCTTTGGGTCCAGTTATTATGGGGTAGCCTTAAAAATTTTTCATACTGTGTGACTGCTGTTTTCTCAATTTCAGATGCTATGTTTGGGTTATTTGTTAAGATTTGCATGGCAGTGATTGGTGTTGTTTTAACGGCTCCTGTTATCAGACGGAGGATTTGGTTCTGCAATTTATTAAGTTTTTCCACTTTAGTAGTTACTAGGATTTCTTCACAATATTGAAGTACAGGTTTTATGTACATTTGGTAGAAGGTGTTTAGGGTTTGTGTGTTGCAACCCCACTTTTTCCCTGCTAATCGTTTTAATAATGGTAACCTTGTTTCTATCTTTGTACATATATTCTCCATGTGTTTCTTCCATGTTAATTTTGTGTCCAGAGTTATTCCTAAATATTTTGCTTCATGTGTTTGAGTTAATAATTCACCCTCCAATTTCAGAGTGATGGGTAGTGGTTTCTTTCTTAATGTAAATAGTTGATAATTTGTTTTCTGTATATTTATCTTCATTAAGTTCTGGGATGTCCAATTCTCTAACTGTATTAGTGATTGTTGGGCTATGGTTATTAATTGTTGACTTTGGTTTTTCGGTTTGGAGACCCATATTACAACATCATCAGCAAAAAGTAGGGTTTTCGTTTCGAGCTTTTCTATATGCTTAGGTAGATCATTAATGTAGATATTGAAGAGAATGGTACTGAGTACAGAACCCTGTGGTAAACCTCGATGTGTTTGTTGGTATTTAGAGAGGTGATTATTATACTTTGTAGCGATGAACCGTTGGATGAGAAAATTGCTGATCCAGAGTAGCATATTCCCTTGAATGCCTAAAGTCTGCATTTTTTCTAATAATTTATATCTCCAAATAGAGTCATATGCTCCTTGAAAATCAACAAACATTGCCAGAGTGTCTTCTTTTCTGTTGAAAACTGTCTTTAATAGCTTGACTTAGGTGTACAATTTGTTGATTTGTTGATTGTAATTCTCTAAATCCAGCTTGATTGGGTGAAAGTAAATTATTGGTTTCTAAATACCAATTTAATCGATTTGAAATCATTTTTTCCATAGTTTTAACAATTACACTAGTTAGTGCTATTGGGCGATAATTTGAAAAAGTATTTGTTGATTTTTTTGTTTTCGAAATAGGTATTATAATGGCTTTTTTCCAATCATCAGGAACTTTTGTGTTCCAAGAAAGATTATAAAGGGAGAGCAATTGAGTTTTGGCTTTATTGCCAAGGTGTTTGAGAAATTCTGCATGTATATTATCTGCTCCTGGAGATTTGTTTGATTTTAAACTATTAATGGCTATGTTTAACTCTTTAATGTTGAAATTCTTATTAAAGATATTATCTTTTGTACTGCTTGTTGATTTTATGTAATTTTTTAGGTTCTCTTTTATTGTTTTTTGTTCTTTTTTGTTCTCTGAGGACAAAGTATAGGTGTTAGCGTAGTGTTTGTTGAATTTTGTTGGCTATTTCACTTTCATTTGTAATCTGTTTGTTGTTGTGGATAAATGGTGTTTTTTGCCGTTCTTTTTTATTTTGTATATTGTGTACAAATCTATATGCTTTCTGGCCATCTTTCCTATAATCCATTTTTTGGAGGAAGTTATTAAAATTTTCTCTTTTATTGCTGTTAATTTCTTTTTTGAGTTGTGCGCACAGTTTTCTCCAATTTTGTACATCTTTTGGGTCTTTTGTTTTTTCTGCTTTATTTCTAGCGAGATCTCGGTCTATTTTCATTCTTTCTAATTTTGAATTCCAGAAGGGTTTGTAGTTTTTAACTATTCCACGTGGTATATATTTTTTTGCTGTTTTTAATATTATTTTGCATATAGATTTGTTTAATTTGATCTGACTGAAGTGATACGTTTAAAGGATTTTCAAATTTGGTTTCCAGTTCGTCTGTGTACAGTTTCCAATTGGCTTTTTGAAGTTCCACCTGGGTTTAAGATGCATTGGAAGTAAGTTGTTATTCCCCAGTTGAAATAGTAGCAATGATGGCTCTATGTCCTGAGCCAGGATCTTCTACAATTTGTTTTTTGGTTTTGGAGTATAAATTAGAAGATACAAAGAGTAAGTCAGGATTAGTTCCTGAACCAGAGTAATGTATATATGTTGGAGGATCCTCTTTGTTGTGTATTATTTCTATGGGTGTTGAATTTAATAAGTCTTCTACAATTTTCCCTGCATTATTAGATTTGGTATAGCCCCATCGTCGTGAATGGGCATTAAAATCTCCCATTATAATTGTGTTTGGGTTTATTGTAATATGTTCAAGATTAGGGGAGTTATTTGGTGGATTATAAATTGAATATATATTGTACTGAGATTTATTTATCCATATGTTAATTTTAATTATTTCAATTTTGTCTACATTGTCCATTTCTTTGATAATTTGAACAGATGAAGTCATATGTGTTCAAATTCCAACTAAAATACCACTGCTTATTTGTCGTCCTTTAGGAAGTATGTGAACAGTAAAATCCTTGAAGTGGTAATATTGTAACTGTTCCTGTGTGAGATTTGCTTCTTGAATTGTGAATACATCAATTTGGTGGTCAGATAGCATTTTTGTAAGTTCAGTCTTTTTTAGCTTGTGATAGTCCTCCAGTATTCCACTGGAGGATTTTGATCAAGTTTGGTTTGGTATATTTGTTTCCTTGAAGAAAGGTCCCCGTCCGGAGATCCGAATGGGGGACTATTTTACCTCCGGATTTGTATTTCTTTTTCCAAGGCTTCATGTTTGTATTGGAGTACAATAAACTAGTTGTAACCGTTTAGTAGTAGGCACCACATGTGGTGGTTACGTCACCCATTGAGAGAAAGTAGGTATAGGAAGGAAGGAGAAATGAACCCCTAGGCCTCGAGTACTCTAATACCATCAGGGTCGAAAGAAACAAGAGGTCAGTCAAGGGAGACTGGATAGAAAAGTTGAAAGAGGGAATTGGTATGGGGAGGAGAAGTAATACCAATTCGGTCAAAAAAGAAAAACTCACCAAGCTGACCAGTGCTTGTTGGTGAGTAGCCCTTCCCTTTCGTTCATCATGCATAAGCATGATTACTAACAGCTGCACCACGAGAAGGTGAGGGATTGGACACTAGGTTACTGTCCAGGTCGGTTCCTTTAAGCCTTCGATGGAAGGAATTAAAGGGTCTCCTCTCTGTTAAAAACAGTAGCCTTTCCACATCATTAAAAGCACCCCACGCTTTTGATGGTAAAATTATTTTCTTTTTTGTTGATAACTCTAGTTTTATTCTATATGTATTGGAGATGATTTTTTTGTTGACCACTTTAATTTTATCCCAAGCATATTGGAAATTAAAATTATTTTTCATTTTTTAGTTTTCTAATAAAGCGTGTTCTTTTAGTTTTTTAAAACTATTATTTATTTTTTAGTTTTAATATTTTACAGAATAAGATAAAAATGTAAATATATTTAAATTCAATACTACTGTAGTATGAGCTAAAAATCCTCCCAGCCAGATTCGAACCTGCGACGTATGGATTACTGAAATTATATACCACTAAGAGTTCACTGCTCTACCAACTGAGCTCTTACAACGATTGACTAAAAAGTCGACAAGTCCGCAACCTATTATACCAGTTTTCATTTTTTTGACTTTCGGATGATTCTGGCCAGGATTTTAAAAACAAAATATGAAATTATTGTATTGTCACAGGTCCTCTACAAGTATACAAAGTTTCAAGTCGATCCAATGTTTCTAAGTGGGTGAAAATCGCGATGAAAGATTCCGTAACATTGATACAAAAACACTTTTTTTGATTTTCTGATGATTATGGCCAGGATTTTAGAAAATAAATATGAAATTATTGTATTGTCACGGGTCCTCTACAAGTATACAAAGTTTCAAGTCGATCCAATGATTTTAAGTGGGTGAAAATCGCATTGAAAGATTTTGTTACATAGATAGATAGATAGATACAGGTCAAGCTAATATAAAGCGTGTAAAAACAGGAAAACATACAATTTATTATTACAGTGGATGAATAATTGCCTATGAGAATATGTTGATTTTTTCCCCATAAAAATGTGAGAAATGTCTTAAAATCAAGTGAGAAGTTAAACTCAAAGTAACCTAAAATCTCCATATTTACAATGTCAAATATGTATTAGCCATTGCTCAGACAGTGTAGCCAACTTACCACAAAACCTGCAAGCAAACAAGTGAATGCTAAACATTTGGTGTGCACTAACTATCTAGTAATTCTGCCTGAGGGCAAGTCTTTCACTGCAATCATAGCATTTTCATGCTATGCTTTGCAGCTTTACTAGGGAATTATAGGTGTGATAGCTTCCCGTTGCTTTACAAACCGGTGAAGGTTGATGATAATGATAAGGATGATGATGATTATGATGGCCGGATGATTTTCGAGAACCATTGTGCCCTAAACTTCCTGACATTTGTCTTACAAGTGAGGAAAAACCCCGAAAAAACCTCACCCAGGAGCCTGACCAGACTGGGAATCGAACCCGGGCCCACTGCGTGAAAGGCAGCATGCTATCTCAATACCACAGTGGTGGACTGGTGTACACTAATGCACACATTTTCTCACCCTAACTTTTCCAAACTAACACTAACTTGCCTATTAATGTAGGTGGACTCCTGGGATAAATTCTCCTTATATGTATTGGAAACTGGTTCAAGCAGGAACGTGTGTTATCACATTGGCCAACATGATGCAGTCACTTTTCTCTGATCAAATATTCGCAGGTGGCATGGAATAGCCAAAATTTGTAAGAAGTAAGACTATGAGTTATTAATAATTATATATTATTAAAATTACACCTCACCTCATATTTATTCTTCCTTTAAAGAGCAGTTTCACAGACACTAATAATTCTCCATCTGAATTTGTACTCGACCATTGTTTTGTCATTGGTGATTCAATGTGTCTTCTTCCATCTGTTGGTAGATCAATGAACCTCCAAATCAAATCTCATTCCCTAGGAATTTCAAAATTCATTAGTTGCTCCTTCTTGAATGTAGATCTTTTCTCAAACTGTGAGTTCGTTAGGTTTTTCTGTTTGTTTAATTAATTTTTATGTCTTTCTTTCAATTTGATTTTTTCCGACAAAGTGTGAGCAGCTACTGTATACATTTATATATATATATATATATATATATATATATTACTTCCCCATTTTTAACATTCCAACAAATATGAGAAAATGGAAGAATAAAACTAATCAGGTATTTATCAGATAAGATGTGGGGATTGTGATAAAATCAACATAGGGAAAACAAAAATGAATTTGAAAACCAGAGTGAAGGAATGCTTGAAATATTAAAAATGGGGATATAGAAAAATATATAGTAGTCATTCATGCTTTGTCAAAAAAAAACAACATAAAATTGAATGAAAGAAATGCTAAATTAACAAAACAATTATAAAAACCTAAAGAGCTTATGATTTGGGAAAAGATCCATATTCATAAAAAAGGAGCAATTAATGAATTTTGAAATTCCTGATGAATGTGACTTGATTTAGATGTTCATCTATTTATTAATATACGGAGGAGTAAACTTGAATCACCAACAATAAAACAATGGTCAAGTACAAGATTAAATTAAAATGCTTCATACCTCACCTCATATCCAGTCTTCTAATCAGAACACAGTTTCAAAGCCTGGGCAGCTTCATCTTCAGTAATTTCTCATTGTACAAACTTAAAATAGAGAATTATTAGTTTCTCTGAAACCAATCTTAAAAAGAAGATCAAATATGAGGTAAGGTGTAATTTTAATACCATGTAACGAAAGATATACAAACTAATATTACACATAAGTATGTACGAAATTGGGGCACACCGTAGCGTAGTGGTTAAGGCACTGAGCTACAAGCTGGAGGGTCGAGGGTTCAAGTCCCATTGGGGTCAGGATTTTTAAACTGACCCAAACCCTCTGGCGGCACTATGGCCCTGGGGTCGACTCAGCCTCTAACGAAAATGAGTACCAGACGCTTGTTCTGGGGGTAAAGGCGGCCGTCACGCAGGGCTGACATAAAGTGCCGATTGTCTAGAAAAAGTGGGAGCCTTAACCTCCTACTACCCCAAGGGCCTCCGGGTCTGTTGTGGGATCACTTTACTTTACTTTTATGTACGAAATTATGCCTTAGTGCATCACCAGCCTCTCATGGGCTAGTGGTCAGCGTTTCTGACTACTGTTCATGAGGTCCCAGGTTTGATTCCCGGTCAAACCATAGGAAATGTTCCTTACAGGGAATCATTCCTGTGGTTTCCCATGGTCTGGAATTTAGGTTAAGAACTCTCCTAGCGCTTCATTATCATTTATCACCCATCACATCATCGGGGTAACGTAACTCTGCCTTCTAGGCTCCCCAACTTCAGAAGTGGGTTACAATTAAGCCAAAGCCAGGAAAGAACACCAGAATGTCAAAATGACAACCTGGGGCATTGAATAAAAAAATGCCTTAGTGCATAATTACAGGATTTGCTATGGTTTGAGTCCTCAAGGGGGAAGAAATTTTGTCATGTAATTTCGTACAGTGCAGGACAGCATCATTAGGAATTTGGGTAGCTACTATATAGCAGCTCCAAGTTAAGAATATGTGTTGGACCACTAGTTACCTCTTTACTGGCTGGATGACCATCCACCTCAGTAATTAACCCCTGAGCGCGGTTTGACGTACTTAAACGTGACCTGTTTATTCACTTCTGTGCGGTAGTATTTTTAAACTCTACTCACCCAGTAACTTATTTTAGATACTAACTAATGTGGCGAATATGATACGGCCCTAATAGTGATTAAGGAATATGTTTAATAAATAAATAATGACTGAACTGAATATAGTTTAAAAAGAAATTAAAAATCATATTGGTAAATAGTTGTCACAAGAAGCGGTTGAAACCCTAAGTAAAAAGATGTCATAAACATGTAACTCCTCAAATTAGACTTGAAATCCTTAAGCTGGGTCTAGCTTCAAAAATCACGTTTGGGATAAATGCCAGACTCCAAATTTACAATCGCGGAAAGCCCAAGCTGGCAAACACACTCCCTAGCCGTGAGAATAAAATCAAAAGGTAGGCGGTAGTTTAAATAAAATAGTTACGCCCTTGGAGGACATGTGATTGAACATTCTAACCAATCAAAATCAGAGTTAGGGTGTATGACCATACATGGGAATAACTGGTCCTGACTTCGATACGGAACTCATGACGACAAAATTGAAGACACTTATACTCGACACTTAGAAGGAAGAAGATCTTGATTGTATAGTAAAAAAATATCTTGTAACAACGATTATGGACTTAGGGAAAATCTCCCGAACTCATAAGTCATTTGCTAGTCCTCATTAGCGAAATATCGAAGGCCAGGGACAGAAAAGTTTTATTTTCACAGTGTAACGTGCATTTAAATTGGCAGAGATTAATTAAATAAAATAATTCTAATAATTAGTGATTGTCTGTTCCTACGCAATTCTCTTTCCGAACCCGTTATAGATAGGAGTCTCAGCGCTCACCCTGAAACAGGAACCGACTAGCTACCGAGGAAGGGCAAGTAACAATTCACAATTAAATCAAGTGGAACTAAAGTGAGATTATCAGCCATACAAATTACTGCCCCACTAACTAACTCACTGGCACTATCGAACCCGTAGTTCATGAGTGCACGGACATAAGCTCTCCATACATCCCTATCCTTAGCTAATGTTTTGCAATCCCCTGTATAATCTACTTCTCTCAATTCATATTTAATGTTATTCCCCCACCTCATTCTTGGTCTACCAACTGCACGTTTTCCCTCTGGTTTTCCTACAAGAAGTTTCCATACACGTCTTTCGTTCCCCATTTGTGCCACATGTCCTGCTCATCGCAATATATGAGACTTAATTGATCTCATTATATCTGGCTTCCTATAAAGACCATGTAGTTCACTGTTATGTAGAGCTTATTTTAGATATATATTAAATTATGAATAAATTATATTTAGTTACATTATATTTCTAATCTTACCTTGGTTGTAAATATCCTTTGTTCACGGAAAGTTGATTTTGATATTGATTGTTGAATGTATTTACTTGTTTCTTCAACAATAATATTCAACAACGTTTGGTCTAATATTTCCTCAAATATAGCAACAATGTCCCCATAAACATCGGACTGATGTCACAGAAAGTCTCTTCTATTCAATTAAACATGTCCATATTTTGCCATACAAAATCTGTGGACAATCCCCCTAGCCCTGTAGCAATCAAAACACATGTCAATGTCTGAATATCTCCCTCGTCAACACAGCTGACATCACTATCACTTATATCGTGAGGAGGTTGTGTATAATCAGGTGCAAAGAAACTATCTGATATAGATGCTAAATCACTACGTATATCAACCTTGTCTAAAATTTTATCGACAAACTTAAAAGTTTCCTCTTCTGACAATACTTGGTTTCACTGCACACGCACAAGCCATGATTACACAAAGACTGTGATAATTGTTTCAAAAGAAAAGTTTGAGACACTTTACAGATATTTATTCTTTTTCAGCAAAAATAAGGCAAAGGATATGTTCAGAAGAGGGTCTGGCTGAAAAAAAAAAAGTATTTCCTTTCACTAACAAGTAGCCACCTCACTCCACTTGCCCTGTCATAAATTATGTCGTAACATGAAGGGGAATCTTTCCTTAACACTGAACCGAAAGTGTGTTTTTCGGCTCATTATTGTAACGTCGTTCTCCTCCCTAGACTGGAATATTTATGAACTATGCCAATATCCCTTTCTCCTTGCATTTACCCCCTCTCTCTACTCTTTACCCTTCCCGCTGCGCAATGTCTACGGCGCATCTCCCCTCTACCTCAGAACCTTCATATACGTGGTGCACTGGCAGAACGTTATCATTCAATCATTCAAGCGTTCATCGTTTAGTTCTTTGAGCAGATTCAAAGTTTGAATCAGCACCCAGTTCGCGATGCGATTGAAGCTCTAATGGACAAGCTGGTCTGAAGCCGAGAAGCGGCGTGGTTTAGTTGGTCCGGCAGACCAGGGAAGAAGTGGCTCCTGGTTCGGACGTTAGCATGAGTGTGGCGTGAGGTATGATGTGGTTATTTCTATTGTAAGAATATCGTTATTTATTTGTTTATATTTTTGTTTAAATTGAATGATCCAAATGTCTTTGTTAATTTGTTTTTAATTCAGACAACTTGTTTCTATTAAAAGTCATCTTTTATACTATTTATCTGCTTCTTTATTGATGTGCACGTAGTTGTTCTCAATCCTATACGGAAATTCACTCACGCAGGAAATTATTTCCAGCTCCCTTGCTATTATGCTGTTTAGCTTTCTCGAATGACAATTATTATCTTTTTCACTCACTCTATGTATTTGAGAATCATTATTTATTCATGTCAATATATCTGAGAGAGAAAGATGAATCGATTGCTGCCTTCTATGGGCCCAAGGCAAGCAACTTCGTGATTGATAACCTTGCAGGAAAGCAGATCCACGTTAATAGAGACAGCAGTAACAAAACCCGATCCCGGATTTATGGTAGCAGTAGCGTGGTTATTAAACGCCACAAATGGTAGTAGAAGCGTGGTTTCTAACCCGCACAAATGGTAGCAGTAACCGTGGTTTATTAGAGAGGTTAAACTATTCTCCCTCACCCCGCCCGCACAAATGGTTGCGCAGTAGCGTGGTTTGGGTTATGTCCCTCACCCCGCCCGCACAACACGGTGACAAAATATAAGTTCTCCAACATGTAAAACAACCTAGTTATAGGCTTCGGAAATCATAGATGTACCAGGCGTGTTGACACAGCAATCTGCATTTGGATATTTAAAAGCCCTGGTGTTCTAACACGTCCTTCTGCATCTGGGAAGGGAACGCCATGTTTAAATGTTTACGCTGATGGGTTAACACATGTGAATGTGAGGCCAGCAGTCTGTTGGTCTTGGCCATGGAGAAAAAGTGTGTATGAAATATGAATTATTAGTCGAACTATTGATGTCATCGTAAACCATTGCCAATTCAATGACAGGATAATGGTTCCTCTAACTCTTCTCAAAACCCATGTGCTCTGAAAAGTACAATAGATTCACATTTAAGTTCCATACAATGTATGAATTAAAATAAAATGGCTGAATGAAAATTAATATTTCAATAAGTCTGGGTCATTATTCTCATCTGTGTTGTAGGCAGTTTGTCATCAAATAAATAATTATAAGCTTTTTGTCTCACAAAACATTTACATAAACATATCTTCATGTCAATTATTTTATTTTCATAGGCGGCTTTGTGTCGCAAGCGATTACAAGCTCGCCTCTCACCGCTGGGGTCCCGAGAATGAGTCTCAGTCACTCCATGTAGGTTCCGTGGTGGATAAAACGGAGCTTGGGTAGGTTTTTCTCAGGGTTTTCTCCCGTTTTCCCTTGCTGCACTTTCATTACACAATTTCTCTGTATTCATCTCATCCATTTTGTTTATTTGCCCCTGTGATGGTGTGTCAGGTGTGGTCGGCTGCACCTTTGTCGTTCACAGACCTCTATAAATATATATATATATTTTTTCTTTTTATCTTCTTCTTTTGAATTTGTAACATGCCATTTTCATTACTTTCTTTTAGAATGCTGTAAATGCAAGGAAAATTCCTCCTTTATAAGATTTTAACTTATCATTCACTTGTATGGATAATGTTTCTCACTTACACCAGTTTCAGATGATATTTCATTAGGCACAATCAGAAATCTTGCACATATCAATTAAAACAAATTTAGAATTACTTCTTTTTGACCTGATTGTAACAGTTTGCCTGCTTATGTTTTGAACTGGTGTCACCAACTCAGCAATCTTAACCTATCCGCTTCAGATTTAAATGCTCAACGCATTTCCCCAGAAACCAGACTTAAATTACCGTAAATTACATTGTCTATTTTCAGTCATTCAAAACAAACAAAAGATAACGGTACTTCCGATCCGATTGAGGGTCTTTCCACTTTTCAGTGGTTGCCCTTTTACCAGCCGGCTGCTGGCCCTTCACATCCACATGTGTCAATCACAGAGGTAGATGATCAACAGCCAGTGTAGGGGTGACATGTGGTTAGCATGTCAAGTCCCCCAGCCGTTATAGCTGGTTCCTCAACCTGGAGCCGCTACTTATTGTAGCTACCCAATTGCCTCACGATGTTGAGTGGGCACCGGTCCCATACTGGCCGAAATACCATGAGAAAATTTCTTCCCCCATGGAGACTTGAACCAGCGCAAGTCCCGTAGCTCTGTGCCAAGGCTTCCTACCTTAACCGCTCGGCTACGGCGCATAACGGTACTTGAGATTACAATAAGGGTGAAGACTAAAAGACATTTCTCTACTATTCATAAATATTAACAAAAGATAATGGATATACAAATTATTGCAATATATATAACAGCAGAGTTAAGTGAGTGTACCTCGTCTTCTCAGTTGAAGCCATTTAACTGCCAGCGAGTCTACTTCGTCTTTTGAGGCAAATAGGTTAAAAAATCTAAGTTATAACGAACAATATTCACATTTTCTCCAATGATTATATAACACATTTGTTGAAACTTGCTCACTAGGTGTGAAAAGATGGCTTCCCCCTCCTACTCACATCAGGTGCACTCCCAATAAAACAACACAACTGACAAGTGAATAGCAGTGCCTTACCTTGTCAGCCTATCAAAGTAGGGTTGAATAGAGAGGTCTTTTCACACCTACTGAGCACTTATTAACGATCCTGTTGTAAGTTTGTCATTATAATAATAATAATAATAATAATAATAATAATAATAATAGCTTTATTTTACCTGGCAGAGTTAAGGCCTTGTCTACCACTCAACCAGGTTAAAAAAAATACAAACAAAAAAATAGTGTTAAATCTAAATTACAATATATATATATATAACCAATTACAAGTTATGAATACAATACAATTAATATTTATAATGTATTTTGATTTACTCTAAATTTAACGAATTAAATATATAATATGTACAATATATATAAAAAACGAGGAAAAGATTAATGACATAGTATAAAATTAAATAAATAGAGAAAAATTAATTATTAGACAACAGGTAACTGTATAAGCGTGACTTAAAGGTGCCAAGTGTGCGACAACCCCTGATATCTCGAGGAAGGAGATTCCAGGAACGGGCAGAGGCTACTGGTGAAGGAAGTAGAATACGAGGAAGTGCTATGAAGAGGATTTGTTAGCAGACTGCTATCTTGTGACCTAGTGTCAATATTGTGGTAAGAGGATAACTTCTCAAATCTGGACGCCAGGTAAGTAGGGATGTAGGAATTCAGAAGCTTGAAAAGTAGTGAAAGAGAGTGCAATTTACATCTGTCAGTAAGACGGAGCCAAGAGAGGTCATTAAAGTGTTCGGAAATATGGTCATAACGGCGGATATTGAAAATGAATCGAACGCAAGCATTATGAACACGCTGCAGTCTCTGCGACAAGTCATAGTTTAGATCATTATATATAATGTCACAATAATCGAAGTGTGGTAACACAAGATTCTGCACAAGGATTTGTTTTAACGAAACTGGGAGAAAATTCTTTAAACGTCCAAGATAATGTAAGATGGAGAAAGTCTTTTTACATATGTGTTTCACTTGTGTTTGCCAGGTTAGATTTGCGTCTAGATGTAGTCCAAGATCTATTACTGAAGAAGAATAAAATATAATATAATAGAATAAAATTACATTATTCTCATACTTCATTCACAATCTCTTTCATTCAAGTTATTTAATTATTATTTAACTTGAGAGTGATTTCTTTGATGTTAACGAATGAATTATTTCTAAATTACACAGACAGTTAACTAATCCGATCCTGGCTTCCAGACATTCTGTTCTTATATATTGCAACCTAAAAGTAAATGCACTTTAGTACTATTTTATTGTGTTCAATATGTTACAGGCACTTAAAGGAATTCCTCGTGAAGCTTACTACATTGCTACCAAAGTGGCACGTTATGATCCTGAACTCCGAAAAATGTGTGACTTCAGCAGAGAAAAAACACTGTGGAGTGTGGACAACAGTCTTAAGTTACTTGGGCTGGACTATGTGGATGTCATACAGGTAAGGTTAACATTCAAATCTTAAAAAAAAAAATTATACACAATTTCCTCTCTCTGATTTGGTATGGGCGATAACCAGGGAAAGTACCTTAGTTGGTTGAGAAATGAGATATACTACACACAGAACCATTGCATCATATTCTATTCACTCTCGTATGCACCGCAGCTGCGCACTAGGCTGCGTTGCTGTCTTGCGCCGTCACATCGCATGCATACTCCGGTTTCAGTTAACTTGTGCTCACTATAGAGAACTACATTGCCAACCAAGGTACTTTCCCTGGTGATAACTAAAACTACTTACATCAAATAAATATATATAAAGGAATGCAATCTGAATATTATGAGTCAATATAATTCTTAAGTCATAATTATATGACAAGAATCCAGCAAGAATATCTAACAAGAACATCAGGAAAATGGATGTCTGAAATAACATATAAACACCATAATAATTAAATGAATCGTGATTTTTTTTCTTACCTCATACTTCTATGTTTTTTTAAACACAGCACTGCAGTATCGGCGACACGTTGTCGTCATCATCAGCTGTTTTCACGACTGTCAATTTTTTCTTTTTTGCCGGTAATTCTCTAGACTGCCATCTGGTGTTCTTTTGAAGGAATTACTCTTCAAACTGCCATCTGGTGTTATTTTGAATGAATCATTTCCTAAACTACTATCTGTTGTATTTTTGAAGAACTTTGTAATCAAGCTAGGTTCGTCCGGAATCTCAAAGTTCATGGTTCTAGTATGGTTTTTTTGAATATATATTTTTTCCCAAACTGTTAAATCCAAAGGTTTAGATAGATTAAGTTATGTAGATAGGAAATAACACTATGAGGTTCTTTAATATTGTTTATTTTTTATTATTTCACTCACCTCATACTTCATAATTCATAGCAGACCCTGGGTTTCTTCACATAATTTGTGACATTGTCAATGCTGCGTCACATTCACAACTGACGTCCAACGGCCTTCTATCCTGCAGACTGACCTCCGTGCCATCTGGTGGCCGACCGAAGAATTTCCAAATCAGTCCTCTTTCTTTATAACCGGGTATTTCAAAATTCATAGTTGTATTTTCATTCTTGCATATGTAATTTTTTTCCCAAATTGTGAGTTCCTTCGGTTTTTCCAATTGTTTAAGTAATTTTGTTTTGGTTTCTATTCTATGTTTTTCTGACCAGGCATGTGCAGCTATTGCAGATTTTTCGGTTTCTCCATTTTTAACATTTCTGAGGCGTTCTTTTAATCTTGTATTTAGATTCCTTTTTGTTTTTCCTATGTATATCTTTTCACAATCTTTACAATTAATTTGATAAATTCCCGATTTTTTGCAGTCTTCAATTTTTTCATTTTTGTTGGTTTTTATTAAATTACCTAAGCTGTAATCATTTTTCGGTGCTAATTTAATGTTGAATTTGTTGAAAATTTTTTGAAACTTGTCAAATACGAAAGGATGGTATGTGAACTTCTTGAATTTTTTGCCTATATTTTTATCTGTCTGAAGAGTACTTTCATTGATGACTTTTTGTTCTTTGAATTTATTTATTTTCTTGTGTATCATTTTCTTTTGAAAACCATTATCCTTAGCAATTTGTATGATGTGTTCTTTCTCTTTATTGTAATTTTCTTTGCTCATGGGGACATTCACAAGTCTGTGTGTTAAACTATTAAATACTGCCTGTTTGTGTGAAAAATGGTTAAATCCAATAGCTTTTATATAATTGTCGATGTGAGTTTCTTTTCTGTAGATTCCAAATTCTATTTTCTTTTTTTCTTCATTCCTAATCAATTTAAGGTCTAAAAATGGTATTTCATGATTATTTTCTATTTCCATTGTAAATTTGATTGTTTTATTTTGAATATTTAGCAAAAAAAAAATTGACAGTCGTGAAAACAGCTGATGACGACGACAACGTGTCGCCGATACTGCAGTGCTGTGTTTAAAAAAACATAGAAGTATGAGGTAAGAAAAAAATCATGATTCATTTAATTATTATTAATTGAACCTCATAATGTTAAAAATTCCAAAATTTAATATATAAATATAAACACCATTTCGATTACAAGAAGAGGCAGAGCTTTGATGGAGGGAATGACATATGGAACATTGATAAATATGTACTTTTACATTTTCAGATTTAGGAGTTTTTAATGGCACACATGGGGAATGTAACAGGAACACAGATACATTTTATAGGAAAACCAGTTTGTAGACCAAAAATGAGATGGGAGAATAATATTAACTATGTTTTTGAGGGATCAGCCACGGTAGACTTGTGGTTATGCACCTTGCCTCTGGTTCCAGATTCAAACCCGGCCAGGGTCAATGGATATTTTTTAGGATGGAAAAATCCAAGGTGCAAGTCTTCCGGGAGGGACTTTAAGCCAGGGGTCCTGAGTCTGAATATTTTCATGCACATAAAAGATCCTTAAGCCTAAATAAAAAGGTCTCTAAGCAAAATTTACTGACCTCATCATCCTAGTGATACCTTAGTTACCTGCTAGACGTCTCATTAAGTCAGTATGTTGACTGCATACCATTCATGACATCTGTGGGCAAATAAGCATAACTAAATTAACTTGGTCTGGTAACTCCTAACAAAGGAGATGCTAAGGTTCAACATTGGGCTATTACACCATTGTAGATATAAATGATATTTTGAAGGAGATGAATTATACATGAATTGAGTGGAAAATTAGCTCAGCAGAGACTTCAGTTTCAATACTTCCAGTGAGTTAGTGTCTTCGTTACAGAAGTGTTTATTGCATATTTTCATGTTCTTACATTAAGTTTAAAATTTTCAAATGCTCAAGATCTTGGAGATAATTAAGTGTTTAAGCCTGCTCAAGTGTAGCAATGTAAATCAGACTTAAAGGACTTCAATGAATGCCAACTCAGAATTCCAAAAGTTATGCTTCATTAATATCCTCAAGGCAAAATATCTGCTGGGATGTCCAAAAAGTGCTGGATAGAAAATTCCTCTTTGAGACATTACAGACCACATTTGCATGGTTGAAATATAAATTTGTCATATTTGAAGAGAAGTGTTAAATTAATAATAAAAAATCATATTAACTTTGTGGAAAATCCCCAATACCAAGCAAAATTTGTTTAAATAACAAAATTTTAGAGAGAGTTAATGAGTTTACTTATTTAGGATATAAACTCTCTTTTGTTGAAAATTTGGATTTACCAGAGAAAATTGTGAAATTCAACAAATCAATGGGAATCATTAACAGAGTTTTAAAACCTTCATTAGTGCAAAAATCAACTCGTACTCGTCTTTATCAAATAATGGCTCGACCAGTCCTATGTTATGGGAGTGAAGCGTGGACTATAAGGAGGACGAGAGATGAAAGCAGACTAACAGATTGTGAGATGAGATTTATGCGCCGAACAGCTGGCTACACCAAATGGGATCAAAAGAAAAATGTAGAAATCCTTCAAGAACTTAATGTGTCACCGATACTGGACTACATCTCCAGATATCAGCTAAACTGGAAGGAACATGTCTCAAGAATGGCTAGATCCAGGATCCCCAAGGTAATAATGAACTATTGTCCAAATGGGAAACGGTCACTTGGTCGACCTATGAAAAGATGGCATGAAAACCGCTTTCTCAGGCCTTAACAGTTCTTCTAGGACTAATACCTGGCAGGATGATAAGCTTTACTAACTAAGAAAGTAATGTTAGAAAGAATAATAAACAGTGAAAATAGAAACTTACTCGATAATAAATTTCAGCTATTTTTAGTTTTAGTATATACAATTATACACCGTGTTCACAAATATAGTATCATACTTTAAACTACTACTACGTCACTTTGGATAATCGTATGTAAATGAAATTGGTGACAGTCAAAAGAGAAACTCAAAGCGTTTTGTTCATGTTAACAATGTCAACAATGGAGAATAATGGACAACAATACAGAAACTAAACTAAATTTAATCATGTTTTCTGTCGTCGATATGGGTATTTAGTAGACAGGTTAAATGGGAATGTTTGCTGTACTTTTCAAATTGTGTTGTTATTAAAAAAGTTATGAAATAAGTTTTAAGGAGTCATGGCGAACCCCCATATTACGAACTGTTGGTTTTCTTAGGGCTTGAATGACCTTCGGGACTTGGATTTTTTGGTAGCATGAGATTCTAGCCGAGCGTTAGTATGTTGATGTATTAGTTATAAAGGCATACGTGTTTTAGAACATAAATCGCTCGCCACTGAAGATGCCCTCCGCAGTTGAGGGAGAAACGTCTGGAAGAAACGCCAGTTATAGACCACGGCCACATAGCCCGGAATCTTTTATTACCATGATTACCGGTAGTGAAAGCCTGCATTCCACTATAAATAAATGGATTCTTGATTTTAATTATTTTATTTCTAGAGTACAATGATTACAATACCCCTAAGAATTCTAACCCTAAATAACTAATCTAAGCTTATATTAAGAAAACCTACATTCTAACTTTCTTGAGTTTTGAGAGAGGGAGATGGGGGTTTATAAGTCTACCCTAATTTACATTTTAATAATTATCTAATAACTCTTGCACTTTGAAATGTAGTATTAAAATATTTAAGATACTTGATTACATATCTAAATGTCCAAGCACATTTATTAAGAAAAATGGTATGCAGATTTACCGATCAGAACACTGCTTCAACAGACAGACACAAGTCCCATATTTTCCAAGGTTTATATACTAAACTTCTGACCTACAGCTATAACCAACTGTACTAAACATTCCATTAGTCTAAATGCAGAGATTTTACAGTTAACCTTGCAATCTTTGTTCTGCCATAATCAAAACTCTGTCCTGAAATATAATATGTCTAAGTGCTTTATTTCAACAATTGTTTTTCTTCTTCTTCTTCTTCTTCACTTCCTGGTTTAGGCAAGAGTTGCCTGTTCCGTCTTCACTAATAGATCTAAGACCATCTCTTCCAAGGACGTCCGACATCTCTTCTTCCTCTTGGAAAATAATGGAAGATTTTATTTGGTAATCTACTTTCTTCCATTCTTTCTACATGTTCTTTCCACTGTATCTTGTTGTTAAATATATTTTCTTTTATGGAGTAGATCTGCAGTTCTTCACGGATATCCTCGTTTCTTATCTGGTCCATTCTAGTGCAGCCTTTTACTCTTCTTAAAAATTTCATCTCGGCTGCTTGGATTTTACTTTCTTGTTTGGTAGTGGTAATCCAAGATTCATTCCCATGTACAAAAGGACAGGGACAGCCATTGTTTTATAACATTTTAATTTTGTTTGTTTATGGGCTTTACTATTCAATGTTCTATTTATTTTACCACAAATAGCTTGAAACTGATGTGTTTTGTGTTCAATATCTTTATCATACCCATAGCTGATGTCACATCCTAAATATTTAAAGTGGGATACTTGTTCAATAATTTCGTCTCCAATTTAATATTTTTGCACGCAGAGTATTTCTTCCACAAAATGCCATTACTTTTGTTTTACTTATTGAAATTTTAAAATTATAATCGCTACATATTGCATTTAGTTTGTAAGCAGCCAATTGTAACAGATCTTCATCATGGTGTAGTAAGACCAAATCATCGGCGAAAAGTAAGTTATTAATACTTGAGTTATTGTTCAATCTAAGGCCATTGTCCATTATAATTTTCCATTGTTTCATAATGTCGTCGATATATTAAAAAGAGTGGGTGATAGACTACACCCTTGTCTAACTCCTTGATTTATTACAATTTCTTCTGACCTTTTTCCATCAGTTTTTATTGTTTTTATTTGGAATAATTAAAATAATCTACGAAATAATTAAATATCCATGTAAAGTAATGTATGTATTCGTAACACCCCAAGAATGTAGTTAAAATCACACCATGCTGGTCTTGCATGCTTTTAGGCAAAGTTTTCAACATAAGGTCCTACACACGTCACCTGACTTGTTGGTCTGTGACTTCTTTTTATGGGGTTATATAAAGGATTGTGTCTATGTACCCCCATTGCTTCAAACCCTGCAAGTAGTCCAGCTTCATATCATTGCTGCCATCCAGTCCATTTCTTCACATATGTTGGAGGGTGTGTAGCGTGAATTGGAATATCGCCTCGATGTCTGCAACGTCACTTGTGGGGACAAAAACTTTTTGAGTTTCTCTTTTGATTGTCACCAATTTCATTTAGATACAATTATCCAAAGTGATGTAGTAGTACGATAAAATCATATGTTTTTACCTCTCCTCATATTGAAAACATTTTATTTTATCATAAATTAAACTTCATAGTGATTAATTCCTATAAAAGTTAAAAAAAAAGACATAGTAGTTTAAAGTATGATACTATATTTGCAGACACGGTGTATTCTATGACTTAACCAATTTCAATTTATAAGCCAAATGGTTTCAATTTAAAAATGAGATGTTGAAGCCTGTGACTGTGTTTTTCTCTTAATGCATGACTCTGTTTTTATAGATCCATGATATACAGTTTGCCTATACGCCTGACTTAGTAGCGACTGAAACACTCCCTGCACTACAATCTGTGGTCGACGCTGGTAAAGCTCGCTTCATCGGAATCACGGGTTACCCTCCAGCATTGCTTAAACAAGTGGTGGAACGTAGTCGTGTCAACTTGTCATTGATACTGTCTTACGCAAGCGACACCCTGATTGATGACTCATTGAAGACATACCTGCCTTTCTTCCAAGTAAGTATAATTCATACAAAGCTAGTTCTATTATTCCACGTAAAAGACACATTCACTATAAACATTGCATTTGTATCAAATCTACACTTTTTTTGTTTTGGGTTTCATGCTAGGCAGAAAGATAGTGTTAATTAGTCATTTTCAATTTATGTAGGATTTCAACACATCACTTTATGTACTTGTACTCTGTATTATGTATAGAGAGGAGTTTAAAGTGAGTGTACAGCGTAAATGTGTGTATGAGGGATGATGATGAAAAGAAGGGCAAAGTTGAAACCTGATGCTGCTGTATAAAAGCATCATGGGAACCTCCAGTCTTAACATCCACATTCAATGCACAAATTGCTATCAACAGTAAAATATGACAAACCTATGTAGTTTAGAAGAGTTTGCAAATTTAATTAAGACATCTCATTGCATAATCTATCAATTAAAATCTTATACCACCGTGACATTTAAAATCTTGCAATTTAAAATTTCCAACCTTTTCTGGTATTAACCCATTTTAAATAAAAGAAACTCTCATAAACTTCAAGTAAGCCAAATGCACTTCTTACAATCATTGTTAGGAGTTAATAGACTGGATCACCAAAGGAACACTATTATCAGAGGAAAACTTGGAGTAACAAGTTTAAATGAAGATATACAAAGATACCAACAAGAATGGAAAAATCATCTGAGGAGAATGGCAAGAAATAGACTTCCAAAATTGGCATTCCAATATACCCCAACTGGACATAGGGACCAAGGAAGACCAAAACATCGGTGGAAAAATCAAGACCATCTTCGCTAGGTTTACCGTACAGGCACATGGCCTCTAACAAAAATATGTTCATGATGATGATGAACCCATTCACTTCAAAAGACGAAGCAGACTCACCGGCAGTTAAATGGCCTTTAACTCAAAAGACGAGGTACACTTGCTTAACTCTGCTGTTATATATTTTGCAATATTTTGTACATCCCTTGGTAAGGTAATCTCGGTTAACATTTATAAATAGCAGAGGAATGTGTTTTAGCCTTCACCCTTACTGTGATCTCACGTACTGTTATCTTTTATATTTGAAGAGAAAAATTTTCGCCTAGACCAAGACTCGAACCCGGGACGTTTGGCTTGCCGGGACAAATGCTCTACCAACTGAGCTACCGAGGCAAGTTGTGATCTAGATGAGTCTCAGTCTAGGCGAAAATTTTTCTCTTCAAATATAATTTATCCTTAAGTGAGAAGTGTTAAATTAATAATAAAAAACATCAATAGAAGCCCTACTGGCTTTATAAAGTCGTGTTAAATTCCCAATAAATGTCTTCTTAACTAAGAAACTGCCATTTGCAAAGATAGAAGCAAAGATTTCAAAGCATTTGGAGCGAGGGAATTACAACGTATATAAGAGAAAAATTTGCATCTAGATTGCAACTCGCATCGGTAGCTCAGTTAGTAGAGCATTTGGCCCGGCAAGCCAAAGGTTCCGGGTTCGAGTCTCAGTTTAGGCAAAAATGTTTCTCTTCAAATATAATTTATCCTTCAGTGATAAATAATAAAAACTGTTATCTTTTGTTTGTTTTGAATGTCTGAATATGACAATATAATTTACAGTAACTTAAATGCGGTTTCTGGGGAAATGCATTGAGCATTTAAACCTGAAGTGAATGGGTTAAACCTGGACCTGCCAGTCAAGAAGTAGACATGTTACTACCTAAGCCAGTTTTTATGATTGGCTTGCCATGCAGTCTTATGGAATTTTGCCTAGTGTATGGTTTTGGTGCCATCACCATTATAAGGAGTTTAGGTAGCTCTGGGTGAGAAAATCAGCTTCAACTCGATTTGAGGACCCAACATACTGACCACATGTCATTCTAATATTGGCTGGATGATCATTCACCTATGTGAATGGCATATTCGGATGTGCGACCAGCAGCAAACTGATAAGCCAAGCGCCTTCTAAATCTGAATCACTATGGAATTTAGATGTGTTTTATCAACCCTCCAAAAAGGGTTCATGGGTTATTTCAGTTGTCATTAAAGGTATATACTATATGGCAGGAGTATTTCCCCACATCCTGCCAATATGCTGCATAAAATATATGCATCTGTCAAGTTAGCTAGTATTTTTTTACACAACTCACATATTAGGCTCGAATCTATGAACGCATTAGACGTAAAAGTCGTTCTCTGCCTGTACTCTGCTGAGAAATTGCATCCAAATACGTTTTTATGTACTGAAAAATCTGTTCATGAGATAATAATTGTTGAAATTCCTAAGCTATCGGGCAAGGTGACTTTGCAGAGAAACGAATCGTGAGCAACCCAATGGGAACCGATGTAGTTTGAAACCTTGTCGCGTACCTTGCTGCTTTATCCAAGATGTCGGTCCTTGAAGACTTCAATCATGTTTTCTGTATATGCGGAGAAGAGGAATTTGATAGAGTCTACCAAAGAATTCAACTAGAAGAACAGGAGAATCGGCAAAATATTGCGCGATGCAGACGTCATCGTATATGATATTATTTGCGGGACGCAAGCGTAAATGCGTTCCTCTAGCAGACGAAAATAACGGAAGTGGTTTTACCGCTGAGAATTCTGGGTAATTTCTTGCCAATATTACGAATACGACGACTTTCATGCATGACCAGTTAGTGGGTCGCTAATTCGATCTTTGCACTTGCTCACGGTGAGTCAGCTCACCAGTGATTGGAAGTAATTTGAGTAGAGACTAATGTATTTGCATGCGGCCCTTACTATTGAACTTTTATAGGAAAAAATCACTATGAGGTTTAATTTAAGATTAAATTTAAATGTTTCATACCTCACCTCATATCCAATTTTGTAACTAGACCGGTTTCGAAGACTGAGCAGCTTCATCTTCAGTAAGTTCTCATCGATTGATATTATGTTGATTAGAAGAACTGCTTCTTCCTCCCTCTGTTGGTGGACTGATAAACCTACTGATCAACTCAGAATCCACGGGAATTTCAAAATTCATAAGTTTTTCTTTCTTGTTTTTTTAATGTGGATTTTTTTCCCAAACCGTGAGTTATTTTTGTTCTTCTATTTGTTTAATTAAAACTAGTAACAATTAAAAAAATGAAGAAGAAAACAAATCAGGAATTTATCATAACAAATGTAGGGATTGTGACAAAATTTGCATAGGGAAAACAAAAAGAAATTTGAAAACAAGGGTGAAAGAACATCTTAGATGTGTCAAAAATGGTGAAGTGGAAAAGTCAGCAATAGCTGCTTATGCTCGGTTTGAAAAATATCTAATTGTTACAAAAGTCAGTCTAATTAAACAAATAGAAAAACAAAAAGAACTCACGGTTTGGGAAAAAATCCACATTTAAAAAACAAGAAAGAAAAACTTATGACCTTCGTAATTCCCGCAAATTTTGAGTTGATCCAGAGATTAATCAGTCCATCAACAGAGGGAGTAAGAAGCAGTTCTCCTAATTGACATGACATCAGTCGACAAAAAATTAGTGAAGATAAAGCTGCTCAGGCTTCGAAACCAATCTAGTTGCAAGACTGGATATGAGGTGACGTATGAAACATTTTAATTTAATCTATGATTTACCATACATATGTCAATACTAATAAAATTCATATCAAATTCCATTGAGGTGAATAGTCATAAGATAAAAACTTAAAATATGTACCTTTTGGCAGGTGCTGTCATCCTCAACTGTGTTAAAATATTATATTTAAAATGTTATCTGCAGGCCTTTTGGAAGTTAACTCCCATCATCAGCAGGATGAGTTTCTGCTACTGTTGTTGTTGTTTACAACAACTCAGTTGTAAGTGACTCAGTTGCTACTACAGACACTTTGAGTTTACATTGTTGTAAACAGCAACAACTAGTAGCAAATACTCATCCTGCTGATGATGGAAGTTAACTTCTGAAAGGCCTCCAGATAACATTTGAAATATAATATTTTAACACAGTTAAGGACGATGGCACCTATCAAATGGTATATATTTCAAGTTTTTATCTTTTATATATATATATATATATATATATATATATATCAGTTTAAAATCTACTGAAAAATCTCATAAACTGATAAATCATTGCCAGACTCCATTCTTAATAAAACTGATATGAATTGATTTATTACAAGAATGAAAATCTATAAAATTCTCGCTAGACCCATAATCTGTTATGGCAGTGAAGCTTGGACCATCAGAACTCAGGATGATCGTCATATTACAGCCACGGAGATGAAATTTCTGCGACGAACTGCAGGTTATAGCCTTCTAGACCACCAAAGAAATTCAACAATAGCCAGAGAGTTAGACATCGTACCTATATCTGAATACCTCCAAGAATATAGAAACAATTGGCTAGCCCATATTCAGCGCATGGATTGTCACAGAATACCAAAACAAATTCTTCACTACATTCCTCGAGGCAGAATGACCTTTTCGGAGATGGCGGGAGACCGTAACGGGCCACTGGGCCTAATACTTGAAAGGACGATGATGATGATGATGATGATTGATTTAATTCATTCTTATTATACAGACATTTTAACAGCTGAGGTCGCATCTAAAATCTATGGTTATATCTAATAAACTTTATTTTTATTGTTGTGTTCATTGTGTGTTTCATATAGAAGGTAACTGATTTAATTTTAATATTATAAAATGGTGATCATGATTAAATAATAACAGTAATGAAATTCCAATCCCACATTTCATTAGACTACTGAGAGAAACCAAAAAAATAAAACCTAGATTAGTTGGCCTCGCAGTTTAAACTCAAACTTATTAAATTTTACTACTTGAGCCAATTCACTCAATAGTATGAATATTTATTCAATTTATAATGCTCTCATCCAAAATAAACTCACTCACTTATTCACTAACCTGGTGGTTCATTGCCGCATTAACATAACCTCTCTTACATCCCTATCCTGAGTTAATATTTTCCAACCATTCCCTATATACGAGGGTCATACTTAAAGTCATGAGCAACATTTTTTTAAACAATCATAATATTTATTTTAGACAAACCAAGTACACCATGTTAATCTACAGACCTTTGTGCTACTTTTCAACATAGTCTCCATTTCTTTGCACACATTTTGTCCAGCGTTCTACAAGCTTGAAAATTCCCTTATGATAGAAGTCCGTTCCAGCTGCTCGAAGACACTGACGCACTGCTTTCCGAATATCCTCCAGCGTCTCATAGCGATGGCCTCTCAACTGCTCCTTCACAGAACCGAAAAGATGGTAGTCGGAGGGTGCCAAATGGACTATAGGGAGGATGTGGAAGAGTTTCCCACCCAAATGTCCTGATCTTCTCCACAGTGGCACGAGCAGTGTGAGGACACGTGTTATCGTGTTGCAGAATGATCTTCCTTCCAGGGAGTTTGTCGTGCAATGCACGATGGAGCTTCACAAGTGTCTGGATATAGCGGGCAGCATTTATGGTTTGTCCAGGTTCAAGAAATTCAACCAGAATGCAACCTTGCACATCCCAGAAGATGCTGCCCATAACTTTCCCAACAGATTGCACTGTCTTCGCTTTTTTCTTTGATGGCGAATTCAAGTGGTGCCATTCCATACTCATGGCATTTTGTTTCAGGCTCGTAGCGATGAAACCAGCTTTCGTCACCTGTCACAATACTTGTCAAAAAATCATCACCTTCATTTCGAAATCTCTGAAGAAGGTTATGGGTGATGGTTCTTCTCTAAAGTTTGTGGTCTTCACTCAATAAACGTGGAACCCAACGGGCATTAACTTTTCGGTAACCTAAGCTGTGAATCATTTCTTGCACTGCACTGTGTCCTACTGCAAGTTTTGTAGCGATTTCATTCACTGTGATACACCTGTCGTCTCTAATGAGCGCATCAACTCTTTCCTTGTTGCAATCCGAGGAGGCAGAGCATGAGCGACCGCTACGAGGCTCATCTTTGATACTCGTGTTCCCATCTTTAAAATGTTTCACCCATCTCCTAACACTGCTGGCACCCATGCAGGTATCTCCGTAAGCACATTGAAGTCTTTGGTGAATATCAACAGCAGATTGTTCCTCTTTAACAAGGAATTCAATGACAGCGCGCTGTCGAAAAGAAACATTGATGTCTGCCATTTTGGAAACACTGCGTGTGGTCACATGATAGAAGCTATGACACCACAAAACGGCAATGTTGTGGTATAAAGTCTGTAGATTACGATCCTGCAGTTGTTTTTGTTACATTGTTGAAATTTGAATTTTAACAATGGGTTGCTCACGACTTTCAGTATGACCCTCGTAATTCATCTCCTTCATCATCATAGTACATTCACGAATTTAGGCCATTTGTTGACCTATTTTGGCCTCAAGAGAAACACCATCCAGAAGTCTTTTGAGCAGATGTCCTGGTCTTCTTTTTCTTACGGGTTGATTGCATAACTTCTTTGCTGTGGGTCGTCATATTTCAATTCCTTCTGGATTTCTTTGTATTGAGACTTGCAAGTAAAGTTGAGATTCCTTAGAGCGGGTTACTGGTCCGATGCTACATACTCCAGTGGTATAGCTGCTATCTCCTTCATATGATGCTTAATATTATTTTCCCATTCTATTCTTGGTTTACCTATTCACTGCTCTCCTTCTAGTTTTACTATAAGATGTTTACATGTTTTTCTTTCATTCCCCATTCATATCACATGCACTGCCCATTGCAGTTATGAGCATTAACTCTTCTTTTCACAACCAGTTTCTCATACATTTCCAATAATATTACTAACATTTCTGTAGTTTTAGTCCAATTATTTTATGCTATTATTTTCAAATATACTCTTACTTACTCACTGGCACTATCGAACCCTTAGGTTCATAGCAGCGCGGACATAAGCTCTCCATAAATCCCTATCCTAAGTTAATACTTTCCAATCATTCCCTGTATAATCTACTTCCCTCAAATCATAGTTAATGTTATTCTCCCACCTCATTCTTGGTCTACCAACTGGGCGTTTTCCCTCTGGCTTTCCTACAAGAAGCTTCCATGCAAGTCTTTCATTCCCCATACATGCAACATGTCTTGCCCATCGCAGTCTACGAGACTTAACTGTTCTTATTATATCTGGCTTTCTATAAAGACCATGTAGTTTATTGTTATGTATAGTCTTCTCCATTCACCTGTCTGTTCATCTCTCTTTGGTCCAAAAATTTTCCTAAGTACTTTATTCTCAAATACTTGTAATCTCCTTTCCTCCCTTTAAGTAAGAGTCCATGTTTCGCACCCATATAATATAACTGGTAGAATAATAGTTTTATATATTTTCAGTTTAACGTTTTTTGAAAGGAGTTGGGACATCAAAAGTCTCTGCAATGCATAATAGCACGCATTTCCAGAATTGAGCCTATGTTTAATTTCTTTGTGCATCTCATTCCTGTTTGTGATTATTGTTCCTAGGTATTTGAATTCAGCCACTTCCTCAAAATTTCCCTCATTTGTCATTAGCTATCCATTTCCATTATATAATGTATTTATACATGTGACCATATATTTAGTTTTATTGATATTTACTTCCAGTCCTAATTTCTTAGTGTTAGTCAATAGTGTGTGCGTGTTGTCCTTTAGTATATTCTCGCTATCAGCCAATAGTACTACATCATCAGCATAAACTAACAGCTTATTAATACCATTGAGTTGTAAGCCTTCCTCATTCTCTAAAGATTTAATGGCATGCTCTAGTACAAAATTAAATACGAGTAGTAGAGGAAATAGTGCATTTCCTTGCTTCAACCCATTCTGGATTTCAAAAGTGTCCGAAACTGTTATTTTCAAATATAACCTCATTTATTGAGTTAAAATGTAATATACATATGATACAGGACTGAAACAGAGTATTTTGAGGTAGGCAACTTAAAGTAAAAAAAATGTGTATTTCAGATGCCATGGGAAATTAAACTTACAAGAGATTGGCCATATTCATAAACAATATTATGTGTAGGAAATTGGGTCTTATAGCATAGTGCTGAATAAATCATCGCCAAAATTGAAAAGTTAAAAACAATTTGACCCCATTGTTTCCACCCATAACAAATTATAGGGTACTACTGCTGCTACCTCAGTCATTTTCAAACATTATTCTTCAAAGTATCCACTTCATGGAGAGATCACACTGGTTCCACAGGATCTGATACAATCTCCTCAAAATCTGAAGTGCAAACAGTTCTTTGTTTAGCATCTCATTGTACCTGATATATTTCATTTCATAGGTTCCCTATCTCAAAATACTCATTTTATAGACCTCTTACTGCTGCATAATTTTATCTCAAAGGTAGCCTGTATCAACATTATAATTATTACATATAAATTATTATTTTATTTTATCGCTATTTTATTATTACTGTACCGAAATGGACATTTCGATACAGGAATTACGTCTTGCTGCGCAAACTATACGTCATCGCGTCTCCATCTCGAGTGTCATCTTTATGAACAGTGCCAAATGCTTTCCTATCTATCCTTTCCTTTCCTAGTGCGCACCCTGTGCTATCGCGCATTCCCCCTCTCCCTGTGAACTCTCATAAATAGCTGTTTTTTGTAACATCGAATCATCATCTACTTAGTCACCGTTGGAGTCTGGTCAGAGCAGCTCAGGAGAGCTGATTTAGTTTGTTTAGTCCAGTAAGCCAGGGTGGGGACGCTAGGACAGTATTTCCCCCAACCCGAGGCTGGACTAGAGTGAGTGATAATGTATGTATGTATGTTGATTTATATCATATTTTCTTTTTGTGTAGATGATCTACTATGATTTCTTTTCTTTGTAAATTGAATATTTATTTATTTATCTTTATATTATATCTGACTATATATTTTGACTCGCATTAAAAGCTTTAGTTGTGCTTTTTACTTACTCTATGCCTATTCATTCACTAGTTAACATAAGTCAGATATCAAAGTCAAAATCCAAAAGCTTGCTCAAGCGTGTGTTAGTTCCTTTATCCCAAAGCTTCCATGATTGTATTTTATAACTCCATAAACATTACATATTGGGAGAATTGAGTAAAGAAAGTTGAATTCCTCTTTGCCTCTATGGGCCCGGGCAAAGATGTCACAATTTGAACAATCTATGCTTTCCGATCAAAATAGATATCAACAATAACAGTTTGATCCAGCACCTGGTGCATTACTATTATTAATATTTTCATTGTACATCGGCCACAGTGGACTAGTGGTTATGTTCCTTGTACTCTGGTCCCGAGGGTCGTGGGTTCAAATCCTGCCAGGGTCAATGGATTTTTAGGATGGAAAAATCCAAGCAGAAAGTCCACTGTGAGGGATTTTAAGCCATGGGTCCGAGTCTGAAGATTTTCAGGCTCATAAAAGAATCTTATGCCTGAATAAAAAGGCCTCTAACCAAAATTTACAGACCTTCTTCATACTTTTAATATCTTAGTTGCCTACTAGATGACTTATTGGATAGGTTTATTGATTGCACCACTCATGACATCTTAGGAAAATAAGCATAACTAAATTAACTTGTGTAGTAACTGATAACAAAGGATGCTAAGGCACAACATTGGGCTATTATGCCATTCTAGATATACAGATATTAATATTTTCTTTATACCAGTGATCTGTGGTGAACGTGCCAATCAACTTGTCCTAGAAGTAAAAAGTTGTTTTTTTAAAGTGAGATTAAAATATGTTCCAGTCTCGAGGTATTGGAGTGGTAAATGCAGCAGGACTTGCTATGGGTCTCCTATCTAACAATGGAATACAGGAGTGGCATCCTGCACCGGGTAATGTCAAGAAGATATGTGCAGAGGCTGGAAAATACTGCGCGGTAAGACCAATCATATAAATAGATCATTGTTAGGATTTCTGAGACACTAAAACGAACAAATACTGTTTAAGTAAAATGTCATCACATCACCTCATATTCTTACTTACTTACTCACTGGCACTATCGAACCCATAGGTTCATGGCCACGCAGACATAAGCTCTCCATACATCCCTATCCTGAGCTAATCCTTTCCAATCATTCCCTGTA
The DNA here is from genome assembly GCA_030220185.1 of Diploptera punctata. Lineage (NCBI taxonomy): Eukaryota > Metazoa > Arthropoda > Insecta > Blattodea > Blaberidae > Diploptera > Diploptera punctata. The sequence goes on along the minus strand of JASPKZ010010680.1, from coordinate 2,880,395 downwards.
TAATCTACTTCCCTCAAATAATAGTTAATGTTATTCTCCACCTCATTCTTGGTCTACCAACTGGGCATTTTCCCTCTGGCTTTCCTACAAGAAGCTTCCATGCAAGTCTTTCATTCCCCATACCTGCAACATGTCCTGTCCATCGCAGTCTACGAGACTTAACTGTTCTTATTATATCCGGCTTCCTATAAAGACCATGTAGTTCATTGTTATGTAGTCTTCTACATTCACCTGTCTGTTCATCTCTCTTTGGTCCAAAAATTTTCCTAAGTACTTTATTCTCAAATACTTGTAATCTCCTTTCCTCCCTTAAAGTAAGAGTGCATGTTTCGCATCCATATAATATAACTGGTAGAATAATAGTTTTATATATTTTCAGTTTAACTTTTTTGAAAGGAGTTGGGACATCAAGAGTCTCTTATTCTTACGAACATGAGGTGAAGTGATAAAATTTTACTTAAATAAATAATACTTCAAAAATTGTTCTCTTCATATATAATACTTCATAGTATATGATAAAATCAAATGTTTCTCACCTCTCCTCATATAAATTTTCTAAGTATATCACGATTTCGAGACCATAACGGTCTCATCTTCAGTACAATCCTGGCGACTGATGTTATGTCGATCGGAAGAAACACCTCTTCTTCCGTCTGTTGGTGGACCGATGAACCTCTTGATCAGGTCAGGATTTGCAGAAATTTTGAAGTTCATAAGTTTTCCTTTATTTTTCTGAATGTGGATTTTTTCCCAAACCGTGAGTTCCTTTTGTTTATCTATTTGTTTAATTAGACAGGCTTTTGATTCAATTAAATGTTTTTCGGACCAAGCATGAGCAGCTACTGCTGACTTTTCCACTTCTCCATTTTTGACATTTCTAAGATGTTCTTTTACCCTTGTTTTCAAATTTATTTTTGTTTTTCCAATATAAATTTTGTCACAATCCCTGCATTTGATCTGATAAATTCCTGATTTGTTTTCTTCTTCAATTCTTTCATTTTTATTAGTTTTAATTATCCTATTAAGGCTGTAAAAAAAAACATTTAATTGAATCAAAAGCCAGTCTAATTAAACAAATAGATAAACAAAAGGAACTCATGGTTTGGGTAAAAAACCACATTCAGAAAATAAAGGAAAATTTATGAACTTCGAAAGTCCCGAAAATCCTGACCTGATCCAGAGTTTCATCGGTCCACCAACAGAGGGAAGAAGAAGTGTTTCTTCCGATCGACATAAGATCAGTCGCCAAGAGTGTACTGAAGAAGAGACTGTTATGGTCTCGAAATTGCGATATAGTTAGAAGATTTATATGAGGAGACGTAGGAAACATTTGATTTTATGATAAATTAAACCTCATAGTGATTAATTCCTGTAAAAGTGAAATACTTCATAGTGTTAATTCCTAAAGAAGTCAATTACTAACTGGCTGACATGATCAAACTCACAGGTTTATATCTGCATGGAGATAAGCTCTTCCCTATCCCGAGTTAAAACTTTCCAGTCATTCTCATAAGTAATGCCACGAGTGACTTCCAAATCATTGATAAATTCACGACTCATGAGATTTGGAAATCAAGAGTGGCATTTGTTAGGACTATGTAACAAATAAAATTACTCATACTTACTTACTCACTGGCACTATCAAACCCGTAGGTTCATGGCCGCACGGACATAAGCTCTCCATACATCCCTATCCCGAGCTAATCCTTTCCAATCATTCCCTGTATAAACTACTTCCCTCAAATCATAGTTAATATTATTCTCCCACCTCATTCTTGGTCTACCAACTGGGCATTTTCCCTCTGGTTTTCCTACAAGAAGCTTCCATGCAATCATAAAATCATTATTTAAATATAGTTATTTTAAAATATTTATATATTTGATATAATCGGAAATGTTTGAAAACAAATCAGAAATGTGAGGTTATGTACATTCACTGCAACTTGATCATATTATTTATTGCCAAATAGGATCATAATATTGTAAGAATGCACCCTAGTGGAGAAATAATGAAACACATCAAACTGTATATTATAATCAATATTATAGGTTATTCATTTAATTTTTTAGTAAACAACTCAGTAAAGTCACGGAATCTGTTCATTATTTGCTATATTCAATTTATTGGAAGACAAAAATGCTCTGACTTGTTCAGAATATTAAAAAGGAGGAGCTTTCTTTATCATAAAAGCAGGAGGTGATACAGAGAAATCGATAAAGAGCAAAACACAACTGTCATTAGTTGTAAAACAAAATTCATTGAAACGTGATAGGATTGAAACTTACATTTGGGGCATGAGTTAAATAGTCTTTATAATTCACTTTTCTCTCATAAGGTTAAACCTTGGAATTTTGTTCAGCTCTGTGTGGTTAGTTTCTCAAAGCCTGGAAATAAATTTCCATGGAATGGGAAAGGGTGGGGGCTATTTAAGAGAACTGATTGAGTCCATGCCCAGGAGAATCAGAGCATGATATTCACAAGTGGCATGTCGACTAGCTTAAATATAAGGTCCAAATAGTTTATTTTTTTCTTTCTTTATTTTTCTCTCTTCATAATTGGGTTTGTTTTTCTTTATTTTAACAGTGTGCAATTTAACTCCATCCTTTCCCTATACATCACTCTCCATCTGGGTAGTCCATCTTGTATGTCATCATCATCAGTTGCCATTAACATCAGCACAACAATGTTTGAACGCATTAGACAGTAAAAGGCGTTCTCTGCTGAGAAAGTTTTATCCAAATACATTTTGCTTACTCAGAAATCTATTCATGCGATAATAATTGTAAGCTACCTGACGAGGTACCTTAAGATCATAGCTCAAGATAGAAACTTATCGTGAAAATCCTGAGGGGAACCGATGGTAACCGATGTAGTTTGAAACCTTTGCAGCTTTATCCAAGATGTCGGACCTTGAAGACTTCGATCATGTTTTCGGTATACACGGAGAAGAGGAATTTGATAGAGTCTACCAATGAATTCAACTGGAAGAACAGGAGAAGCGACATAATATTGCGCGATGCAGACGTCGTTGTATACGGTATTATTTGCGGGACGCAAGCGTAAATGCATTCCTCTATAGCAGACAAAAATAACGGAAGTGGTTTTATCGCTGAGAATTCTGGGTAATTCGTTGTCAATATTACAAAAACGTCAACTTTCAAGCATGATCGGTAAGTCGGCTGTTAATTCGATCTCAGCAATTGCTCACCAGTGATTGGAAGTAATTTGAGTAGAGACTAATGTATTTGCATGCGGCCCTGAGTGGGTCAAAGCTTCCTTCAGAATTCTTCTCCAGGTTTCTCTATCTCTGGCAACCGTCCATCAATTGTTGAAGTTTAAAGATTTGATATCCTATAGTACTCCATCCATCCATCCATCTCAAATTCGGTCTTCCAGTTCTCCATCTTCCATCTGGCTTACCATCTATAATAATTCTTCTATTTCATTTTTGGTCATCCTCTGCATATGTCCTGCCCTTTTTATCCTATTTACTCCAATATATTTAATGATATCCGATGATTTATACAACTCATATAATTCCCTGTTATATCTCATTTGCCACTCTCCATTTTCCTTAATAGGTCCTTTTGAGTATCTTTCTTTAAAAAAATAGCCTATCGAGATTTGTCATGTTCAGTCAAAACCCAGGTTTCACTCCTGTTAGTTAGCACTGGTTTAACTAGTGTTTTATACAATCTGGTTTTTGTTCCGCATGTCAGATTTTTTATTTCAAATACTCTATTATTGCAAAATAACATTTATTAGCATTTTGTACTCTTTTATTTATTTCTTCTTGAATATTTCGTTCATTTATTAAAACTCCAAGATATATGAAATGATACCTTCTTAAATAAGAAGCTGTCATTTGCATGATCGAGCAAAAGTTCATAGCATTTAGCGCTCTGGGGACTAAAAAGTATAAGAGAAAAATTTGCATTTAGATTGGAGTGCTTAGGATAGCTTGGACAGTAGAGCATTATCAGATAAAGCTAAAGATCTAGGTTCAAACCCCAGTTCTAAGCACGTATATTCCTTCTTTTTTTTTTATTTAACTTTTATAGGAATTAATCACTATGAGGTTTAATTTATGGTGAAATCAAATGTTTCTTACCTCTCCTCATATAAATTTTCTAAGTAGATCGTGATTTCGAGACCAAAAATGTATCATCTTCAGCACTTTCTTGGTGACTGATGTTATGTCGATCGGAAGAAACTCTTCTTGTTCCCTCTGTTGGTGGATCAGGTCAACATTCGCGGGAATTTCGAAGTTCATAAGTTTTCCTTTGTTTTTCTGAATGTGGATCTTTTCCCAAACCGTGAGAACTCATGATCCAGAGGTTCATCATCCACCAACAGAGGGAAGAAGAGTTTCTTCCCATCAACATATCATCAGTCGCCAAGAAAGTGCTGAAGATGAGAGATTTGTGGTCTCAAAATCGTGACCTACTTAGAAAATTTATATGAGGAGAGGTAAGAAACATTTAATTTCACCGTATATTTTTCTCTTCATATATATTTTATATGAAATTACTTTTTTTAGGAATTAACAATATGACATATATTTATTATGTAAATTCTTTTCCCATATGAGGTGAGTGGAAAAATAATTTACATAAAAAAATATATATATATGAAATGTCCACCGCTGTGGTCTCGAGGTAGCGTGCTGCCTTGTCACGCAGCGGGCCCGGGTTCGATCCCCGGTCGGGACAGTTTTTCTGGGTGAGGTTTTTATCGGGGTTTTTCCTCACCTGTAAGACAAATGTCAGGAAAACTTTATGGCCCAAATGGTCCCCGAAATCACATGGCCATCATCATCATCCTTATCATTATCATCTTCATCATCATTATCATCATCCTTCACCGGTGTGGAAAGCAACGGGAAGCTACCACACCTACAATTCCCTAGTAAAGCTGCAAAGCATAGCATGAAAATGCTATGATTGCAGTGAAAGACCTGCCCTCGGGCAGAATTACTATGGATGGATATATGAAATTATTTACTTTCTCAAATGTATTCTTCTGTATCTTAATATGTTGTTCAGTTTTCCTCCCATCTTGTATAATGCAGTCTTACCAAAATTCTCTTCCCTATGATTTTAATGGGTACAAAACCTCTTCCATTAGCCTCCATCTGTCCATAATTCTTCTTTTAACATTTCAATCCAAGCCTTTTACTTCTCTCTTCGCCTGGTCAGTCCAACTTGCATGTGGTCTACCCAGTTTTCTTCCATATTATTCAACGAGAAACAAAGCCTCTTCCATTGGTCTCTCATATATATCCATAATTTTTATTTTAAAACTGTATTACAATGCCAGCCTTTTTCCTATAAGCCTCTTCTCTTGGTCACTCCATTTTATATATGGTCTACCAGAAGCTCTCTTCTCTATTAGTTTACTAACTGACTCACTCACTGGCACTATCAAACCCATAGGTTCATTGCTGCACGGACATAAGCTCTCCATACATCCTTATCCTGAGCTAATGTTTTCCAATCATTCCCTGTATAATCTACTTCCCTCAAATCATAGTTAATGTTATTCTCCCACTTCATTCTTGGTCTACCAACTTGGCGTTTTCCCTCTGGTTTTCCTACAAGAAGCTTCCATGCAAGTCTTTCATTCCCCATTCGTGCCACATGTCCTGCCCATCGCAGTCTACAAGACTTAACTGTTCTTATTATATCTGGCTTCCTATAAAGACCATGTAGTTCATTGTTATGAAGTCTTCTCTATTCACCTGTCTGTTCATCTCTCGTTGGTCCAAAAATGTTCCTAAGAACTTTATTCTCAAATACTCATAATCTCCTTTCCTCCCTTAAAGTAAGAGTCCATGTTTCGCATCCATATAATATAACTGGTAGAATAATAGTTTTATATATTTTCATTTTTATGTTTTTTGAAAGTAGTTGGGTCCCTGTAATGCATAATAGCACGCATTTCCAGAATTGAGCCTATATTTAATTTCTTTGTGCATCTCATTCCTATTTGTGATTATTATTCCTAGGTATTTGAATTCAGCCACTTCCTCAAAATTTCCCTCATTTGTCATTAGCTGTCCATTTCCATTATATAATGGATTTCTATGTGTGACCAAATAGCTACTTAGTTTCATTGATATTTACTTCCAGTCCCAATTTCTTAGTATTACTCAACAGTGTGTGCGTGTTGTCCTTTAGTATCTCCTCGCTATCGCCCAATAATACTACATCATCAGCATAAACTAACAGCTTATTAATACCATTGAGTTGTAGGCCTTCTTCATCCTCTAAAGATTTGATGGCATGCCCTAGTACAAAAAGAACATGCCATAAAATTTGAAGAAACAGGAGTACTGATTCTTCCTCCCTCTGCTTAATTTAAAAAATGTTTAAAATAGGATAATTAATATTAAGAAATATTAATTTGTGAAAGTACGGAGGGTTGTTTCTGATCTCTGATAACAAATGATTTTTAAGTTTTACCTTAAGAAAAGCCGTGTCTCCACTATAGATCATGCTCTATTTGATAGCCCTTCACCCGAGCTATGGCTCGGCATCGGAGTTTCCACTTCAGAAGACTCTTACACAGCACAGCCTTGTCTAGAAGTTCCCATTCCTCTTTACACGCTTTCCATAGACCGTCTATTGTTCGAGGATGCCTGTTTCCCAGTGCCCTTTTGAAGAGTCCAAAGGCACAAAAGTCCATCGGTGATGCATCAGGAGACTTCACTGGGATGTTGCTGAATGGAATAGCATGTATTCCAGTTTCCTGCTCCATTCTCTCCAGGAACACCATGGTTGAACCCAAAGTGTGACTGGAGGCCTTGTCTTGGTGCACTCAGACTTGTTTTTGCCTGTACCATAGAGACCTGGGATTTCGGTCCAGTAATTTGGGGTGAGAACTTCTTCCTGGTAGCGCTGGGAGTTGGTTTTGGCCCTTTTTAGCTACTCTATAAATGGTCAGTTTTCCATTGTAGCAATATCCAGCGATGACCATAAATCCCTTGGAGAAACTTTCTCTGCATTCAGCATACCACTTTTGAAAATTTTTTTCACCCCTTTCTCTATAGTAAATTGCCCGGGGTTTGTTGCAGTCTCCTAGATAAACATATGCTTCATCAAGTGTGACCAAAAATTTCCATTTTTCTCCTGCCAGGTGCTTTTCATAGAGTTTCCTGCTGTTGGTGCGGCGTTCGGCAATGTGACGTGGTAACAATTTATGAACTCTGCTTTTGTGGCGCTTCTCCATGTTTAAATCTTTGTTTATTATAGTGTTTACAGTTTTAAGGAATATTCCCAATCTGTTTGCAATCACTCTTTGTGTGGCAGGGTTGCTACCAGAGATAAGGACCTTGACCTTTCTGATTACATCTGGGGTGCGGATAGTAGCAGGTCTTGGATTTGCCTGTTTTTTTTTTCCTTTGGAATTAATCCCAAGCGACCCTTTCCCTTTTTATTAAGCACTGAGCTAATTCCACACTTTGACACCACAAAATTACGTTTTTTGGAAGCCTCAATAATCGCGGAATAACTATAATTAGCGTCGGAAAGGGCAGTACTGTACCCTTCCCAGAACCGGTCTATCTGCTTAGGCATTATGAGAGCAACATGCGTGCGAGTGTAACAGAAGCAGCACACTGACTGGTTTGATCACCTCGCACACTCCTCTCCTGATGATTCACACTCTGTCACAATCTACTTGGCAAATCGTTCTCAGAGATCGGAAACAACCCTCTGTAATATCAGATTAGAGTGTGTATAAGGTATTTTAAAATGTGTGGTAGTTGTTGGAAACTTGAGCCTTGACTTTGATTATCCCATGGATTTTATATGTAATAAACAAGAATTATGTACGTAAAATTGTAGACTTTCATGGCATGTGTATTGATTCATGTCTTTTATGTCTTTCCGGCTAAATGGCGTGGTCTGGTTTCATTAACAGTCAATGTTTCGTCTACTATTGCGGTAAACATCCTCAGGAGATTCATAGGTTTTATTCTCGTGTTATATAATGCTGGGATCCAAATTTTATTATTCTTGATGGTTTCTTCTTTCGTGTTAAAGGAATTTTTGTGTTTGTAAATTTCAATAACTTCTCTGTGAAGTTTGGTGTCGTAATGTTGTGTTTTGGACAAAACTTGTGTTTCTTCAAAGAACATGCCATAAAATTTGAAGAAACACAACATTACTACACCAGACTTCACAGAGAGGCTATTAAAATTTATAAACACAAAAAATTCCTTTAACAAGAAAGAAGAAACCACGAAGATTAATAAAATTTGGATCCCGGTACTACATAACATGAGAATAAGACCTATGACTCACGCCAGTGACAACCAATAAAAAAATAGCTCCAAATTAAGGACTGTATAGAAAACATCACCACACAATACTGAATTATAAATGAGGACACGATTTCCAATGCACAGCCAGTCTGCAGCCGACATTTCAAGAGTTAGGAGATCATAGAACATGCAGAATATCCTGAGGATGTCTACTGCAGTAGTAGACAAAATGTTGAGTGTTATTAAAACCAGACCACGGCCATTTAGCCTGAAAGACATAAAAGACATGAAAGAATTATATAATTTAAAAATATTCTCTTCTCATTTTTCAGTAAGTTTCATTGTTCCAATGTAAAAATTTTACTAATATATATTCTAAATCACTTAAAGATTGATATAATATATTACTGATTAGTATATATTAAAAATGAAAAATGATATAAAATATTTTGATTTTTAGGAACAAGGAGTTGAGTTGGCGAGACTGGCATTGAACACATGTACCAACAGCCTGGATATGCAACAAATCTTACCGGTATAAATACCATAAAAGTGCTACATTCCAATTTGGATTTGTTACACAACGGTATATCTGAACATGAGAAGAAAGTTCTAAAGGAAGTACAAAGCAGGTAAATCCAATTTATTCATTTTCATCACTAATGTGTTACTGAAGATTGAATCAAGCATCAGCAATCTTCAAATTTTCAACATGATGGATTGAAAATACATCTTTCAAGTGAGTATGTGTGTTGTCCTCATCCATTTGACAATTTGTTTGATTCAAGATATTATTATTTGTCCACCGCTGTGGTCTCGGGGTAGCATGCTGCCTTGTCACGCAGCAGGCCCAGTTTTTCTGGGTGAGGTTTTTATTGGCGTTTTTCCTCACCTGTAAGACAAATGCCAGGAAAACTTTAAGGCCCAAATGGTCCCCGAAATCATATGGCCATCGCAATCATCATTCATATTCATCTTAGGTCAAGCTTAGGATTAGGGACTCTCCTGGCGCACCATTATCATCATCATCACCCATCATATCATCGGGGCAACGTAACCCCGCCTTCCAGGCGCCCCAACCTCAGAAGTGGGTTACAAGTATGCCATGCCAGGAGAGAAACCAGGAATGTCGAAAGACAAACCTGGGGCATTTGAAAAAAAATATATATATTATTATTCAGGGAGTTGTTCTCATGGAATTATTCTTGAAAAATCATTGTTATTTAAATAAAATGAGAAAAGTATTCACAAAAAATCAGCTAGATCTAATCATTAACCCATTAGCCTCAAAAGACGAGGTAGACCCACTGGTAGTTAAATAGCCTTCAACTTAGAAGACAATGTACACTTGCTTAACTCTGTTATATATTTTGCAATATTTTGTACATCCCTTGGCAGGATAATCTTTTGTTAACATTTATGAATAGTAGAGGAATGTGTTGTTCTTTCCTTCACCCTTACTGTCTTTTCAAGTACTGTTATCTTTTGTTTGTTTTGAATGTCTGAAAATAGACAATATAATTTACGGTAACTTATATCCGGTTTCTGGGAAAATGCATTGAGCGTTTAAACCTGAAGCGAATGGGTTAAGGAGCAGAGATCTTTTTGAAAGACGTAATTTAAAAATCACTCTAGCAGCCACCATATTAGTTTTCTCACAGCATAACTGGACACATACAATTTAATTAACAAAAGAAATATATATATATTAATAAATGAGTTGGAGAAAATGTTTCATTTCGATATCCCTGACGAGAATAATTTAATCTCCAAGTTCATAAAATCTACACCAGATGGCAGTTCAGAAGATGATAACGATGAAATTTTGACAGTTGGAATTTGACTGAAGATGGAAGTAATACTATACTTTTGAAACCGGTATCGTGAAGACATGCAACTTTGTGAGGTGAGATGTTAAAACATTTTCTCCAACTCATTTATTAATGTAAATACCTCATTATGTTTCCTCCCACTGTAATTTTAATTAATATATATATATATATATATATATATACAACACTTGATGTCCCAACTCCTTTAAAAAAACGTTAAACTGAAAATATATAAAACTATTGTTCTACCAGTTATATTATATGGGTGCGAAACATGGACTCTTACTTTAAGGGAGGAAAGGAGATTACAAGTATTTGAGAATAAAGTACTTAGGAAAATTTTTGGACCAAAGAGAGATGAACAGACAGGTGAATGGAGAAGACTTCATAACAATGAACTACATGGTCTTTATAGTAAGCCAGATATAATAAGAACAGTTAAGTCTCGTAGACTGCGATGGGCAGGACATGTTGCACGTATGGGGAATGAAAGATGTGCATGGAAGCTTCTTGTAGGAAAGCCAGAGGGAAAACGCCCAGTTGGTAGACCAAGAATGAGGTGGGAGAATAACATTAACTATGATTTGAGGGAAGTAGATTACACAGGGAATGATTGGAAAGCATTAGCTTAGGATAGGGATGTATGGAGAGCTTATGTCCATGCGGCCATGAACCTACGGGTTCGATAGTGCCAGTGAGTAAGTAAGTAAGTAAGTAAGTAATATATACTATCAACCAGTAAAGTTGGATCATAAATTTGATTTACTGAGAAATTTGCTTAGTTTATGCAATTCCTGTGAGATAGACTTTTGTTGCGATTGGTAGTTGGTATCAATTTATTACTTCATGGAGAGAGAAAAATGTGAGGATAGATTTCATGAAGATGAGAAATTAATGTCACAATGTTTCTTAGACATTCAGATCCTATGCTATCAGGTTATCTTACGACCTTTTTAGCATTCTAATTTCTTCTTCATCCATACAAGTGTTAGGCCTACAGGCCTGTCACGATTTTTCTGATGAATTTTGTATTCAGTGTTTACTCTTCCCTGTTGGACAATAATGAAACATAGCTTTGGAAATTCTATCTGAAGTCATTCACCACAAATGATCCATCCAGTTGTTCTGGTATTTATATTTGTACTTAATGACTAATTCTAAACATACTTACTTACTCATTGGCACTATCGAACCCATAGGTTCATGGCCATGCAGACATAAGCTCTCCATACATCCCTATCCTGAGCTAATGCTTTCCAATCATTCCCTGTATAATCTACTTCCCTTAAATAATAGTTAATGTTATTCTCCCACCTCATTCTTGGTCTACCAACTGGGCGTTTTCCCTCTGGCTTTCCTACAAGAAGCTTCCATGCAAGTCTTTCATTCCCCATACGTGCAACATGTCCTGCTCATCACAGTCTATGAGACTTAACTGTTTTTATTATATCTGGCTTCCTATAAAGACCATGTAGTTCATTGTTATGTAGTCTTCTCCATTCACCTGTCTGTTCATCTCTCTTTGGTCCAAAAATTTTCCTAAGTACTTTATTCTCAAATACTTGTAATCTCCTTTCCTCCCTTAAAGTAGAAGTCCATGTTTCGCACCCACATAATATAACTGGTAGAATAATAGTTTTATATATTTTCAGTTTAACATTTTTTTAAAGGAATTGGGACATCAAAAGTCTCTGCAATGCATAATAGCACACATTTCCAGAATTGAGCCTATGTTTAATTTCTTTGTGCATCTCATTCCTATTTGTGATTATTGTTCCTAGGTATTTGAATTCAGCCACTTCCTCAAAATTTCCCTCATTTGTCATTAGCTGTCCATTTCCATTATATAATATATTTCTACATGTGACCATATATTTAGTTTTATTGATATTTACTTCCAGTCCTAATTTCTTAGTGTTATTCAATAGTGTGTGTGTGTTGGCCTTTAGTATCTCCTCGTTATCAGCCAATAGTACTACATCATCAACATAAACTAACAGCTTATTAATACCATTGAGTTGTAAGCCTTCCTCATTCTCTAACTTTCAACATACCATCATTATGTTTGTAATTCCACTTGGTGTATCCTGCTGTACATCTCATGAACCTCATTTCACTAGAAGTTATCCTGCTCTCTTCTCCTTTCCTCAAAGTCCATGCCTCACTGCCGTAGCAAAGTGCAGGTCTTGCGCTAATGTTTTGTATAACTGTACTCTGGTATCTCTCTGGACTAGTGAAGGTTTCTCTAATGTATTTAACCAGGGTCAGCTGCTGTTTACTATGAATACATAAAAGAAATTAATATTAAAGGGACTTTTTTTAAAATCTTAAAACAGGTAAGCAATTAAAATTCATCGGAGAACATATTGTTTAAACAACTCACCTCATAGGATTCATGCTTCCATGATATCGCGATTTCAAACATAGTCATGTTCATCGTCAGCCATAACTCCGACTGACGAAATTCTTCGGCCGTCAACTATTCTATTGTCGCCATCTTTAGTGACGGCCGAAGAATTTCGTCAGTTGGAGTTATGGCTGAAGATGAACATGACTATGTTTGAAATCGCAATATCATGGAAGCATGAATCCTATGAGGTGAGTTGTTTAAACAATATGTTCTCCGATGAATTTTAATGATTATACCTCATAATTGACGATTTTATTATTAATTTAACACTTCTCATAGAAGGATAAATAATATTTGAAGAGAAAAAATTTCGCCTACACCGGGACTCGAACCCGGGACCCTTGGCTTTCCGGGCCAAGTGCTCTACCAACTGAGCTACCGAGGCGAGTTACGATCTAGACGCAAATTTTTCTCTTATGTACGTTGTAATTCCCTCGCGCCAAATGCTTGAAACCATAGCTTCTATCTTTGCAAGCCAAGGGTCCCGGGTTCGAGTCCCGGTCTAGGCGAAAATTTTTCTCTTCAAATATTATTTATCCTTCTATGAGAAGTGTTAAATTAATAATAAAATCGTCAATAGAAGCCCTACTGCCTATAAAGTAGTGTTGAATTCCCAATAAATGTCTTCTTAACAAAGAAGCCGCCATTTGCAAAGATAGAAGCTATGGTTTCAAGCATTTGGCGCGAGGGAATTACAATGTACATAAGAGAAAAATTTGCGTCTAGATCGTAACTCGCCTCGGTAGCTCAGTTGGTAGAGCACTTGGCCCGGAAAGCCAAGGGTCCCGGGTTCGAGTCCCGGTCTAGGCGAAAATTGTTCTCTTCAAATATACCTCATAATGTTTACTTCCCAACATTAATTAAATATAGGTAAGCAATTATTCTGGTTTTGAGATTAGTAGGTCACCCAGCTAGAATTAAACTTATAAACGTATAAAAATCTTGAATTTGGCTTCCTTTGAAAGGTAAGTAAAACATGGGTAACGTGCCATACATTTATGGCATCTAAAAGAACCATAGGCTTGAAATAAAATATGTTTCATCACAATTTGTCAGCCCTTTCATAGCCAGATTTCAACGTTAATGTTCTCTTTTAGTTGGGCTTATCTCTGCTAACTTTAGTCCATTTCACTTTGTAGTGAGGTTGGACTTTGTTGACTATTTAACTCATGCCCCAACTGGGAGTCAGTGACCAATCACGTTTCAATGATTTCTGTTTTACAACCAATCATAGTCGTGTTTCACGAAATATTTATCAGTGTTATATTTATCATATTAAAGAAAGCTCCTCCTTTTTAATTTTCTGAACAGGTCTGACCATTATTTTGCAATGACTGAGCCTGTGAGAAATACGGCTACCAGATTGTATATATAGTGGATAGATGTCAACACATAGCGCTTGCAGGAGTTAATATAAAAACATTTGTAGCAATTTATTATACCACCAAAAAAATAAACCACTGTTTGCACTTTCTTAAATGTATTTTTTCCCAGGTAACAATCCTGAAAAATATAATTGTCATATTTACATCATACGACATCAGAAATGAATTAATATACAGTTTGATGTGTTTAATTTTTTCTCCACTAGAGAGCATTCTTACAATATTGCGTTCCTTTGGCAATAAATAGTATGATCTGGTTGCAGTGATAAACAAAAGAAGCAGATGAAGCGTACCTATCGTTTCTCATTTGTTTTCAAACATCGCCGTTTACAATAAATATATAAATATTTTAAAATAACTATATTTAAATACTGATTTGTGAGTAAACAGCTTAATTTTATTCGTTAAATAGTCCTAACAAATGCCACTCTTGATTTCCAAATTCTCTAGATAAATTCACTCCTCACTTCGTGAGTCGTGAATTTATCGATAATTTGGAAATCACTCGTGGCATTACTTATGATGATTAAACTAATAATGTATTATTATATTCATGTTTCAGATACTTTGATAAAATCAAACCCTGCAACTGGGCAAACATTGAAGTCAAGGAATACTGGGATAGTAAACTGAAGTAACTGCCATAACATCATGTCTACAAAATCAAATTCACATACACCTTCCAAATATTTGTTACAAATATATTTCATAAAAATATACAATTTTTAAATATTTTAAAAAGACAAATTCATACACAATTGAATGCATGTATGCAACAAGATGGATACATTTTGTGGTCCAGCCAGATTTTCTATTCATGCATTATTCTAAATTAATATAAAATTATAGAATATTCACCTGAAAGGTCCGTCTCCTCAACTTAATTATCATTTAACTGTAGCGCTTTCGGGACTTGTCCCATCATCAGCAGGATTCAATGAATCCTGCCGATGATGGGACAAGTCCCGAAAGCGCTACAGTTAAATGATAATTAAGTTGAGGACGGCAGGATTCTTTGAATCCTGCCGATGATGGGACAAGTCCCGAAAGCGCTACAGTTAAATGATAATTAAGTTGAGGAGACGGACCTTTCAGGTGAATATTCTATAATTTTATATTAATTTTGAATAAACCTCAACGGAACACATCATGAATCTTATAAAAGTTGATTATGCATTATTCTGTTAAGAAAAATATTTTTTGCAACTATAAAGAAATCAAGATGTTACCATAAACAATGTTATTTTTGTAAATATAAACAATAAAACAAACATATTCTGTGTTTATTTCGTGAGATTATATTAGTTGTTCCATATATCTCTATAAGCAGGAGTAATTTGGGTAGCTGCAACAAGTAATGGCTCCAGTTCAGAAAAGCAGCTATAATGGATGGAGGATTGACCATATGTCACCTCTACAGAATGTCCATAGAATCTGTAGAGAAGATGTTCGAAATAAGCCATCTACACAGGAAGCAGGCAAAATTGTATGTCCAATGAGGCCACGGAAATAAGTGCAGGAGGGAGAACAGATTACATGATATTACTGATTTCGCTCTTGAGCTACAAGCGAGAAATATATCTAATCAGAAATCTGGCAAATTTCTCTACACATTCCACGGACAGAGTATACACTGACTAGACAGTCATCCACCTCTGTAAGCAGCATGTGTGATTTTGAAGCCAGAAGGCCTTCTTGGCCTATGTACCATAGAAAGACACATAATTATGAAGAAGGTACAAAGATTAACTTTTTGGAAACAGAAGTTGGTTGGGTTTAGTTAGATTCCTACAATTGTACCTAGTCCGGCCATAAATACTGAAATTAAATTTTTAAATAGAAACTCAAAAAGTTTTAAGATATTTCAATATAATTTTAATGTACTAAATTTTAATATATTTCACACACTTAGCACTAATCAGTTTTCAAAATATCCATCTGCTGCACAGTCCAGTCTCTAAGGCCCGAATCTATGAACGCATTAGACCGTAAAAGGCGTTCTCTGCTGGGAAAGTTAAGTTATATCCTAATAACGATTTTGCTTACTCAGAAATCTGTTCATGCGATAATAATTGTTGAAATTCGTAAGCTACCTGACGAGGTGACTTAAGAGAGAAACGAATCGTGAGAATCCCGAAGGGAACCGATGTAGTTTGAAACCTTGCTGCTTTATCCAAGATGTCGGACCTTGAAGACTTCAATCATGTTTTCGGTATACGCGGAGAAGAGGAATTTGATAGTCTACCAAAGAATTCAACTGGAAGAACAGGAGAATCGGCGTAATATTGCATGATGCAGACGTCGTTGTATACGGTATTATTTCCGGGATGCAAGCGTAAAAATGCGTTCCTCTAGCGGACGAAAATAACGGAAGTGGTTTTATCGCTGAGAATTCTGGGTAATTTCTTGCCAATATTACGAAAACGACGACTTTCATGCATGGACAGTTAGTGGGTCGCTAATTCGATCTTTGCACTTGCTCACGGTGAGTCAGCTCACCAGTGATTGGAAGTAATTTGAGTAGAGACTAATGTATTTGCATGTGACCCTAAATCTTTTTGGCCATCCTATTATAGCATACATGGTCTCAATTGAGAAATTTGCTACTGCTGACACCAAGACACAATTCAAGAAGTGAATTGTGGGGTGCCTCTTCTTACAAACAATGTCATCTACTTATTCTGAGCTAAGTTTTAGTTGTAATGTAAACAAACCAGATATATGACTGTGTTGAATATTGGTTTTACCTTTAAGCATGTAAGAAAATGTAGTTCGCTCTCTAACACTCTAAATAATGGAAATAAAAATATAATATATTAATGTTTTATTTTTGGATGTAATATTTTGAGGTTCTTTTAATTATATTATTTGGTGCTGTTTATCTTACCTCAATTTTAATGTTGATTTGTTCTTGAACATGTTTCGATTGGATATCAATCATCGTCAGCATCTTGCCCAGACTTGTTGGATTTATGTTGTAAACCCTGGATGTCGATGTCAGCTCCCTCTTGTGGTTGGCTAAAGAACCTCCAAATAAGGTCACGTTCCGTCGGAACATCGACATCCAGAGTTTACAACATAAATCCAACCAGTCTGGGCAAGATGCTGAAGATGATTGATATCAAATCGAAACATGTTCAAGAACAAATCAACATTATTATAGAGGTAAGTTAAACAGACTCTAAATAATATAATATCTTCTTCTTCTTCTGCTTCATGAAATTAGGCCTTTTGACCTGTTTTCACATCAAGTGGGATTTAATGAATCCTCCCATCTAGTAAATGGGCGTCCAACATTTCTATGTCCTATTGGTTTGTACTTTAGTAACAGCTGAGGGATTCTATCTGTAGGCATTCTCTTGACATGTTCATACCAGTTGTTTCTCATGTTGTCAATTCTATTTGTAAAATTGAAAATATTTAAGTCCTTCCTAATATCCTCACTTCTTTTCTTGTCCAAAATTGTCACACCTGCTACTGAACGTAGGAACTTCATTTCTGCAGTTTCTATTTTCCTTCTGTCTGAACGGTTAAGAGTCCAATTTTCACTTGCATATGTTAAGACAGGCACTGCCATAATTTTGTAAAATTTTAGTTGTGTGCTCCTCAAAGTTTTATTTTTCAGTGTCCGTCTTATAGTGCCACACATTCTGTAAAATCTATTTAATTTAATATTAATATCTTCCTTCTGGCAGTATGATAAGTTGCATCCTAAATAATTAAAATTGTTCACATGTTGTATTATACTGTTATTAATACTGATTTTACACCTCATATGGTCTTTCCCGTTGAATGCCATTACTTTCGATTTACTTTCAGAGATTGTCATATTGAATTTATTTGCTATTTCGTTTAATTTATATGCTGCTATTTGTAAATTGTCTTCTGAAGAGCTAAGGATTGTCTGATCGTTTGCAAACAGTATGGTATTTAGAATCGTACTGCCAACTTTAAACTCTGTGGTTAAATTTGATTGCCATTGTACAATGATCTCGTCTATATATATACTAAAGAGTGCAGGAGATCCTTGTCTGACCCCTTGATTAATTTCTAATGTATTATCGCTCATTGTAACTCCTTTATCAATCATTATTTCTGATTTAAAAATATAAGCTTTGCACAACTTTGACAATGTGTCCTGGAAACCCTTTGTCATACATTATTTCCCATAGTTTATTTCTTGACAGTCTATCAAATGCTTTTTGATAGTCAATAAAAAGTATGCAAGTTGGCAAATTAAATTCTCTTCTCTTCTGAATAAGTTGCTCTATTGTGAAAATGGCATCTGAACATGACCGACCTTTCCGAAAGCCACACTGTTCTTCACTTAATATATACTCATTTATTATAATATATATATATAATATAATATATTATCTAGCATTTGTCTATATAAGTTATATGGGAGAATATTAAAATATATAATTACAATTTTAATAGATTAAATAAATGAGCATTTTTTTTTGGTACATGTTAAAATAAATATAACATCAAAAAGCAATTCATTGTTAATTCTTACACATGTGCAATGCAGAATACATTAGAATTTCACTTGTTCTAAATGGCTGCTTCTCCTATACAATTTTTAAAGCATCAAAAAGGAAAACCTTTGAAAAGTGGAGAGAAACAAATTATTTTGAATGTTTTCAAACAGTTTAATGAAAAATATCCTACATTAGCTATTGAAGATGTGGTGAAAATAACGGCAGCATTTACGGGTGAGTCAGAATGAAGCATGAATTCTGCTCATAATGAAATTGTAAATAAAGGATACCTATCGACATCATGGAGAAACTGTAAACCTCTGATTAGGTAGGTCCATATATAATTTTTGTCATAAATATATAACAAACAGAGATATTAATACCATCTTACCTTGTATTGAGTCTTTTTTTTATTCACTGCCACCACATTTTCATTTCAACATTTCGGTGTTCTCTCCTAGCATGGTATTATTATAACCCACTTTTGAGGTTGGGGCACCTGGAAGGCAGAGTTACGCTGTCGGATGATATATGATGATGTACCAGGAGAGGCCTTAATCCTAAACTTAATGAATATGTTGATGATGATGGTCAGGTGATGTTCGTGGACCATTTGGGCCTTAAAGTTTCCTAACATTTCTCTTACAGGTGAGGAAAAACACTGAAAAAAAACATTACCCAGGAAACTTGTCCCTACCGGGGATCGAATGCAGGCCCACTGCATGACAAGGCAGTATGCTACTTCAAGACCACAGCGGTGTATTTCTTGTAAAATATAACGTTGTCTGAGAACAATGTTTGTATCGATGACAGTACTGTACACAATTCAGTCATATGACGGGTAAAAGTAACACCACAGTTTCCCCAATAGATGGAGTAATATGATGATCTTGAAGATTTCTGGGCTGTAGGCCGTGGTCTCAAGGCTTGAAATTCCCCGATGTTTTGTCAGAGACTGCGTCTGGCATCCTCAAGGGTTGTCTTGAGACTGGCAATTTTGTCCACTGTCTGTTCTATTTATACCGTTCACTGTGATGTGTTCGTAGGTTATATCTGCCTTTTGATTGGTCAGTGGTAGGGACTTCCATTGCTCCAATGAGGTTGCTGTTTGATGATCTAGTAGACTTCTTGTAGAGGTTTGCATTCTGCATTTTTTAGAACCGGTCTCCATATTTTGTTGACTTTTAATGATTCTTCTTTTCTAATGAAACTGTTTTATGTTTGAATATTTCGATGGCTTCTCGTTGTAGACAGATAAAAAATAGTGTGTGCAGTTAGATAATATGTCTGTATTCTGGTATTGTACCCTGTGGCCATCAAGTAAAGAGTGTTCTGCTACTGCCAACTTAACCATTTGTTTAAGATGACTGTATCTTTCATGCTCCTTAAGTCTGGTTGTGATGCTGCATTTGGTGGTGCCTATATACACTTTTCCACAACTGCATGGTATCCTGTATATGCCTGCTGGAGTTGATCCTTTATAGGTCTGAGAAGGTTCTTGATTTTCTTGGTAGGCCTGTATATTGTCTTTCTGTCCTCTTTCCTTAATAGTTTTCCAATGAGGTCCGTTACATTCTTAATGAATGGTAAAAATGCCCTGATTGAAGTTTTTTCTTCTAATTCCTCGCTACTGTTGCTGTTGTATCGTTTGGGATGATTCGCTCGGTTGATTTCTTTCCTGGTGTATCCATTGGCGGAGTAATACTTTATGCAAATTTGTTTACAGTACAACTGGAACTTAACTCACAATTATTATAGCACTGATCAAAGTTTATAGTCCAAAGGGTTCAGGTCTGGGCTCGCAAAAGGCCATTCAGCTGTAGAGATAAAATCAAATATACTCTGACCAACGGATCTGTGCCTCTATAGCACCGACATCATTCTTAGAAAAGTACACGTCTATACTCACACCATTTCACCGCACTCTCCTCCCACTACGTCAAACAACAGCCATCGAGTAGGGATGTTGCCAAACTTCCCCCAGTGTCATGGCTCTTGAATATTGAATAATGCAAGGTTGGAGTTGAGTTGACAACACTGGAGTGCAAGTACAAGAGAGAGAAAGAAAAGAGAGAGAGATAGGAATGCAGGGAGGGAAATTATTTGTCAAGGCAGAAAAGGAAGTAGGCTTTAGTTTGTATATCTTATGGGGGCACAGATCCGTTGGTCATACAATACATGACCTTTAAGCTTCACTTGTGTCACACCTGCTACAGCAGAATCATGCAGTCCAGTATTTATTCAACAATATGTATTGAGGGCTTTAACTATATATTCTAATGATGTTTTTATTATTGATTTAACATTTCTCACTGAAAAAAAAAATTTATCTTCAAATATAAATATTATATATTTTAACACTGTCTTCTTCTTCT
The DNA here is from genome assembly GCA_030220185.1 of Diploptera punctata. Classification (NCBI taxonomy): domain Eukaryota; kingdom Metazoa; phylum Arthropoda; class Insecta; order Blattodea; family Blaberidae; genus Diploptera; species Diploptera punctata. Next base: position 2,859,642 of record JASPKZ010010680.1, on the reverse strand, counting down.
ACTACAAGGTTTAGGCTATGCAGCCTGTTCCGGCGAAGTTAAAAGTGGAGTCCATGTTCTGCGTGGTCGGCCAACATCTCTTGTTCCTCTGGGATTATACAGGAAAGTTCTTTTTGATATTCTTTCGTTGTTCATTCTCATTAAGTGTTCTGTCCATTTCTTATTATTTTCGCTGATGTTATCTTCAATTTTATATATATTTAATTCTTCTCGTATAGTTTCATTCCTTATTCTATCCACTCTTGTGCATCCTTTCACATTATGTAAAAACAGCATTTCCGCAGTCTGTATCCTGCTTTTATCCCTTGATTTCATTATCCAATTTTCACTTCCATACAACAACAAAGGAACAGCCAGTGTTTTATATAATTTAAGTTTCGTATCTTTCCTTGTTTTCTCACCTAAGGTTCTTTTTATGGTTCCACAAATAGCCTGAAATGTATTTACTTTATTTTCTCTATAAGTTATATCACATCCTAAATATTGGAAATGTGATACTTGTTCTATTATTTTGTTATCCAGTACAATTTTTGAGCTAATTCCATATTTACCAATAAATGACATTACTTTTGACTTATTTATTGATATTTTACAATTATATCTATTGGCTATTAATTTAAATTTATATGCTAACATTTGGAGCTCATTTTCAGATTCTGCTAAAAGTACAACATCCTCAGCGAATAATAAAGCATTTATTTTATCTTTATTATCAATTGATATTCCTTCATTAGTTAAAACCTTCTTCCATTCTTTTAGGATATCGTCCATATAAATATTAAATAATATAGGTGAGAGTGAACACCCTTGTCGTACTCCTTGGTTTATTTGAAAAAATGTCTTATTTTTTGTCAACTGAGAGTCAATACAAATATTTGTTCCATAGTACAAGCTCTTAACAGTTTCTATAATCTGAATAGGGAGGCCGTTTTCTTTTAGGACATTCCACAATATTTCCCTGTTTACTCGAGCAAATGCTTTATCTAAGTCTATAAATAACAAATGTGTTTCCAGGTTTTTTTCTTGTCTTTTGTTTATTATCTGATTCAGGGCAAATACTCCATCGGTACAAGATCTTCCTTTTCGGAACCCGTTTTGTCCTTCTGCTAGTGTTACTTCAGTAATTCGTTATATTCATTTTGCTATTATTCTAGCATAGATTTTATATCCACTATTTAGGAGGGTAATGCCTCTGTAATTAGATGGTAGGTTTCTTTCTCCTTTCTTGTAAATTGGTTTTACTATACCTTGCCTCCATGTTGCTGGTATATTATGATTCTCCCAACACATATTAAGAAAATTCAAGAATCTTAATTTAAAGAATATATCTGCATATTTAATTAGTTCTGAATTGATGTCATCTGGTCCACTAGCTTTTCTATTATTTGTTAATTTGAGCGATTCTTCCAGTTCTTCTGATAGATTTTACTCTCCCTAATATGTCTCTCGTCTATTGAGATCTAAAAATAAATTAGGAGAACACAAGTTGTCTAATTGTAATGTGTAACCTTTGTCTATGAATGGATTTGCTAATTCTAGGACTACATTCTCATTTGCAGTGAAATCTGAATTTTCTTGTGCATCTTGTTCAGTGTTTATTTGAATGATATCCTGAAGAGGTCTCGCACAATCTCTAATATTTTATTCCAAATCGTGCCGTTTTATCCCGATTAGAGAGTTTGAACTGAACGTAAGCCAGTCTCGAAATTTCATATGAGATTTTTCAAGTGAAATGTCTTCAGTTGGAACATAAAAGGACAGAAATGTTGTTTTCAAATACTCTACACCAGGTCTAATTTTGTAAATTCTGTCATCTCTAATTACGGATTCATTATCTTTGAAGTGAAGAAACATCGAAATTAGGAATAAACTTCTGAAGGGCAGAAATAAATGGCATTTCTAAAATTGCTTTATTGTTCAAGAACCATTTTATGTTAGGTTTTCTAACTTGACTTATTATGGTGCATAGTGCAAAATAGGCCTTCACTTCATCGGGGAGTTTCTAAAAAAGTTAATTTTACAGCCATGATATTTGAAAAAAAAAAACACTGAAACTACACATATATTTTACTGTAATAAATACCTAAAAATATATTATTCTATAAATTATATCTATAATAAACTCTACAATATACTATGCCTGCATATGTGCTTTATATAAACCTGCAACAAACTTTACAGATGGCCAACAGAAAATTTTAATCACTGAAGATAGAGCCAACTTCATATAGTGGAGGGTTTTAACACAATAACGAGTGTAGGTTGTGGTTGAGCTGTTTGGACTTTCTACCTGCTCACAAGGGAGACTCGTTAAAAGTATCCAATGGGTTAAGATATTGAGGAGTGATTCCTTGACTGAAAGTAACAGGCCAACAGCCTAAAAAGAAGAATACAACTAATAACCACCTATTTTTGCTACATGCATCAGAGATGAGCTCTTGCACATAGTAATTTTGCTGGGATATGGGTTCTGTAACATGGGATTCCCTTCTGAAGGAAGGTCAATCCACAAATTTTCCTCAACTAAAAATTTTCATTAAAACATAAAAAATATGCTTGTTCAGAGATTAGGTTTCTCCATATAATAGCTACAAAAAGAGATAGAATATTGAGCACCAAAATTATAAATAAGTATAATCACTAGAAGAAATAGTAAAGAAAATGGAAGAAAACGGATCAAAGTTATTCAACCTTTCCTCTGCATACCCTTAAAGACACTTTTGCACACAAGTATACCTTCAGATGATGAAAGTTAAAAAATTAAATTTTACCTGTTGGTAGGTGTCGTCGTCCTCAACTTTGTTAATATATTTATATAAAATATATTTATATACAACAGGTACAATTTAATTTTTAACTTTCATTATATGACTTCACCTCAATGGAATTTGATATGAATTTCACTAGTATTGATACCTTCAGATACCTTATCAAAAATAAATTAAACAAAATCATCATTCAATAAATGTCCAAGATTTATTATAAAAAAGGAAAATTATATTTTAAAGCGATATGGACTCTTGGAAATAGAAAACAATATAAAGTAACCTCAACAGATATTATATTCAATATTTTTGACTATTTAACTCATGCCTCAAATGGGACTCAATGGCCAATCATGTTTCAATGATTTCTGTTTTACAACCAATCAGAGTCGTGTTTCACGAAATATTTATCAGTGTTATAATTACCATATTAAAGAAAGCTCCTCCTTTTTAATATTCTGAACAGGTCTGACCATTATTTTGCAGTGACTGAGCCTATGAGAAATACGGCTAACAGATTGTATATATAGTGCATGAATGTCAACACATGCCGCATGCGGGAGTTAATATAAAAACATTTGTAGCAATTGATTATACCACCAAAAAAAGAAACCACTGTTTGCACTTTCTTAAATGTATTTATCCCAGGTAACAATCCAGAAAAATATAATTGTCATATTTACATAATACGACATCAGAAATGAATTGATATACAGTTTGATGTGTTTCATTTTTCTCCACTAGAGAGCATTCTTACAATATTGCATTCCTTTGGCAATAAATAGTATGATCTGGTTGCAGTGATAAACAAAAGAAGCAGATGAAGCGTCCCTATCGCTTCTCAATTGTTTTCAAACATCGCCGTTTACATTAAATATATAAATATTTTAAAATAACTATAGTTAAATAATGTTTTGTGAGTAAACAGCTTAATTTTATTAGTTAGATAGTCCTAACAAATGCCACTCTTGATTTCCAAATTCTCTAGATAAATTGGAAATCACTCGTGGCATTACTTATGATAATCACTCCTCAATTGGCCTAGAAGAATAGCTATTGCATCATTCTGTTCTGCAACAGGACACGACTGCCTGGGTAAGCACCTTCATCTCCTCGATTTTCTACCGACTCAACAGTGTATCCTCTGCAACACTATGGAAGATATGGATGCTGATCACATCCAAACTTGCCCAACCCGATCAACCACCAATTTCGTGGACAGATACTGGAAGGCCAGGGAAAAGATGATGAACCTATAACTTTCTTGTTATTGTTTGTTTTCTCCAGTCATTGTAGGCTAATTACAATTGTCAAACACCACTGCATTTAAATAAATAAATCAATCATCATCATCATAGTACATTCACGAATTTAGGCCATTTGTTGACCTGTTTCGGCCTCAAGAGAAACACCATCCAGAAGTCTTTTGAGTGGACGTCCTGGTCTTCTTCTTCCTGCAGGTTGATATCTTAACATTAGTTTGGGTATTCTGTGATCTTCCATTCGATGAACATGTTGTATCCATCTTGACTTATAATCAGAAATTTTGTTTTCTAAAGATTCCATGTGTAATTCTTCTAAGATGTCAAGGGTTGTAAGGGGTAGTGACGTGTGTATAACCTCTCCTACCCAATTCTCATCCTCACCTTCTCGTGGTACAACCTGTTTTCACATACGAGGCTCTGAGGACCGAGTCACGGCGGTATAACCGTTCCATCAGGTACTGAGTAAATGCAGTATCCTAATGTCTGTCCAGAGACTAAAAGGTAGCAGCCCTACCACTGGACTACTTAGCGTCGGGCCAGTAACCTGTCCTAAGGAACTTCAAAACTACTTTCAAGTCTCAACACGAAAAAAAAATAAATCAATATTTTTCATTATTCATGAAACATGTATGTGGATTTTAAACTTTACTTACCCTCTGGGAAGACATTGGTTATTTCAGATAGAATAGAGTACAGTAAATCTCTATTCATTCCCGACATAACAACAGGTTGAGAGATGAGATGAGGCCAAGGTGTTTGACATATGAGGATGTGACTAACTAGGTCTGTCACACCATCGGGGCAGATGAGAAAAAATGGAACAAAATGGATGAGTATAGAGAAAATGGTGGAATGAAGTTCTGGAGGGGAAAATTGGGGAAACCCTGAGAAAAATCTGTCCTGACTCTAATTCAAACATTAAAAATCCCAAATGGAGTGACTGAAGACAAATGTCTAAGCACTTTGTGCCAAGAAACTGCCATCAGATTGAATACAAATTATCTAAGTGATGAAGGAGAAAGGAAAAATACCTTAGGAAAACTAAGGATAAGATAAAGTGTTCAAGGGAAGGATGATTTTTTCATGTTGAGACTTGAAAGTAGTTTTGAAGTTCCTTAGGACAGGTTACTGGCCCGACGCTAAGTAGTCCAGTGGTAGGGCTGCTACCTTTTAGTCTCTGGACAAGACAATATCTCACATGAAGAAGAGAAGGATGTAAATGCAAAAATATCTAAATTTTTAAGAATTTTAGGGTTAATAAATTCTATCTTCAAGCCACAGTTAGTCCAAAAGCATTCAAGACTGAAAGTGTATAAAACACTGGCTCTTCCAACTCTTTTGTATGGTAGCGAAGTATGGACGTTGAAACAGAAGAATATACAGAGACTTAGATCTGCTGAAATGAGATACCTTCAGAGGACTGCAGGATACACACTGCTTGATCACAAAAAAAATGAAGACATCTTAGAAGAATTACACATGGAACCTTTAGAAAACAAAATTTCTGATTATAAGTCAAGATGGATGCAACATGTTCATCGAATGGAACATCACAGAATACCCAAACAAATGTTAAGATATCAACCTGCAGGAAGAAGAAGACCAGGACATCCACTCAAAAGACTTTTGAATGGAGTTTCTCTTGAGGCCGAAACAGGTCAACAAATGGCCTAAATTCGTGAATGTACTATGATGATGATGATGGGAAGGAGGATTTGGATGACTATTTACCTCATAGACTGATAATCGTGCCTCTTCCTGTTCATAATGAGAGATATCTCCGCAAATTAACTACTTTGACAAGGATATCGATTCAACAATGTGCGATCGATATGGTACAGCAAGAAATGCCAAAAGAAAAAAACTTCAAAAATTACAAAAAACAAAGTTAGTTCTGTTGCTCTAAAAAAATATTAAATGTTGTATAATGAATCTGCATTTTTGTTAATAGTTATTTCTCATACAATCATCTGCTATTGATTTTTCCCAAGCCCAAAGAGATTTAACAGTAAATATATGCTATTTATAACTATACAGCCGGCTTACAAATCGCCCAGAAGTAAGATCAGAATACATAACCTCACATTTGGTAAATATTAAACATTATAATTATTTTTAACTTCTAATGTTATATTATTTACTAAATAGTCACTCCAAATCCAATGTGAGGTTGAGTTTTTCATTAGACAATATCACGAGCGACAAAGTCGCTCATGATTTTTGCAGAAAAACACAACCTCTTGTTAGATTACTGTTGATAAATATGTGAATAGAAGAGGATCAATTTGAAGGATCGACTGGAATGAAGCCAATGATCCAAGTTAAAAGTGGAAATGTGAAACTGTTGGTGCTGTTGAAGAGAAATATGATTCTTCTAATAAAAATCCGTTTAATCACGAGGGTAAAGGTACCAGTTAACAGGCAGTGAAAGGTGATGGAAGCATAAATGCCATAATCTACAGTGTGATTATAAAGTCTCAGTACATTTTAAACAAATCGCTTACATATCGTATTTCTGTTACAGCCATTCGAAAGATACAAATATGTTCACCATTGAAGAGCGGATAGAGATTGTTGCTGCGCATTTAAGAGGCCAGTCGTACGAGGAAGTTAGAGATAGATTCCAAAGGAAACCATCACGGAAGACGTGTATCTTGATATGTTGCAACTTTTCTTACAGCCACAGTTACAGCAAGATGGTATCATTGATACAGTGGTGTTGCAACAAGATGGAGCACCACCACACTTTGCTCTGGCTGTACGCGCGTATCTCAATGACAGGTTTCCCAAAAGGTGGATTGGAAGGGCATCTCCTCGTATCTGGGCACCTCGTTCGCCAGACCTTGCACCCCTGGACGTTTTTGCTTGGGGGTTCATCAAGCAACAGTTGTACAGAACCAAGTTTCCTAATCTGCAAGTGCTGAAAGAACGCATACGCCAAGCGAGTGAAACTATTACAGAGGATATTTTGGCGCATGTTTTCCGGGCGACGGTGTGTCGTTGGGAAACATGTTTTGAGATTGATTGAGGTTATGTTGAACACTAACTTGATAGTAGAAACTACCTTATAATTTTTGTTTTATTTTGCGCCCTACCCGTTATCTTTATCACAATGTACTGGGACCCCCTCTTTATAATCTACCCACCTGTATGATTCTTACCACCAGCGAGGATATAAGGAGGATCGTAGGGAAGGTGAATGACTCTGCCTTAACGACAGGGACCTGTTTGGACCATCACTTCTCAAGTGTCTCAGGCCTTCAACCTTATGCTGGTCCCAAGTCCTGGATACAAAGAGAGGGGTGTATTGCTGGTTTAGTCCTGATGTTGGTGGATACATCATCATCCATGTAAGTATTATGCCATATGGCCTATTACAGTTCCAGAGAGGAATTTTCCATCCAGCGCTTTTTTGGATATCCTAGCAATCTTTTGCCTTGAGGATAGTAACAAAGCATAACTTTTCTAATTCTGTGAGATGGCATTCATTGAAGATGGGCTTTCCAGTTCTCGTAGTTTTGTATATGATGGAAAATGGTTTCTACAATCAACTCTTCCACAATTTCCTCATTTCTTTTATGATCCCACTTTGTACAGCCTGCTGTACGGAGCATAAATCACATCTCATTTGCTGTTATTCAGCATTAGTCTCTTCTTTGTATTGTCTATGCTTCACTACCATATGCTGAGTAGATATATCTATTAAATACCAAGTAATATGTTAGTTGGCAGGCTTCAACCTGCTTACACAAGCAGCAAATCCTATCCATAAGGGAAGGGTGAGGGCAAGTACCTGGTGCCTTAAAACAAGGTCTCTCGACTAAGGTATGGTAACCCTAACAGAAGAGTCCCTGGTCCTCCAGGTTAAGGTTTGGGCATGAGGCTGACAACCTCATCCTGGAAAAAGAAACAAAGTTGAGAAACTTAAAGATGAATGCTGGACTGATTTACGGAAACAACTGAGCAAACGAAATAAGGTTATGAATTTGGCTACCTGGAATGTTTTAAGTCATTACAGGGATCTTGACATCCCAACTCCTTTCAAAAAACGTTAAACTGAAAATATATAAAACTGTTTTTCCACCAGTTATATTATATGGATGAAAACACGGACTTTCAGTTTAAGGGAGGAAAGGAGGTTATGAGTATTTGAGAATAAAGTTCTTAGTAAATGTCTGTACCAAAGAGAGATGAACAGACAGGTGAATGGAGAAGGCTACATAATAGTGAACTACATGGTCTTTATATGAAGCCAGATATAATAAGAACAGTTACATCTCATAGACTTTGATGGGCTGGGCATGTGGCACGAATGAGGAATGAAAAAAGTATGTGGAAGCTTCTTGTAGGAAAGCCAGAGCAAAAACGCCCAGTTGATAGACCAAGACTGAGGTGGGAGAATAACATTAACAATGATCTGAGGGAAGTAGACTATACAGGGAATGATTGAAAAAAAAACAGCTCAGGATAGGGATATATGGAGAGCTTATGTCCGTGTGGCATGATCCTATGGGTTCAATAGTGCCAGTGAGTAAGTGGAATGTTTTAAGTTTGTGGAGGATGACTTGACATTGATGGACTTAAGAGGTGGAGAAGTTAAGCACAGGATTGACAAGAATGGGCATTTGTCTTAAAGGAAGCCAAGGTCGAACAGAAAGGACTGTAGTGCTAAGAAAGAAGAAGGAAGGTGAGTAAGGCCCAGGACAACTTTGGACATGACTGCCCCCAGCAATCAAACCCTGAGACATCCAGTCCATAGTCAGTTACCTAGTGACCTGGAGGTAGGATTACAATGTTGGATGGAATACAATGCAATTTGACAACATCAACAAAAAGACATTTTGCTAACAATAAATATATTTAATAATAAATATCATTTAGAAAATTTACAGTGTAATACTCAACGAACCATTTCATTCTCTCACTGCAGTATCCTGGTGATGTGTGGTGATTGGCGAGCCATGCTCACACCTGTAATAGATTAACTAATGTGACCAGCTGAGTAAAAACTAATTTCTTTGCACAATGAAAGTAGAAAGAGTTAGATGATTAGGAAATAGCAATACATCCATAACCACATGCAGGTACATTCAGCTATTTTTTGCAGTCACTGATGCAAATTTTTGTGAAAATGAGAGAATTACATCACATATGACAAAGAAACAAACTTTAAATTCTAAAATCCAAGGCATAAAAATAAATTCAAGTGCAAAACTCAACATATATGAGCATTAATAGTGAGTGGAGAACATATTTTTAACGACTCACCTCATATAATTTCAAATTTCTTTGATACCGGCGGTTTCAGACAATATATTGTCCCTCTTCAGCCATGGCTTCCACTGTTGAAATTCTCTGGTTGTTAATTTCTCTAAGAACATCACCTCTTGTGCTGCCATCTTTGGTAGGGATTATAAATTTAGTAATTAAATTTTTGTCCACCGGAATATCGAAGTTCATAGATCGATATTTATTCTTCTGAATTCATTCCCAACCAAAGATGGCAGCACAAGACGTGATGTCCTTAGAGAAATCAACAACCAGAGAATTTCATCAGTGGAAGCCATGACAGAAGAGGGACAAGATATTGTCTGAAACTGCTGGCATCAAAGAAATTTGAAATTATATGAGGTGAGTCGTTAAAAATATGTTCTCCACTCACTATTAATGATATAACCTCATAATGTTTACTTCCCAATATTAATTTAATTATTTATGAGCATATAAATAGAAAATTAAAATGAACAATGTATGCAAATTTCCACCTCAATTCCTATTACCTGACAATGTCATGAAATTTATAAAAAAATTCTAAGAGGTAAATATATGAATAAGAATACAAATTATGAAATTTACACCTCACCTCATAAAATATGATATTCTTGCCCAAACATGTTTCGCAGAATAAATTAAATATTAAAAATATCACCTCACCTCATTTTTTGTCTTCTTCTTACACTGATTTCGGAATAATTATTCCATCTTTAGTATTTTCATTATTGTTGTTCTGTAGTGGTAAAGCGATCTTCGTCCTCCATCTGTTGGTAGACTGATGAACCTCCAACAATCACACTTCCCAGGAATTTTAAAATTTATTAATTTCTCCTTGTTGTTTTTTTAATGAAGTTGTTTCACAAACTGTAAGGTCTTTAAGTTTATTTGTTTTATTAATTTAGCTTTCTTTCAATTTTATGTTTTTCTGACCAAGCATTGGCAGCTGCTGCAGATTTTTCTACTTTCCCATCATTTGGGAGAAGATCTGCTTCCAGAAGAATAAAAATGGGGTTATGCATTTTGAAATTCCCAAGAAAAAAGATTTGGTTCACAAGTTATTTGGTCAACCAGAAGATGAAGTGGGAGTCGAATTCCAGGGCCGACAACATAAAAATCAACAATCTGGGCAAACTGACGATGGTATGGACAACATATTGAAACATGTCAATAAAACACAAATATCTATAAGTTAAGATACATTGGATTCTCATTATTTGTTAAGAATAACCTCATAATGTTACTCTTCCTGTTGCAATTTATTAATTCAGAGTTGAACTATAAAGTTTACAATGGAAATTGAAATCAACAGATAAATACAATTTTTAGATCTACATTTAATAAGAAGTAAAAAAAAAGGATTGAATTTGGAATATACAGAAAGAAGACACATACTTAATGATCATATTAAAGCTTCTGGATTTAATCACATTCTTCACAAAGTATTGTGACAGGTGACGAAAGCTGGTTTCATTGCTATGAGCCTGAAACAAAATGCCGGAGTATGGAATGGCACCACTTGAATTAGCCATCAAAAGCGAAGGCAGTGCAATCTGTTGGGAAAGTTATGGGCAGCGTCTTCTGGGATGCGCAAGGTTGCATTCTGGTTGAATTTCTTGAACCTGGACAAACCATAAATGCTGCCCACTATATCCAGACACTTGTGAAGCTCCGTCGTGCATTGCATGACAAATGCCCTGGAAGGAACGTCATTCTGCAACACGATAATGTGCGTCCTCACACTGCTCGTGTGGAGAAGATCAGGACATTTGGGTGGGAAACTCTTCCACATCCTCCCTACAGACCCGATTTGGCACCCTCTAACTACCATCTTTTCGGTTCTGTGAAGGATCAGCTGAGAGGCCAACACTACGAGACGCTGGAGGATATTTGGAAAGCAGTGCGTCAGTGTCTTTGGGCAGCTGGACGGACTTCTATCATAAGAGAATTTTCAAGCTTGTAGAACGCTGGACAAAATGTATGCAAAGAAATGGAGACTATGTTGAAAAGTGACACAAAGGTCTGTGGATTAACATGATGTACTTGGTTTGTTTAAAATAAATATTATGATTATTAAAAAAAAAATGTTGCTCATGACTTTCAGTATGACCCTCGTATTATTATTACTATTTTTTTTCTGCCTATGTAAACTGTTACCAAGGTCTGGAGCTAGTTCATGGTGAAAGTGACACTGATACAAGTGAACTGTGATCAGAAGAAACTGTGGCAAGAGGAAGCATTAGAGACTGTAAATAAACTGTGTGGTAGATAAACTTTAAAGCAAGATTAACTAGCTTCAATTTGTGAGCGGAATGTCACTGAGAATTTATAGAATTAAATAAAGTTATTGTGAAATGTTTCGCCATCATCTGTGTAGTTTTATTACGAGAAAACAATGTGAGAACTACCCCATGGCAGCCTGATACAATATGAAATAAAATTGCAAGAGTTGAAAATGTTTTACAAATTCATTTTGAAATTCCGTGCTCAGCTGTAAGAATCTCAACTCAACGGTAAAACCTCATTTTCAATGTTCTTATTATTCATTTCATACATCTCAATGATGGATAAATCATATTTGAAGAGAACAATTATATGCTCAGACTGGAGTTTGAACCCAGAACCTTTGGATTTCTATGCCAATACTCTACCGACTGAGCTACCTGAGCACTTCAATCTAAACACAAATTTTTCTCTTATATACACTGTTAATTCCCGAGTGCCATATACCAGTCTGGGCATATCATTTTTCTGTTCAAATATAGTTTATCCATGATTGAGATGTATGAAATGAATAATAAAAACATCAAAAAAGGCCGTATTGGCTTTATGATGTAATGTAAAATTCCCAATAATTGGTCTTTTTAATAAATAAGCCGCTATTTGCAAGATCGAAGCAAAGGTTTCGTAGTATTTGGCGCTCGGGGAATTAACAGTGTATATAAGAGAAAAATTTGCATTTAGATTGGAGTGCTCAGGCCTAGAAAGCCAAAGGTCCTGGGTTCAAACCCCAGTCTGAGTTTGTAATTTTTCTCTTCAAATACTATTTACTTCTTCTTCTTCTTCCTTCCTTCCAAGTATTAGGCCAAGGCCTGTTACAATCCTATAGAAAATTTTCCCTCCAGGAAATTCTCGTATAAGACTTGAAAGCATAATAATAGTCCCTTCGATTGGTTGCTGGTCATAGGAAGGCAAGACCAGAGATGGGGCTGCCAGTTTATAGCCTCTGGTCAAGCTTCTCTGGAGAAGAAAAGAAAATAAAGGAAAGAAGAAATGAAAGAAAGGAGCCCTCGGATGCCCCAATAGCGTCGGGGTCGAAAAAAACAAGAGTTAACCAAGAGAGGTTAGATAGTAAAGTTAAAAGAGTGCAAAACACAAGTAAGTGGAAGAAATGTTTTGCTCAGCTTGGGCACCTTGTGGTCGCCATCAACATATCCCCCAGACGAGGACCCCTGAGGGAAATATTTACTAATTTTCAATCTTTGTAATGTAAATAACTAATTCATAAAGATTGGAGATGCACTGCATTGGCTGATAAGAGTAAACTGATAAGATAAAAATCCCAGACAGTACATATACTATTATGTATTTTATTGATAAACAACATAATTAACGACTGGTGTGAACAATGAATAAAACAAGTGAAATCAGAGAAATGTGGAAATAATATTCATGCAAACAAAACACATAACTGCTTCATGAAACTCACCATTAGTGATCCCCCGCTGCTTCTTGTTTCAACTGACTTTCACCTAGCAACAGATCAACAGCCTCTGCAAAGCCTGTGCACACCGCAGCTGGTGCAGGCATAATTCGACTTTCGTCTCCAGGACGATACTTGCCTGTCTGCACCAAAAATCCTCTCATTCCTAGAGACTGTGCCCCGTCAATATCATCCCTCACATCCTAAAAATCAAAAATCTAATATTATTTATTTATTTAATGCAGAGGCAGTGATATAAATATCATTGGTCTTACGATAACAAATCTACAACAAGAAAAAGAAAACATAAAAAGAGAAGAATAATTTCTGATGCAGTTATCCTAGAAGAACAAAATGGTTTCAGACCCAACTGATCCTGTATGGATAGCATCTTTATGTTAGTATATAACACAATGCAATATTTATCCACTCATCTTTTTTCTTGCTTCCCAATACTTGTTGACTAAGCTTTCACTTCTCAAAGCAGGGCACAAAGGCAGATGCTGAAGTTCATAATGAGTCCGAGATTGAATAACAGGCAGCAGGGACTATTGGAGATTATATTTGAAGAGAAAAAATTTTGCCTAGACCGGGACTCGAACCCGGGACCTTTGGCTTGCCGGGCCAAATGCTCTACCAACTGAGCTACTGAGGCAAGTTACGATCTAGATGCAAATTTTTCTCTTATATACGTTGTAATTCCCTTTTGCCAAATGCTTTTGAAACCATTGCTTCTATCTTTGCAAATGGCGGCTTCTTAGTTAAGAAGACATTCATTGGGAATTTAACATTACTTAATAAAGCTAGTAAGCCAAAGGTCCCAGGTTTGAGTCCCAGTCTAGGCGAAAAAATTTTTCTCTTCAAATATAATTTATCTTTCAGTGAGAAATGATAAAAACTATTGGAGATGCCAATGCAGTGTAGGTGTTTGTCCAGCTAAATCATGGCCAGAAGCCATTCAAAATTTTGATACTGCTTCTTTCCTTGGCCCGTCTGGGACAGCTTCTTTCCATGCTGAATAATAATAATGCATGTAATAATATAAAATCTTCTTCTTCTATTGACATACAGCTCTTAGAGTTTAGCTTATGCCGTCTTGACAATGACAGCCCATTCTTCTCTATTTTCTGCCTTCATTCTCCATCTTTTAACTCCCATCCTTCGCAGGTCTTCCTCCAGACAGAACATCCACCTCAATCTTGGTCTTCATCTGTAGCTTCTCCCTCCTGGATTTCTATAAAAATCATTTAACTGTTCTCCGCTATCCAAATATAAAATCCGATTGAGGGTCTTTCCACTTTTCAGTGGTTGCCCTTTTACCAGCCGGCTGCTGGCCCTTCACATCCACATGTGTCAATCACAGAGGTAGATGATCAACAGCCAGTGTAGGGGTGACATGTGGTTAGCATGTCGAGTCCCCCAGCCGTTATAGCTGGTTCCTCAACCTGGAGCCGCTACTTATTGTAGCTACCCAATTGCCTCACGATGCTGGGTGGGCACCGGTCCCATACTGGCCGAAATACCACGAGAAAATTTCTTCCCCCATTCTTCATCTATTAACTAGGCATTCTCACTCTGGTTTTCCTGCAAGAAGCTTCCATGTCCTTCTTTCATTCCCCATTCGTATCACATGTCCTGCCCATCACAGTCTTCAAAACTTAACTGTTCTTAAATCTGGTTTCCTATAAAGATCATGTAATTCACTGTTATGAAGTCTTCCATTCACCTGTCTGTCCATCTCTCTTTGATCCAAAAATTCTCCTAAGAATTTTAATCTCAAATTCTCATATTCTTTTCTCCTCCCTCAAAGTAAGAGTCCATGTTTCGCATCCTTATAATAGAACTGTGAGAATAACAGTTTTATGTATCATCAGTTAAATGTTTTTTGAGAGAAGATGGGACTACAAGAAACTCTGTAATGCATAACAGCATACATTTCCATAATTGAGCCTAGGTTTAATTTCTTTGTGCATTTCATTCCTATTTGTAATTACTGTTCCTAGGTATTTGAATTCTGCCACTTCTTCAACTTTCAGCTATGACATACAATAGTAATGAGTGATACTTACATCACCAATCATGACAGCAAGTGAAGGATCTAGATCTCCAAGTGCTGTGCGGAAGAAAGTAGGTGATGGTTTACCCACAATCTCACACCTACAGTCTGCTGCATATTCTAATCCCTTGACAAATGGACCTGGACCCAGAGCAAGTCCATCGGCTCTCTTGTAATAACGTCCGGCATGAATTGCTATCAATGGTGCACCTTTCAGCAACAACCTGCAATAATGATACATCTTGGTTTTAATGGTATTATCTACCTTCTAAGTGTATCCAGTACCTGCTAATAACACATTTACTAAGTTATATAGATAGGAAATAACACTATGAGGTTCTTTAATATTGTTTATTTTTTATTATTTCACTCACCTCATACTTCATAATTCATAGCAGACCCTGGGTTTCTTCACGTAATTTGTGACATTGTCAATGCTGCGTCACGTTCACAACTGACGTCCAACGGCCTTCTATCCTGCAGATTGACCTCCGCGCCATCTGGTGGCCGACCGAAGAATTTCCAAATCAGTCCTCTTTCTTTATAACTGGGTATTTCAAAATTCATAGTTGTATTTTCATTCTTGCATATGTAAATTTTTTCCCAAATTGTGAGTTCCTTCGGTTTTTCCAATTGTTTAAGTAATTTTGTTTTGGTTTCTATTCTATGTTTTTCTGACCAGGCATGTGCAGCTATTGCAGATTTTTCGGTTTCTCCATTTTTAACATTTCTGAGGTGTTCTTTTAATCTTGTATTTAGAGAAACCGAAAAATCTGCAATAGCTGCACATGCCTGGTCAGAAAAACATAGAATAGAAACCAAAACAAAATTACTTAAACAATTGGAAAAACCGAAGGAACTCACAATTTGGGAAAAAATTTACATATGCAAGAATGAAAATACAACTATGAATTTTGAAATACCCAGTTATAAAGAAAGAGGACTGATTTGGAAATTCTTCGGTCGGCCACCAGATGGCGCGGAGGTCAGTCTGCAGGATAGAAGGCCGTTGGACGTCAGTTGTGAACGTGACGCAGCATTGACAATGTCACAAATTACGTGAAGAAACCCAGGGTCTGCTATGAATTATGAAGTATGAGGTGAGTGAAATAATAAAAAATAAACAACACATTTACTATTAATTTATTTTTTTTTAAATTTGAAATGGATATAATGCACATTGTTTATGGCACATTCCAAATGCGAGAATCCAAATACAATATTACCCCACTTTTACATTCCAGCATTTAACGTTTTCCCGCCTTTTACAACATTTTTAACTTCAGTTTCCCTATATTCACAATGTATTAAATATACACTCCAGTTTGCAGATGACCAATTGATATTGGCTCAAGAATTTGAAGATATAGAATACCTCACTAGAAAATTAATACAAGAATATAGTTTATGGGGTTTAAAGATCAATATGGATAAATCTAGATATATGACAATAGGGGATCTTCCTCAAGATTTAATACTAGAAGAAAATTTAGGGACAATTAAATACACTAAAGAATATAAGTATTTGGGAATTAAAATTACTAAAGATGGAAAACAAGAAACAGAGATAAGAAACAGGATCAATATAGGAAAGTATGCTATATCTGCCCTAAATGGAATAGTGTGGGACAAACATATCTTCAAAGAAACAAAAACAAACTATTTTTAATACAATAATCAGAAGCATTATTACCTATGGAGCTGATGTGTGGACTTTAAATGCACAAATGAAAGAAAAATTACTCGCCACTGAAATGGACTACTGGAAATGTGCTGCAAGAATATGCAGGAAGGATAAAATCAGAAATTCATATATAAAAGAAAAAATGCAGGTACAATATTCAATTAAAATTCATCGGAGAACATATTGTTTAAACAACTCACCTCATAGGATTCATGCTTCCATGATATCGCGATTTCAAACATAGTCATGTTCATCGTCAGCCATAACTCCGACTCGAGTCAGAGTCGGACTTGAGTCGGAGTTATGGCTGACGATGAACATGACTAAGTTTGAAATCGCGATTTCATGGAAGCATGAATCCTATGAGGTGAGTTGTTTAAACAATATGTTCTCCGATGAATTTTAATGATTATACCTCATAATGTTTACTTCCCAACATTAATTAAATACAATATTCAATATAAATTTAATTTGAAGAGAAAAATTTTCGCCTAGACCGGGACTCGAACCTGGGACCCATGCTTTCCGGGCCAAGTGCTCTACCAACTGAGCTACCGAGGCGAGTTACGATCTAGACGCAAATTTTTCTCTTATATACGTTGTAATTCCCTATCGCCAAATTGAGAAATGTTAAATCAATAATAAAAACAACAATATTCAATATTAGATTTTATAAAGAAGAAACAATTAAATTGGTATGGACACATTAGAAGGATGGAAGAAGGAAGACTACCTAAGATAATCATGGATTGGGAACCACAGGGAAGGAAAAAGAAGGGTAGACCAAATATTACGAGGATTCAGGGAATCAATGAAACTAAGAGGGAATGGGAAATAGAAGAAGATATATGTATGAACAGACAAGAATGGAAAAATGTGTTGAAACAAATGTATAGTTAACTGTGGACATGGGTACCGGAAAAATGTATATTCATTGTAAAAGTCGGAATAATAAAAATTAAAATCTCCGATTTTACGTTTCTGCAATTCTATGTTCCCGCATCACGTCAATCTTCAGCGTTAAAGATTCAAGATATTTCATTTATTTGATTGATTATCTCGCTTCTGTACAATCGATATATAGCAGAGCAAGTTCATTGAGCCAACGAAGCTGGCTTTTGTACAACTAATAAGGAGCAAAGCAAGTTTAATGAGCCAACGAAGCTAGCTTTTATACAATCGATAAAGAGAAGAGCATGTTCACCGAGCCAATGAAGCTTCAAACATTTCTGAAATTCAACCTGTGTACTGCTATGACAAAACAAAACTATTTTAATCTCTCAACATAGTATCATAGTGCTGCTTGCTGCACCTCTCCTTATTATTTATTTTTGAAATAGAGAAATTAAAAGAAAGTCATTTTATATTTACAGCAGTTCAAAACACACATTACATTGAACTACTATAGGCATATCACTATGAGGTTTAATCTTAATATATAAAAAATTTTGTGTCATGTTGTTTGTCCGTGATGGAATCCTAAACTACTGAACCGATTTTAATAAAATTTTGCACACTGTGTGCAGTTTGATCCAACTTCAGACTTAGGGTAGTGTATAACTAAATTTATAGTCGAATTATTTTTTTATTGCAAATTATTTGTTTATTATTTAACAAAGAGTTATAATTATCTGTGAGTTCCATATGATTCTAACAGATGGCGGTGTAATTATCTGTGAGTTCCATATGATTCTAACAGATGGCGGTGTAAGGTAATTGGTTTATTATTTAACAAAGAGAGATCCAGATGGCTGTGCTTTTTGTTGCAACTGCAAATTTCAATTGAATTACAAATATTGATTATTTCATAATTTAAGTGTCTTCAGTGTTTATTTTATTTTCAATATTATTAATTTCGTGTGTAAGTATTAGTTTTAAGTAATCTGGCTGAAAGACAGCAACTTAATTTAAATTTTTAAACGTATACCTTAGCCACAGCAACGCGTGGCCGGGTCTTCTAGTTTAAAGTAAAATTCTTTACATCTCACCTCATATCCTGTCTTCTAAATAAATAAAATAAAGGATATGAGGTGAAGTGTAAAGAATTTTATTTTAAATTAAAAGAAACATTATATTATAAGAATTAAATTAATCGTGATTATTTCATAC
Source organism: Diploptera punctata (assembly GCA_030220185.1). Lineage (NCBI taxonomy): Eukaryota > Metazoa > Arthropoda > Insecta > Blattodea > Blaberidae > Diploptera > Diploptera punctata. The sequence goes on along the minus strand of JASPKZ010010680.1, from coordinate 2,840,789 downwards.
CTCATACTTCTATATTTCTTTAAATACAGCACTGCAGTATCGGCAATTTTTTATCACCACCATCAGCTGTTTTCACGATTCCCAAATTTAATATATAAACATTATATTATTTATCCAATATTGTATATTGTTGTAAATGCTCAATGCATTTTCCCCAGAGACCCTAAATTATATTGTCTATTTTCAGACATTCAAAACAAGCAAAAGATAACGGTACTTGAGATCACAATGGGTGAAGGCAAAAACACATTCCTCTACTATTCATAATTGTTAACAGAAGATTATCCTGTCAAGGGATGTACAAATATTGTAAAACATATAACAGCAGAATTAAGTGAATGTACCTCGTCTTCTGATTTTAAGGTTATTTAACAGCCAGCGAGTCTATCTCATCTTTTGAGGCGAATGGACTAAAGCAATAACTATAGACAGATATAGAACAATAAAGACTTTATATTGTCCCACAGTAGAGGAAAAGTTATTTTGTGGTGATGGCAGCATTGGGGATGGTAAAGGTTGTAAAAGGTTATGATGATTTGAAAAGAAAGCCAAACACACCTGAAAGCCTTGTTTAGCTCAGGGTAGTTGAACATGTTAGGAGCGAGACCAATTACCACAGCATTTTGTTCTTTGTCTTTGAAGTCTGTGAATCCTTGGAAGTCTTCTAATGCTTCTTTCTCCAGCATTAACATTGGCTTCAAATTCCGTGTCTTTAGAAGTTCCTGTAATAACACACAATGAATAATCTTATCTGTGATTACTCTCAAATGGTGAAGATTTTGAATAACAATGCAAGAATTAATAAAAACCCAGTCGTATCTCACCTCATATTTCATGTTTTTACCTCATAATGTCATTTCCTATAATTAAGTTATTAATCCCGTGAGGGGTTGCTGATCCCCCATCGGGCACCTCCCCAGGTGGTGAATAGGGGAATGCCTCCTAAATATAGGTGTTCCAGATTGGATGGCTATAATGGGCAGGTAGAGCTCAGAGCCGAAGAGAAGGCAATCTACCTAAGGGAAAGCACCCTAAAAACAAAGCTGAAGCAAGTTGGGAGGCTGTAAGGTGGCAATCCCACCACCCAACTATATCTGCGCAGCCCTTGTAAGGTGGCCAGATGAATTTTCTATTACTAAAAAGCGAAGAATTCCAGGCTATTTGTGGAACCATAAAAAGAACCTTAGGTCGGAAAACAAGGAAAGATACGAAACTTAAATTATATAAAACAATGGCTGTTCCTTTGTTGTTGTATGGAAGTGAAAATTGGATAATGAAATCAAGGGATAAAAGCAGGATACAGACTGCGGAAATGCTGTTTTTACGTAATGTGAAAGGATGCACAAGAGCGGATAGAATAAGGAATGAAACTATACGAGAAGAATTAAATATATATAAAATTGAAGATAAAATCAGCGAAAATAATAAGAAATGGACAGAACACTTAATGAGAATGAACAACGAAAGAATACCAAAAAGAACCTTCCTGTATAATCCCAGAGGAACAAGAGATGTTGGCCGATCACGTAGAAGATGGACTCCACTTTTAACTTCGTCGGAACAGGCTGCATAGTCTAAACCTTGTAGTAGAAGAAGAAGAAGAATTTATTAATAGTGTAAGATATCAATTTATTTAAAATCTTTCTTTAATATTTCAGGTAAGTGCCTTCATTCAAATGTGGGGAATAAAGGGTTAAATCATTTTGCTTAAATTGACTCTTATTTCAAGCTTGAGGCTCTTTTATACATCATAAATTCATTCCATGGGACACATGTTATTACAAACTACTTCACATAGAAAGAAGCAATTTTCAGAAATTTTATACCAAAAAAAAATCTTTCAGCCCCAACCAAGTTTAATCCCATAAACATTGGAACCGTAGTGTATAATAATGAATGATATAAATTGGCAAGAACAAAGAAGCCAGGTCCCAGGATAAGATTAGCAGTTAGCACGTGATATTTTAAATAATAGCAGTTAGATTATTCACGACTCACCTCGTATTTGTAGATTTCAGGATAATCTAGGTTTCAATGTGTTAAGCACCATTATCAATTCTTTCTAACTGTTCATTCGTCGGTTGGTGATACTGTAGCTATGTTGGCTGACTCATCAACTTCCAATTCAATATTTTTTTTCTCCAGGAATTTCAAAATTCATTATTTTCTTTCTATTTTTGTGGATGTAAATTTTCTCCCAAATTGTGAGTTCCTTAAATTTATCTGTTTCAGTAATTTGGATTTTGTTTCAATTCTGTGTGTTTCTGACCATGCAAGTGCAGCTATTGCAATTTTTATACTTCCCCATTTTTAACATTTCTAAGATGTTCTTTCAATCTTGTGTTCAAATTCCGTTTTGTTTATCCTTATGTAGCTATTTTTTTTCACAATCTTTGAAATCAATTTGATAAATCCCTGATTTATTGCCTTCATTAACCTTTCCATTTCTGTTGGTTTTAATTAATCTATTCAAACTATAATCTTTTTCGGTGCTAATTTAGGGTTGAATCTATGAACGCATTAGACTGTAAAAGGCGTTCTCTGCTGAGAAAGTTGTATCCTAATACGATTTTGCTTACTCAGAAATCTGATCATGCGATAATAATTGTTGAAATTCGTAAGCTACCTGATGAGGTAACTTAAGAGAGGGACGAATCGTGAGAAACCCAAAGGGAACCAATGTAGTTTGAAACCTTGCCGCATACGTTGCTGCTTTATCCAAGATGTCGAACCTGAAGACTTCGATCATGTTTTCGGTATACGCGGAGAAGAGGAATTTGATAGAGTCTATAGCAGATGAAAATAACGGAAGTGGTTTTATTGCAGAGAATTCTGGGTAATTTCTTGCCAATATTACGAAAACGACAACTTTCATGCATGACCAGTTAGTGGGTAGCTAATTCGATCTTTGCACTTGCTCACGATGAGTCAGCTCACCAGTGATTGGAAGTAATTTGAGTAGAGACTAATGTATTTGCATACGACCCTATAAATTTGCTGACATTTTTTGTAACTTATTTTATGCCAAAGTATGGTATGTAGTTCTCTTAAATGTTTTATTAATTTCTTTATCTGTCTGAAGGGTACTTTCATTTATCAATACTTGTTTTTTTGAATCTATTTATTTTCTTCAAAACCATTCTCTTTTTCTATCAGTAATATGTGTTTCTTCTCTGTATTAAAATTTTCTCTGCTCATGGAGTATGTTCACAAGTCTGTATGTTAAACTATTAAAGACTATCTGTTTATATGTGATGTGGTTGAATCCAGTTGCATTAATATAATTATCAGCGTGTTTTCTTTCCTGTAAATTCCAAATTTTATTTTTTCTTCATTTCTGATCAATTTTAGATCCAAAAATGGTGTTTACTGGTTATTTCCAACTTCCATAGTAAATCTAATTGTTTTATTATGATTTTATTACAACAATAGAAAGAAAATGATGAATTTTGAAATTCCCGGAGAAAAAAAATTATTTGGAAGTTCATCAGTCAGCCAACAGAAGGAGCAGAAATCAACCAGCAGGATCACCAATTGACGATTGAACAGTTAAAAAGAATTGATAATGATGCTTAATGCATCGAAACCTGGGTCTTCAAGAAATCTATGAATATGAGATGAGCCGTGAACAATCTAACTCCAATTATTTAACATAAATCTAATAGTCTCACTTTCTTCAATATATTTAATACAACATTTTTTACTTAGAAAGAGTTGGGAAAATTTAGCTTAGACTCTGATTGCTATTACTTCATGGCACAACCTCAGATGGTCCTTGGCCTAACATCCGGCTGCTGACCTCACATTCAGTCAATGACACAGGTGAATGGTCGTCTTGCCCGTGTAGGGATGTTGCGTCCCACAGCCATAATAGCTGGTTTTCTCAGCCTGAAGCCACTACTTATTGCATACACCCAAATTCCTTATGATGCTGGTTGGGCATCATACTCTTCAGCTAAGATGTGGGACAAACTTTGGTTACAATCTTGGAATCATTTTGATTAAGTACTGTATAAAATGCTATATAAGAGCTATTAGTCCTTAATCATGGAAAAAGTTCCGATAGGCCTTCAATATTTTAATGGGATTTTACTTTGTTGAGGACGACTGAAATCTCAGATACATGTTTTATAATTTAAACTTTTATGAAGTGGATATACTTAAAATAAGTATATAGAAGTGTTCCTTACATTTACCTGAGGACACAAACCCTTATATAGTGGTCTCTGAATGACAAGGGTGCTGGCCCACTGATGCACCATCACAAGGGCAGATGAACGAAATGAAGCAAAATGGATTAGATGAGTATGGAGGAATGAAATTGTTGCAGGGGAAAATGGAAGAAAACCCCGAGAAAAACCTACCCAAGCTCCGTTTCACCCACCACAAAACCCACATTGAATGACCGAGACTCAATCTTGGAACCCCAGCCATGAGAGACGAGCATTTAATGTCTTGCGCCATGGAGCTGCCTGGATATAATTTATCATCATCATCTGCATTCATGGATTAGGTCTGTTGACCCGTTCCGACTTCAGCCCATCTCTTTCTAGGTCTGCCCACATCTCGGGTGCCTTTAGGTTTGTATTTTGTTATTTGTTTTGGATATCTATCTTCATTCATTCTGTCCATGTGGTTGCTTCCATTTTTGTCTATATGTATCTATTTTATCAGTTATTGCAAATATTTCAAGTTCCTGTCTTATTTCTGTATTCTTGATTCTGTCTTCCTTAGTGCACCCTTTAACAGATCTCAAAAATTTAATTTCTGCTGCCGTTATCCTACTTAGATCTTGTTTTTTATGTATCCAGGCTTCTGATCCATAGAGCAGTACCGGTACTGCCAACATTTTATAAAATTTCAATTGGGTCTCTCTTGTTGTTTTGTTATTTAGTGATCGTTTTATCGTACCACATATTCCCTGGAATTTTGCTATTTTATTATTTATATCATTATCATAATTAAATGAAATGTCACATCCTAGATAATTGAGATGGTTCACCTGTTATATGATTTTGTTTCCTATTACTATTTTCGATCTGATTTGGTTTTTCCCTTGAAATGCCATTACCTTAGTTTTTTTTCTATGGATATTTTGAGATTCTATTGTTCACATATATAATGTAGTTTAAAAATATTCCTTTGAAGTTCGTCTTCAGGATATAATTTATAGTCATGCAAATTATTGCAACCAACATGTACAATGCTTGTTGCCAACCAAAGAGAAACCCCAATATTGAAGTCTTAAACTTAAAAAGCTAACTAAGTACAAGTACTCACTCTAACCTTAGATTTATCCTAGTTAAGAGTTTGAACACATTTAATATAGAAAACAGAAACTTAAAACCTATATGTTGGCTGCAATGGATGTTATTATAGGAACTTCGGAAGTATAGGCCTATGTTGGGTAAACTTGAAACAGGAATATGGTTGAAAAACATGGCTACATTGGTAATACACTGTTGAAAATTGTAAAAAACAAATGTAATAATCATTAGAAAACATTCAAAACAGTAGTAAATCAATGCCAAAATCCCAACATGACATAATTGCATTTTTTTCAGGTTTTCAAGAGAGCAAAAAAAAACTCTCTTTTCAATACCAAAAACATTAAATATTAAAGCACGGAGGAGTGAAAATATTCGTGAGGAATTACAAATAACTAGTGTGATAACAAAAATAAAAGAGTGGAGAAATAAATGATTTGAACATGTTAGTAGAATGAGTGAAGAGAGGATACCTTATAGGATGTTAAATTACAATCCACAAGGACATAGAAGTCGTGGACGACCATTTAAAACATGGAGTGAGCAACTATAATATGGAAACCGTGATGGTAGATGATGATGATTATATTAAAGCAACAGGTTTCAACCACATTGCACACAAACATGCAGTATTTAATAGTTTAACACACACACTTGAAAATGTTCCCATGAGTAGAGAAAATTTTAAAATAGAGAAAAGAAAATATTAAAGATAGCAAAAGAGAATGATTTCGAAGAAGAAATGATTCATAAGAAAAATAAACAAATTAAAAAAAAACAAAAATTAATCTATGATGATCTTGATGAAGATTTTCGGGCTATAGGCCATGGTCGTGATGCTTGTAGTCCCCAACGTTTCGCCAAAGACTGCGTCTGGCATCCTCAAGGGTTGTCTTGAGACTGGCATTTCTGTCCACTGTCTGTCCTATTTATATGTTCACCGTGATGTGTACGTAAGTTATATCTGCCTTCTGATTGGTCAGCGTTAAGGACTTCCATTGCTTCAATGAGATTGCTGTTTGATGGTCTAGTTGACTGTACGTTATATCTGTCTTCTGATTGGTCAGCGGTAGGGACTTCCATTGTTCCAATGAGATTGCTGTTTGATAGTCTAGTTGACTGTACTTGTAGAGGTTTACATTTTGCATTTTTTAGAACCGGTATCCATACTTTGTTGACTTTTAATGATTTTTCTTTTCTATTGAAACTGTTTTTATGTTTGAATATTTCGATGGCTTCTCGTTGTAGACGGGTAAAATAGTGTGTGCAGTTAGATAACATATAAATAGGACAGACAGTGGACAGAAATGCCAGTCTCAAGACAATCCTTGAGGATGCCAGACGCATCTCTGGCAAAACGTCGGGGAACTACAAGCCTCACGACCACGGCCTACAGCCCAAAAATCTTCATCAAGATCATCATAGCAACTCCGGCCGTGAAAGTCTATTTATTTATTTATTTAGCCTGGTGGAGTTAAGGCCATGTGGCCTTCTCTTCCACTCACCAAGACAAACATATATTACATCAGTCTATGTGAATACAAAAATTAATCATTGAAAGTACTCTTCAGACTGAAAAAAAAAAAAAAAAAAAAGAAATTTAGGAAATTTACATACCATCCTTTGGCATACAATAAGTTTCAAAAATTTTCAGCAAATGTAATGTTAAATTAGCACCGAAAAAATGATTATAGCCTGAATAGATTAAATAAAACCAACAAAAATGAAAAGTACTAATTAAATGAATCGTGATTTCTTCTTACCTCATACTTCTGTTTTTTTAAACACAGCACTGCAGTATCGGCGACACGTTGTCGTCATCATCAGCTGTTTTCACGACTGTCAATTTTTTCCTTTTTCCAGTAATTCTCTAGACTGCCATCTGGTGTTCTTTTGAAGGAATTACTCTCCAAACTGCCATCTGGTGTTATTTTGAATGAATCATTTTCTAAACTGCTATCTGTTGTATTTTTGAAGAACTTTGTAATCAAGCTCGGTTTGTCCGGAATCTCAAAGTTCATAGTTCTAGTATGGTTTTTTTGAATATATATTTTTTCCCAAACTGTTAAATCCAAAGGTTTAGATAGATGTTTTAAAAGTTTTGCTTCTTTTTCAATCCTATGATGCTCTAATAAACTATGTGCTGCTATAGCTGATTTTTCAATTCCTCCATTCTTTATGTTTCTGAAGTGCTCTTTTTTACGAGTTTCCAAGTTCCTTTTTGTTTTTCCTATATATATCCTGTTGCAATCTTTGCAATCAATTTGATAAATTCCATATTTTTTGTTGTCTGGGGTATTACATTTATTAGTTAACAGAAGATTACCCAGGCTGAATTTGTTAATTGGGGCTAATGTTATATTAAATTTTCTGAAAATTTTTTGAAACTTATTATGAACTTCAGGATGGTAAGTGAATTTCTTGAATTTTACATCTTTCTTGGGACCATGATGTAAGGTGGTGTATTCCTGTAACCTTTTTTGTTGTTTGAATTTCTTTAATTTATTCTTTATAATGTCTTCATCGAAACCGTTAATTTTAGCAACATGAACAATATGATTATATTCCTTGTCAAAATCTTCTACATTAAGTGGAATATTTAACAATCTGTGTAATATTGAAAATTGCATGTTTGTGTGTCAAATGATTAAAACCTGAAGATTTTATGTAGTTGTCAGTATGTGTGTCCTTTCTGTAAATGTTAAATTCAATTTTTTGCTGTTGTTCATTTCTTATTAAGTATAAGCTTAAAAAAGGGATCTTGTTATTTTGTTCCATTTCAATAGTGAATTTCACTGACTCATCCTGAAGATTAAGCAATTTCAATGCATCTTGAATGTATTTTTTATCAATTACAGCGATAATATCATCTACATATCTATACCAACACTTGAAAATGAAAGGATAAGCATTGGTGATATGTGATTCAAGTCAAGTCACGGGAATAATCACGATTGCTCAAAAATGAAAAGGTTAATGAAGACAATAAATCAGGGACTTATCAAATTTATTGCAAAGATTGTGAAAAAATATAGCTACATAGGATAAACAAAAAGGAACATGAACACAAGATTGAAAGAACACCTTAGAAATGTTAAAAATGGGGAAATAGATAAATCTGTAATAGCAGCATATATATGGTCAGAAAAACACAGAATCGAAGCAAAAGTCGAATAATTAAAACAGTTAGATAAATCTATGGAACTCACAGTTTGGGAGAAAATTCACATCCAGAAAAATAAAAGAAAAATCACATCCAGAAAAATAAAAGAAAAATCACAATAATTTTGAAATTCCTGGGGAAAATGAATTCAGAAGTTTGTCAGTCAGCCACCAGAGGGAGTAGGAAACAATCTACAGGATTGCCAACCACCAATTCAACAGTTGGATGGAACTGAAGATGATATGTAGAGGTATTGAAACACGCCTTCGAGAAATCTAAAATTATGAGGTGAGGTGTTAAACTCAATTATTAATTATCAGATATGTAATAATATTAAGAAGAAAGGTTCATCCTAATGGGCATTGATTATACTTTAGCCTTTGCTGTAGTCATTCAGCGATTTCGTGTTTCTTGGGCATTTCGGTAGATGATATCGGTCGCACTGTCTGCCACACAATTCACATACGACGTACAAAAAGCCAATAATATACTAACAATCAAAACAGACTCAATTACAGTAATAGGGATTTATCTACCACCACAGACGACGGCGAAGACATAGTAGAAACTCTACTCAGCATGTTATCCAAGATAAAAGATGTGGAGAATGTGATCCTAGCAGGGGATATCAAGGTAGAATTGATAAACCAAACGCCAAAACAGACGTGGCTCTGGAGACCCTTAACGAAGAAGGTTTCGTATTAATCTGGTATGTAACGGCATCTCGATACCAAAATCCCAACATGACATAATTGTCGCAACAAACAGATGAAGTTTACAGTAATGAAAAGAGAGAGGTTTTTGCTCTCCTGAAAACCTGGCAAAATGGAATTATGTCACGAAGAGATTTTGGTGTCAAAATGATTTAAATATCAAACCATACGATTAATATTTGACAGAAGTCGTGTGAGGTATTATATAAAATGTTATGTTACATAATGGAAACTATAGTTGTTATTTTCAAGATATATGCTTCACTTCACATTTACATACAATAAATTTAAAAAAGCTAACCCAAAACATATCACACTAACTTGATGTTTGTTCTTTTGGTTTAAAACTGATTAAGAATTAAGTCACATTTTGGGTAGTTTTAAATAATAGTTGGTATTAGACTTTAAAATGTAACTTGAACAATTTTAATTCGTCCATTGAACTGAACGGTATAATATTGGTTCTGAGCGGATTCTCGAAAATTACAACATAATCACCGACATATATTATATTCCAGGCATTAGTCTGTGAATGATGCAACGGAGAACACGTGATTATTAGCATCATATTTACCAACATAACACATACATAGATGTATATTTAATAATCATATAAAATGTTATAAGTAGCATTGCAAAACGTTTAAAATAGTATGAAATGCTAGTAAAGACAGAAGAAGTATGTAGAGCAACAGTATTACAAGAATATAGTAAGAAAAATCAAGTGGAAGGTAATCTAAAGTTGAGCCGAATATCTTGCATTGTGAATATGACAATTTTAGGTTAATTTTACCTCAAATTCTCATTTACAATGCGTTAGTTGCAAGAAAATGATAACATCACATGTGTGATTCTACATGTGAAGGAAAACACATTACTGACAACAAATCACAAGTTTTAATTTGTATCAAGTTACCTGCATCAAAACATCTTTCATGTGGTATATATGCAATTAACAAATCACTCATAGTGAGAAAGAAAATGAGACGAACAGTGAGTGAGAGGATATTTTACAATGATGTGATCTTGGCACCAGCTGGGAAAAGAAACGTCAGAGAAACTTTAGTAATTGACTCTCACCAACTCAATGAATACTTCTAAGTTTTACAGAATCACAATGCGTATGCACGAATGCTTCATGTAACCTCCACCAGGTGGCATGATTATATATGTGTAATAGGTATGACCAACTATTGCAATAAATTCCCATATGTTTATAAGAAATGGATGTACAACAACTTCCCTCTTCCTAACCTATTAAAATTAATTACATTCATATTGTCCCATCCAAACCTAACAAAATGAAGTTAATTTCCTAAAATATGGTTTGGAATTAATTATAAATATTGGTAAACAATTTCACTGCCATCTAGTGGAAGTTACATTAAGCATTTGCACATGCATACTGCAATTCTGTACAACATTACTGATATTTACATAGACAATTTGCATACAAATAAATACTTAATAATTGTAAAATATGTTAAAGAATCACTGCACAATGTTTAAAATAATATGAAATGTTACTACAAATTGTAAAAATACGTAGTGCAATAGTGGTATAAGAATATTATATGGAAAATCATAGAGAGCCACTCTAACATTTAGTAAAAATGTCAATTATAAAGTATGATCTCACGCACTGTAATTTTAAGGATTTCTCGTATTCTATTTGAAAAAAAAAATAGCCTATCCATCCATAGTAATTCTGCTCGAAGGCAGGTCCTTCACTGCAATCATAGCATTTGCATGCTATGCTTGCAGCTTTACTAGGGAATTATAGGTGTGGTAGCTTCCCGTTGCTTTCCACACTGGTGAAGGATGATGATGGCCATATGATTTCGGGGACCGTTTGGGCCTTAAAGTTTTCCTAACATTTGTCTTACAGGTGTGGAAAAACCATATATAGCCAACATACATATATATATATTTACCCAAGTATAAAGACATATGCAAGTGAAACTTGGACTCTCAAAGATACAAACAAAAATTGTTAATTTTTTAAAGAAAGATACTTAGAAATTTAAGGTACAAATAAAGGACCAGACCAACTTGGAAATTCAAAACAAATAGTGAATTAAATAATATAATTAGAAATCAAAATATATTAAATCATATCAGATCTCTTAGGATTGGATGATTTAGTTATCTGATAAGAATGGATCAATAAAGATTAGTTAAAAGAACTATATAAATGGAAGCCTACAGGAACTAGAGCTGTTGGTAGACCTAAGATGAGATGGCAGGACGATGTTTGGGAGGGTTTGAAGATGAGGGTGACAAACCTGAAATAGACAGATGATAGAAAAGTCTTTGTGGAAAATTATTGAGAAGGTCAAAACATTCAATTTTGAAGTTGTAGTGCCTCAAGATGAAGATGATTTGGAAAAACAGCACTTAAACTAGCGTGAAATATTTTCAAAGTCCTATAGAATAACAGTGCGCAAGCGCCAGTTTGTAGAGCCACCAATAATCCACAATCGAACCACATATTGATTATCATCCTCGATTAATATCTGTCGCTATGAAATTTAAATGACCAATATTTGCAATAAATCCCCAAATCGATGTTAAAAAGATATATTAATGATATTAAAATTACCAAACGTTCATTAAAAATGGGTGTACACTTACTTATCGCTCCCTAACGCTGATCCAACCAGCGATAACCCAAAACAGCGATAGAAAAATCATAGACTAAGTAATATACTCTGTGGAGAAAATAGCAGTTAGCATCACAATATTTCTAACAGTGTCATAATATTGTGATTTGCATATTTAAATAAATACTTCAAAATTGTCTAATAATGTAATAAAAATTGTTAGAAAAAGGGGTTTAAAAAATTAAATAATGTTAGTAAATATAAAAGAAGAGCTATAGTTTACAATAATATAACTGAAAAATCAAGCGCTAGTAGAAGTGCAATTGAGCCGATGATTTCCTCGAGTAATTATTTATATACTGCTACAATAATTTGTGGGTTTTAGGCTTTTTATTTAAATTTATGTAGACTAACTAATTCCTGGCACAGAACCCCCTCCCTCCATCGACCCTATACAGTTTAATACAGTACAGTACAGAAATAATTTTACGTACCTGAGCTGCACATAATGAACTCCATATTTCTTCTTCTTTCAATTCAAAGCCTAGACGAATTAACCTCTCGTATAAGAACCGTCTTGATTCTTTTGTAGTATTTGTAACAAATTTAATTGCAATGTCGGAATGTCGTAATCTGCAACACAAATTACATACATACAAATTAAATCACTTGAATTTAAAATCCTTTTACCATGGATCAATTATTCTGTACTTTTTACATTTAAAATTCCGCAGAAAATTTACTTTTTCAAAGCTTCAACAGCACCAGGCAATGCATTATCTTCAATATGTAATGTTCCACTTAAATCTATTAATACTGCTTTTACTGGTATTTTTCCAGCCATGCGTATTAATTCTTTAAAATAATAATTTGCCAGATTTAATTTTAAGAAACAATGGATAACAATACAATTATGAACAGCTGATTATAAACAACAAAATGGGGGGAGAGAGAAACGTACGTTAAGCCATCTATAAATAAAATTTAAAATATTACCATTTAGTTCTCCGAATAATCTATAGGTGTAAGCCGCACCTCGGTGATTCAGTTGGTTGAAATACTTACAGCAGTTTTTATTATGGTTTATAGATTTTAAACTTACGTAAAATAATCACAAATATATTCAGTTACAAAAACAAATTATTAACACTTTTCACATTGTAAGGCTTTCTTAACATTACACAAACATAATACTATGTTTCACACGGATACTGATTTCAATGTCTCTTCTTTTTTCTCTTCCTTTGTAGGTACTTTTACGTGCCCTACATTAATGGGCCTTACAGGGGCAAGATCTGTCAGGAGAGGATTTAAAACTCTGGATCACACACTTACTTTTTTGACCACACAAGAACATGGAGAGCCTATCTGGATGAGTAATCAGCTCAATGCCAGCGCCACCCTCGAGACAACCCGAGCATTTAATACAAGACTCACAAGGCGAATATGATGTGGAGAAATGTGTGATCGCCAGATGATCTTCAGTGGTCGTTTGGGCCTTAAAGTATGTAGGTGAGGAAAAACCCTGAAAAAATCTCATCCAGGAAACTAATCTCGACTGGGGATCAAACCTAAGACCGCTGTGTACCAAGCAATGCTATCCCGAAACAAAAACGGTGACGATGTGAAATATTGTTTACTGAATTGTTTAAGCTATTATTATTATTATTATTATTATTATTATTATTATTATTATTATTATTATTACGATTACTATTATTATTAATATTATTATTATTATTAATATTATTATTTCTATTGTTATTACTATTATTATTATCATCATTATTATTATTATTATTATTATTACTAAGGAAGACAGAATCAAGAATACAGAAAAATAAGACAGGAACCTGAAATATTTGCAATAACTGATAAAATAGATACATATAGACAAAAATGGAAGCAACACATAGACAGAATGAATGAAGATAGGTATCCAAAACAAATAAAATACAAACCTAAAGGCACCCGAGATGTGGGCAGACCTAGAAAGAGATGGGCTGAAGTCGGAACGGGTCAACAGACCTAATCCATGAATGTAGATGATGATGATTATTATTATTACTATTGTTATTACTATTGTTGTTGTTGTTATTGTTGTTGTTATTGTTGTTGTTATTATTGCTGTTGTTATTATTGTTGTTATTATTATTATTATATTATTATTATTATTATTATTATTATTATTATTATTATATATTATTATTATTATTATTAGCATTATAATTTTCGATTACATTCATTAGACTGCGATTAGTTTGAAATGATTGGTTAATTGGCCTACTAACTTCTCTGTACACCTCGGGGCTTTAACCGTGACAGTGATACGTTAATAATAATAATAATAATAATAATAATAATAATAATAATAATAATAATAATAATCATAAATAACGAGTTACAGAAAGACGAAGGTTCAATGCCGCATTTACTAAGGCCCTCCACTGGTCCTTTATAAAGTGAAGGTGATCCCACTTAGAAGACCCTTGAGTAGTAGGAGATTAAGGCTGCCATCTTTCTACGGAGTGGCAATCGGCACGAGACCTCAGCTTAGTTGTCAGCCCTGCACGACGGCCGTTTTTATCCCAGAACATAAGTTTGGTACTCAGTTCCGTTTGAGGCTGAGTCGACCCAGGGTCAATGTTCCGAAAAAACTATTAGGCCAGTTTAAAAAATCCTGAACCCATCAGGATTCGAACCTTCGATTTTCCGGCTTGTAGCATGTTTTTTTAACCAACTACACTATGGTCGCTTCTAGCACCGAATATTATTCTTAGGATCCTATTTTGGAATACTTTTAGCTTGTATTGATCCAATAATAAGTGTGTGTGTGTGTTTGCGTGTGTGTGTGATATATATAGAAAGAGAGGAAGTGAGTGTGTGTGTGTGTGTGTGTTTCCAATGCCACCCACTGCAGTTTTCGTGTTTCGGGATCCGCGCTAGACGTTAATGTGATCTATTTTAATATAAACACCACTTCAGCAGTCCACTTTACGTAGCTGATGTTTTCTTGTATTTTCGGGGTTTATACTCACTAGTGTAATAAAAATCAGGAAATTTAAGGGTCAAAGTAGTCCCTGAACATCATTTTCCCATCGTAATTGTCCTATTATATTCATCTTAGGTACGGAAAAGCGAGAAGAATGTTGGGAAGACCATTGAAGAGATGGAAGGACCAATTCGACCTATTATGAGATCGGAACAGACCATTGGGCTTAATCCTTGTTGTTGATGATGATGATAAGGTACGGATGTGTGGTGAATGGTGTGTGAATGGTTTGTGTTGTCTTGGAGGTGACCCCGCTTTGACATGATCCCTCATTCGGGGAGGCCCTCCATATCCTTGTACGATGTAAAAAGTATATATACGTTATTCAAAATTTAAAAATCCCTCTGCCGACAAGTCGTGTCACTGTAAGGCCCAGATGGTGTGCACATACCTAAAAGGAAGAGAGTAAGAATAAGAAAGAAAGAAAGAAATTCATACAAATTAAACTCATATTAAAATTAAACAAAATAACATTATTGGAGAAGGAAAAAGTCAGAAATTATCAATGTGTCGCGAGACCATTTATACAAAAGAAAGAGATTTACAATGTACAATTCCTAAACTCTTGAGGTAGGGAGTTACACAATCTATCAATTCTGAATATAGTTGATATATAGTATATTAATGTGACGGACCAAGGTAAACATTTATAGTGTTAAAAAGAGTGTAGAGAAGTGGCATGTACAACATAATTAGTATTCATTTATATTAAACAATTAACAAAGTATAAAAGAAAAAAATTAAAACAATAATTTTGTTAATATGAAGCAAGTACAATGGCAGTGCCTATTATTACTTATGGATCCGAAACATGGACAGTGACAACACAACAATCTGCCAGGATACAAGCTGCTGAAATGAGATTCCTCAGACCAATAGCAGGATATCAAAGAACAGACAAAAAATATAACACAGAAATAAGACAACAACTAAAAAATAGAGGAATTAAACTCAACAATAGAGAAATACAGAACAAACTGGAAAGAACACTTGGCAAGGATGACTGAGAATAGAATACCAAAAGCAGCATACAACTATTCACCACGAGGAAGAAGAAGCTTGGGAAGACCATGGAAAAGATGGAAAGAGCAGCAATTTGGAGCCGGAACAGGCTAATAAATAAGCCTAAACCGTGAAGAAGAAGAAGAAGAAGATGAAGTAAGTAATAGCATGTAGCAAGGTTAAACATAAGCATGTAGTCCTATTTTTAAAATAACAATATGGTGTCTAGTAAGGACTAAAAAAACTGTTTCGGAATTAGAATAATGGGAGGTTCTGCGCTGTAGGATATTAAAAAGCAGGTTCTAGTGTGATCGAAGATATGAGATGAAAGCTATAAGTATAAATAGCTTGGTGTAGAGCAGGGATTTACGTATTCTCAGAGCGCCCGAGCGCTCACACAAACATTGCCGCAATAACTACAGATAAGAGAAAATAAAAACCAAAATGCGTATCTTGTATTAGAAATGTACTGATGACGTAAAATGTATTGTACCTCACTGATCAGACTTTATGCTGTTTATGTTCACAACTAAGGGAACAAATACTGTACACAAAGAGAGGCGCGCTCACACTGAGTACCCAGGCGTCCGGGCCTGGTGTAGATGTATACATAATATTGATTAGCAGAGTAAGGGAATGTAGATTATACTGGGAATAATTGGAAAACATTAGCTCAGCATAGGGATGTTTGGAGAGATTATGTCAGCGCGGCCATTAATCTACGGATTCGATAGTGCCAGTGAGTTACCGTAGTTAGTTATAAAAGAGAATGCATTTCTCTGTGATCATGGATTGGAGCCAGTATATTTCTCGTAAAGATGTAGAGATGAAGACATATTTACCAATATTGAACATATATATATATATATATATATATATATATATATATATATATATATAGACTCCAAATTAATAAATTTCAGACGGTGTGTGGAACAATACAGAGAACATTCAAAAATAAAATTAGAAAAGAAACCAAGATAAAAATGTATAATGTTATGGCGGTTCCCACAATATTGTATGGATGTGAAACTTGGGCTCCAGTGAAAAGACAGAAGGATAGAATACAGACGGCGGAGATGCGGTTCCTAAGACAAGTAAAAGGATGTACAAGACTTGATAGAATAAGAACTGAGGATATAAGAGAAGAATTGAAAGTACAGCCTTTATTGGATAAAGTCACGAATTAGAGACAGAAATGGATTGATCACATGGATGGAATGAGTAAGGAGAGATATCCATTGTTAGCAATAAATTATCAAGCAAGAGGAAGACGTGATGTTGGAAGACCTAGAAGACGTTGGGCTGATGCATTATGAAGTCGGAACGGGCAATTGCCTAATCCCTGGAGTGATGATTATATATATATATATATATATATATATATATGTGTGTGTGTTATATTGCAGATTTTCTCGGATATAAGAACGATAAAGAAAATTTTCTTGAGCTTTCCGCGTCATGGATTCAAGGTTGGCCTCTGGCCACTGATTCCGACGTTTCGACATGATCAAGGATAATGAATTGCATGTGGGATAATGGATGCGGGATAATGTCGAAACGCCGGAATCAATGGCCACAGGCCAGCCTTGAATCCATGACGCGGAAAACCCAAGAAAAATGTATTTATCATAAGTAACGCCACGAATAATTTCCAAATTATCGATAAATTCACGACTCGCGAAGTGACGAGTGAATTTATGTAGAGAATTTGGAAATCAACAGTGACTTTGTTAGGACTATTTAACGAATAAAATTAAGCTGTTTACTCACAAATCATTATTTAACTACAGTTATTTTAAAATATTTATATATTTAATGTAAACGGCGATGTTTGAAAACAAATGAGAAACGATCGGTACGCTTCATTTGCTTTTTGTTCATCACTGCAACCAGATCATATTATTTATTGCGAAAGGATCGCAATATTGCAAGAATGCACCCTAGTGGAGAACTGTATAACCAACATTATAGGTATTAATTAATTTCTGATGTCCTATGATGTAAATATGCCAATTATATTTTTCTGCAACGTCATTTCCTGGAAAATAATTCGTTTAAGAAAGTGCAAACAGTGGTTTCTTTTTTTGTGGTATAATCAATTGCTACAAATGTTTTATATTATCTCCCGCTTGCACTATCTGCTGACATTCATGCACTATATATACAATCTGGTAGCCGTATTTCTTAGAGAGTCAGTCACTGCAAAATAATGCTATGACCTATTCAGATTGTTAAAAAGGAGGAGTTTTCTTTAATATGATAAACTTCAGTTGATAAATTCGAGGCGAAATACGACTGTGATTGGTTATAAATAAAAATTATTGAAATGTGATTGGTCATTGACTCCCATTTGGGGCATGAGTTAAATAGTCATATATATGGGATGTGGAGCAGACATCGAATATTTAATATTAGAAGATCAGAAGGGGTATATCAGAGGATGTGAAGAATTCGAGTATTTGGGGGAAAAATTAAATAAAGAGGATAGACAAGATATTGACAATAAGAACAGAATAAATACAACTGGAGCAATAAGAGCAATTTTAAATGGTGTCCTATGGTACAGACATATAACCAGGAAAAATAAAATACAAATATATAATTCAATAGTGAGAAGTACTGTCACATATGGAGCTGAACTGTGGAAATTGAACAAAAACTTATGTCGATGGAAATGAATTTCTTGAGGATAGCAGTTAAGATGTTCAAAATTGTAAATTAAGTCATATGAGAAAAAGTATTAAATATTCAATAGTAAATTATATAAGATACATAAAATTAAATTGGTATGGGCAGGTACGACGAACGCAAGAAGAAAGGTTACCCAGGAAAACATTGGAATGGTGTCCATCTGGAAGAAGAAAGAAAGAAAGAAAGAAAGAAAGAAAGAAAGAAAGACCTCGGAACTCGTGGATGCTAGAAATAAGAACTGGAATGAAAACAATAGGACTGCAAGACATGGAGTGGATGGGTAGGGACCAGTGGAGAAGGAAAATAAAACTTTAGGCACAGAAAGATGTGCAATCACTGAATATATATATATTTATATATATCCATCCATAGTAATTCTGCCCGAAGGCAGGTCCTTCACTGCAATCATAGCATTTCCATGCTATGCTTGCAGCTTTACTAGGGAATTGTGTAGGTGTGGTAGCTTCCCGTTGCTTTCCACACCGGTGAAGGATGATGATGATAATGATAAAGTAAGGATGATAATGATAAGGATGATGGCCATATGATTTCGGGGACCGTTTGGGCCTTAAAGTTTTCCTGACATTTGTCTTACAGGTGAGGAAAAACCACGATAAAAACCTCACCCAGAAAAATTGCCCTGACCGGGGAACGAACCCGGGCCCGCTGCGTGAGAAGGCAGCACTCTACCTCGAGACCACAGCGGTGAACTTATATATATATTAATAAAAATAAATATAATACACATCCTATGAATATGTTGCAGTTTTGTACTAAGTCCATCGTTAATCTCTGTCAATACTGACAAATAACAGTTGTTACATAAAACGGATTCCATTCCATCAATGCAGTTTAACCTCTCATCTTATAGGTACTTTTACATGCCACAAGCCACTCGGGTCTTACAGTGGCTCGACCAGTCGGGAGAGGGATTTTAACTGTGGATCACACACATACTTTTTTGACCACACATGTACATGGAGGACTTCTCCGAATGAGTGATCAGCTCAAGCCAGCGCCTCCTCCGAGACAACACAACATTAAAACGAAACACACTATTAAAAAACATTCAAACTAAACATGGCCAATATTACAATGACTATTTAACTCATGCCCCAAATGGGAGTCAATGACCAATCACGTTTCAATGATTTCTGTTTTACAACCAATCAGAGTCGTGTTTCACGAAATATTTCTCAGTGTTATAATTACCATATTAAAGAAAGTTCCTCCTTTTTAATATTCTGAACAGGTCTGCAGTGACTGAGCCTGCGAGAAATACGGCTACCAGATTGTATATATAGTGCATGAATGTCAACACATGCCGCATGCGGGAGTTAATATAAAAACATTTGTAGCAATTGATTATACCACCAAAAAAAGAAACCACTGTTTGCACTTTCTTAAATGTATTTTTTCCCAGGTAACAATCCAGAAAAATATAATTGTCATATTTACATCATACGACATCAGAAATGAATTAATATACAGTTTGATGTGTTTCATTTTTTCTCCACTAGAGAGAATTCTTACAATATTGCGTTCCTTTGGCAATGAATAGTATGATCTGGTTGCAGTGATAAACAAAAGAAGCAGATGAAGCGTACCTATCGTTTCTCATTTGTTTTCAAACATCGCCGTTTACATTAAATATATAAATATTTTAAAATAGATATACTTACAAAATGATTTGTGAGTAAACAGCTTAATTTTATTCGTTAAATAGTCCTAACAGATGCCACTCTTGATTTCCAAATTCTCTAGATAAATTCACGACTCACTTCGTGAGTCGTGAATTTATCGATAATTTGGAAATCACTCGTGGCATTACTTATGATGATTATGACAGCTGTTCCTGTATTGATGTATGGATCAGAATGTTGGACGATCACTAAAACAAGAACAAAGATTGGACGCAGCTGAGATGAGATTTTAAGAAATATAGCAGGATATACTCTGCTGGATAAGAAAAGAAATGAAGATATAAGAAAGGTACTAAATATTTTCAAACTTACAGACCGAATAATTAAATATAGGAACGCCTGGAAAGAACATATTGATAGAATGCCAGAAGAAAGATTTCCAAAATCATTGCTAAATTATAAACCGCACGGAAGGAGAAATGTTGAACGCCCACACAGATGGTCTGAACAATTTTAACAATTCTAGCTTTCATGAAACCGGAACGAGCCAACAGGCTTAATGCCTGGATGATGACGATGATGATCATGACAGCCAGATGATGTTCGGAAACCAACATAAAAGATATAAAACGATAAAATAATAAACAAGACGTTATTTGTATTTTCTTTTACGACACAAGATAATATGCATTTTATCGAATGTGGCGATGAAGGCTGTTTCATGCTGTGCACTATTTTTATATTAGAGTTCGACCCATATCAGTGGAAAACAGAATGTGCTCGCTTCGGTCTCCTTTCAGCGGAATAATCGCGTTAAGCGAAATTCGTCGACCGGAAAGTTTGTTCGAGAAACGCCTTTGTTTTCAAAAGCACGTAAAAGACTGTGGAATATCTATCCTCTGTCCCACTCGTTTTAAAATTGAGCGTCATTTTTTTCTACATGGCATTTCAATAATAAATATTCCACATCAGTATTCTTTATTCGTTGAGATGAGGGCATTAATACAGAAAAAAAACATGCGATATAGCCGGGAACCGATCATGGTTCTCTGAGATGCTAGTCAGAATGTGTTACACTCCACAAAATAAAATAGGTACACTTTTTTTGCATTAATTACTTTTATATGCGAGATATCTTCAACGTGCCACATACCCATGTTATACATGACAAACGGCTTTTAAGTTCCCCTCTGAAGGAAGTCGCTTCTTCCCTTGATCCTCACAAGAAATATTATACTAATATACATGCTATATCTGGATGGATCCCATAGTACACAGATAAAGATACAATATAGTTTATTTATTTACAGTGTCTTGGCCTAGGGCAAGCCCTTCGCTGCAATCATAGCATTTTCAGCTTTACTAGAGAATTATAGATGAGCTAGCTTCCTGTTGCTTTTCACACAGGGGGTGATAACGATGGTGATGTTTGGTGACCGTTTGGACTTCAAAGCTTCCTGATATTTGTCTTGCAAGCGAGGAAAACTCCGAAAAAAACCTCACCCCGGAAGCTTGTCATGACTGGGAATCGAACCCGGTCCCGCTGCGTGAGAAGACAGCACGTCGAGACCACAGCGGTGGACTACAATATGTTTAATAAAATATAATTAAAATAATTTTAAAATATATGGTCACACGTAGAAATACATTATATAATGGAAATGGACAGCTAATGACAAATGAGGGAAATTTTGAGGAAGTGGCTGAATTCAAATACCTAGGAACAATAATCACAAATAGGAATGAGATGCACAAAGAAATTAAACATAGGCTCAATTCTGGAAATGCGTGCTATTATGTATTGCAGAGACTTTTGATGTCCCAACTCCTTTCAAAAAACGTTAAACTGAAAATATATAAAACTATTATTCTACCAGTTATATTATATGGGTGCGAAACATGCACTCTTACTTTAAGGGAGGAAAGGAGATTACAAGTATTTGAGAATAAAGTAGGCCCTACTTAGGAACATTTTTGGACCAAAGAGAGATGAAGAGACAGGTGAATGGAGAAGACTTATTAACAATGAACTACATGGTCCTTATAGGAAGCCAGATATAATAAGAACAGTTAAGTCTCGTAGACTGCGATGGGCAGGACATGTTGCACGTATGAGGAATGAAAGACGTGCATGGAAGCTTCTTGTTGAAAAACCAGAGGGAAAACGCCCAGTTGATAGACCAAGAATGAGGTGGGAGATTAACATTAACTATGATTTGAAGGAAGTAGATTATACAGGGAATGATTGGAAAGCATTAGCTCAGGATAGGGATGTATGGAGAGCTTATGTCCGCGCGGCCATGAACCTATGGGTTCGATAGTGCCAATGAGTAAGTAAGTAATACGGATTTTTTTTTAAAAATGTGTTATATATTTTTATATACAATCATGAATTTATTTTTGCTTGCATTTTTTCTGTTTACGAAACGGAGCCTAGGCAGGATTTTCCTGTTTTGCCCTGGGACTAATATAATTCCAGCATTTCTCCACGCTCATTCATTTCATTTCACTTCATCTAACCCTGTGACAATGCGTCAGATGTGATCGGTCGGCATCCTTGTTATTAACAGGTCTTCAATGTAAGGGACTTCATCGCATTTCATCCTTCAACCCGACACGAGTTGAGGAGGTATTTTTTTTACTGTTTAATGCACATAACACTCACTGTAGGCCTCAGTAGGTCAGTGGTTACCATGTTCGCTTCTGATGCCAAAGTTCGCGGTTTCAAATTAGGTAGGGAAAGATTTATATTCTTTATTACTTTTTCCTAAGTTTATCCCTTCGCATCTTTACATTTCGCACATTTTTTTATTTATTTTTTTTTTCGTTTCACCCTCTTTGTGGTACGTTGGGTCAATCATTTCTCTATGTGTTGTTCTTTTCTTAGCGCCCAGTATTTTTTCTGATCTTTTTTGCCTCTCTTCTTCCGAGATAATAGGTTTAGAGTTTTGATTAGATTTATCGTGGAAATCTTATGTTTTCATCTCGAATTTAGCTGTTCGATCGATTACTGAATTTTCCGTAATCTTTAATTCTATTAGATTTTTTTTTTTCAGTTTCTTTAAACAAATTCTGTTTTGTTTAGAAGTTACGGAAAAAATCAAATATTTGTTTTGTTAATCTTTTAGATTTCATTCTGAGAAGATGACCGTAAAAAATCTATTCCACTTTTTCGCATAGTATGTGAAAGTTTTTACACCCTTTATATTAGCTTGACCTGTATCTGTCCATCTATGTAACGGAATCTTTCAACACGATTTTCACCCACTTAGAAACATTGGATCGACTTGAAACTTTGTATACTTGTAAAGGACCAATGGTAATACAATATGACCAGAATCATCAGAAAATAAAAGAAATAAAAACCGGTATAATAGGTTGCGAACTTAACAACTTTTTAGTCAATCGTCATAAGAGCTCAGTTGGTAGAGCGGTGAACTGTAGTGGTATATCATTTCAGTAATCCATAGGTCGCTGGTTCAAATCCGGCTGGGAGGATTTTTTAGAAGAGTATTACTTTTAGCTCATACTACAATAGTATCGAATTTAAAGATATTTACATTTTTATCTTATTCTGTAAAATATTTAAACTAAAAAATCAAAAATAAATAATAGTTTAAAAAACTAAAATAACACGCTTTATTAGAAAACCGAACTAAAAAATGAAAAATAATTTTAATTTCCAACACGCTTGGGATAAAATTAGTGGTCAACAAAAAATAATATCCTACACATATAGAATAAAACTAGAGTTATCTACAAAAAAAATAATTTTACCATCAAAAGCGTGGGGTGCTTTTTATGGTTTTTACATTTTCTTCTTAGAGACTTTACTTTTACCAATACCTGTTTATTATCAAATATATTAATTGATATAGAGCACCCCACGCTTTTGATGGTAAAATTATTTTTTGTTGATAACTCTACTTTTATTTAAGATGTGTTGGGAATGATTTTCTTGTTGACCACTTTAATTTTGTCCCAAGCGTGTTGGAAATTAAAATTATTTTTCATTTTTTAGTTCGGTTTTCTAATAACGCGTGTTGTTTTATTTTTTTAAACTATTATGCATTTTTTTAATTCTTTTGTAGAGAGTTTCATTCTTCATGTATATTGTTTTATTTGTTTTAAATTTTGATCCTATGATTTTCCTTAAAATTTTCCTTTCTATTAACTCAAATTTCTCCGTTTGGCCTTTGAAATTCATGGTTAGTGTTTCTGCTGCAAACAGTGCTTCTAGCTTGATCACGGTCTTGTAATATGTTTCTTTTTCTAAGTTCTGCTGTATTCATATTTTTAAAGGATGTTTAGGTTATAATGGTATTTCCCCACGAATGAAAGTCGAATACTTCACTCTGATTACTTTTGAACCAACTCACTGGCTCGAAACCATAGGTTCATGGCCGCGCGGACATAAGCCCCCCATACATCTGTATCCTGAGCTAATGTTTTCCAATAATCTCCTGAATAATCTACTTCCCTCTCCTATTTTATTGTTGGCCAGCCAACTAGACTCTTTCCTTCTGGTTTTCTTACAATTTTTCATGTTCCTCTCATTCTACATTCGTAACATACGTCCTGCCCATTGCAGTCTACGAGACTTAACTGGTTCTTATTACATTTGTCTTCCCATGAAGATCGTGCAATTCACTGTTATGGAGTCTTCTCCATTGACCTGCCTATTCGTTTATTTTTTGGCCCAAAATGTTTTCCTAAGAAATGTATTGTTGTTTGCAGATGATCAAATAATTTTTGCAGGGGATGAAGATGATATGAAATATATGATAAATAAACTAATGGAAGAATATAACAAATGGGGACTGAATATAAATTTACACAAAACAGAATATATGTGTTTGGGAAAGGATGTGGATGACATCATACTCGAAACAGAGAAAATAAAAAAATGTGAATTTTTTAAATATCTTGGGTCAATAATTACAAGTTCAGGTACCTGTGAGAGAGATGTACAGACTAAAATTGCAATGGCAACTAATGTAACTAAGACATTACATGGAATAATTTGGAACAAAAATATTACAAAGGAAACTAAAATGAAAATTTATAAGAGCATAATACAGAATATTTTGTCATATGGAATTGAAACGTGGTATTTGACGGAATTACAAAAGAATCAAATTAGAACAGTTGAATTTGATTATTTTAGAAGAAGCCTCCAAAAAACAAGACAGGATAAAATAAGAAATGAATTCCTTTGGAGAGAATTGAATGTCACCACATCTGTTGTTAAGAGGAATGAAAATAAAACTCTTAAATAGTATGGTAAAGAATGGAAAATGAAAGATGGCCAAAAAAATATATACCAGTGGTCATCCCCTGGAAGAAATAAACGTGGCAGTTCAAGATGGAAATGGAAAACCTACGTCAGAACTATAATGGATGATAGGAATTTGGAAGAGGGAGATTGGAATGATAGAGATAAATGGAAACTGATGACGGCAAACCTATAAGTGGGGGAAAGCCGAAGAAGAAGAAGAAGAAATTTATTCACAATTATTCGTAATCTTTTTCTCCTCACTTGAAGTAAGAGTTCAAGTTTCGCATTCATATAATATAACAGAGATTAACAGTTATATATATTCAGTTAAACCTTTTTTGACAGAAGTTGTGACAAGAATCCCTGTAATGCATAATAGCAAGCATTTACAGAGTTGAACCGAATTGAACCTATGTTTAATTGCTTCGTACATCTCATTCCTGCTTCTTATTATCATTATTATTTTCTTTCAAATGCCCCAGGTTTGTCTTTCGACATTCCTGGTGTTCTCTCCTGGCATGGCGTACTTGTAACCCACTTCTGAGGTTGGGGCGCCTGGAAGGCGGGGTTACGTTGCCCCGATGATATGATGGGTGATGATGATAATGGTGCGCCAGGAGAGTCCCTAATCCTAAGCTTAACCTAAGATGAATATGGATGATGATGATGATTGCGATGACCATATGATTTCGGGGACCGTTTGAGCCTTAAAGTGTTCCTGACATTTGTCTTACAGGTGAGGAAAAACCCCGATAAAAACCTCACCCAGAAAAACTGTCCCGACTGGGGATCGAACCCGGGCCCGCTGCGTGACAAGGCAGCACGCTACCCCGAGACCAC
The DNA here is from genome assembly GCA_030220185.1 of Diploptera punctata. Classification (NCBI taxonomy): domain Eukaryota; kingdom Metazoa; phylum Arthropoda; class Insecta; order Blattodea; family Blaberidae; genus Diploptera; species Diploptera punctata. The sequence goes on along the minus strand of JASPKZ010010680.1, from coordinate 2,814,534 downwards.
AGCGGTGGACTTTTGTTACTAGGAATTTTAATTCAGGTACTTATTCAAAATTGCTTCATTTTTTGTAATTATCTATACATTTTGATTATATAATGTATTTCAATGTGACCATATATTTAGTTTTATTGATGTTTACTCCCAGTCGCAAATTCTTAGTGTTACTTAATAGAATACGCGTGTTGGCCCTTAGTATCTCCTCGCTATCACGTAATACATCATCAGCATAAACTAACAGTTTATTAACAGCATTAAGTTACAGGCTTTCTTCATCCTCTAAAGATTTGATGCCATGCTCTAGTACAAAATTGAATAGTAGAGAAGATACTGCATCTCCTTACTTTAAGCCATTGTGAATTTCAAAATTATCTGAAAACAGATTGTCTATATTTGATTACTTTGGGAAGTAAATGTAATTTTTACAAATTCACAGAATAATAAAAGTATATACAGTATGTTGGTTATTACAAAAAAAAGTTAAATTTTGAATCATGTCGATTACAAAGGACATTGAGCTTGAAAGGATTAATCTCCTTTTATAGGTACTTTTAGGGCCCCATTCTTCCCAAATCTTTACAAAAAAAAAGGACTTTAAACACTAGATGAGAGGCCAGCTCAACACCAGATTAACGTCCAAGATGCTACAATACATACCTTTACTTATACGTATACATTTATTCTAAACAAGTCGAACATAAAATTGATGATTTTGATGGTCAAATGATGTTCGGGGATTATTTGAGCCTTAACGTTTCCTGAAATGTGTCTTATAGGTCAGAAAGAACCTCACACAGGAAACTTGTCCTGACCGGAGATCGAACTTGGACACACTCCATATACGTCGAGACCACAGCGGTGGATGATGGATTTCTAAGGAAGTAAATATCCAGTTTATAGCTTCCTTTGGTTTGTACCGAAATCACTTTTTCGGTACGTAACAACTACGTCATCGTGTCTTCCCCTCTACAGTGATGTTATAGAACAGTGCCAAATTCCTTTCTTCGTTGTCCTCTCTCCTACGTTCCCCCCTCTTTCCTTCTGCGCTAAGAGTGATTGCGCAACTTCCCCTCGTTATGTAAAGCTTCAAATAAGCTGAGCAAGCTAGTATCAATAACAATATTAACAATAGTGTGAGTGTGAACCACGCTCTGCTAAACCATTTTTTGTGGCGTCTTATTATTATTTAACCACGTTCTACAACCCATATTTGCGCCGTTATATTTAACCACGTTCTACTACCATTTTGCACCCACGCAGGGTTATATTGTTGATAACTATTTTGATTGGAAAGCATAGATTGTTCAAATTGTGACATCTTTGCCCGGGCCCATAGAGGCAAAGAGGAATTCAACTTTCTTTACTAAATTCTCCCAATATGTAATGTTTACTGACTTATAAAATACAATCATGGAAGCTTTGGGATAAAGGAACTAACACACGCTTGCGCAAGCTTTTGGAATTTGACTTTGATATCTGACTTATGTTAACTACTGAATGAATAGACATAGATTAAGTAAAAAGCACAACTAAAGCTTTTAATGCGAGTCAAAATATAGTCAGATATAATATAAAGATAAATAAATAAATATTCAATTTACAAAGAAAAGAAATCATAGTAGATCATCTATACAAAAAGAAAATATGATATAAATCAACATACATACATACATTATCACTCACTCTAGTCCAGCCTCGGGTTGGGGGAAATACTGTCCTAGCGTCCCCACCCTGGCTTACTGGACTAAACAAACAAAACCAGCTCTCCTGAGATGCTCTGACCAGACTCCAACGGTGACTAAGTAGATGATCATTCGATGTTACAAAACACAGCTATTTATGAGAGTTCACGGGGAGAGGGGGGAATGCGCGATAGCACAGGGTGCGCACTAGGAACGGAAGGGATAGATAGGAAAGCATTTGGCACTGTTCATAAAGATGGCACTTGAGATGGAGACGCGATGACGTATAGTTTGCGCAGTAAGACGTAATTCCTGTATCGAAATGTCCGTTTCGGTACAATAGAAAATTAAATGAATTGGTCGTCCATAATTTCTGCACTCTTTGGAAATTATACAATAATAATAATAATAATAATAATAATAATAATAATAATAACAGCCCGGCGGCCGTCACGCAGGGCTGACATAAAATGCCGATTGTCTAGAAAAAAGTGGGAGCCTTAACCTCCCACTACCCCAAGGGCCCCCGGGCCTGTTGTGGGATCACTTTACTTTACTACTAATAATAATAATAATAATAATAATAATAATAATAATAATAATAATAATAATAATAATAATCAACCATACCTACATTCACACACAGTCCAGCCAAGGGCTAGGGTCCACACCCGGATTCTCTACCCAGGCTTTCCGGACCAGCAAACAAAACTAGACCCGCTCTGACCGAGCTCCAGACGACGACTTTTTCTTCGACTTCGTGAATTTTAGTTCCGGGGAAGAGGGGAAGTTGCGCCACGCAATATCCACTGCGCAGGGGAGTGGGAAGGTAGGAGAGTGGATAAAAATGAAAGCAATGGTTCTGTTCTCGATTCTTTAACAAGACAAGGAAGAGATGACGTAGACTAGCAAACTAAAAATGTTCTTTCGGTACACTATGACGTGAAAATTACGGAAAATATGCTTGCAGTGAAGGATGGATGAACTGAATAGTTTATGCAATTCTGCAACATAACATAAAATTTAGCAAGTGTTTCACTGTATAACAGTGGTAGATAGCAGATTGAAGCTTTTCGCTCACTCGGCTGAATTTTGCATCCGTGGGTGTAAAGAGGTTTATTGCAACCAGTAACATTTCACTTCCGTAATTAAAGAGGATAATATTATCACCGCTTATTCAACAAAGAAGTCCAACACAAACGTGTAGCCACATTAATGTTACAAATTTTACTAAATAATTATTTACGTTTCAAGGACTTAAAGTGAAATTTTACTCGACATGTTTAAGTCGAAGGACAACTGAGGCTATTATTTAGGAATGACGTCATGAAAAAAATTGCAAGGTACTATATTCTTGTATTCATATAATTGCTGTTTGCGTGGAAAAGAAGTCCTTAGGCCTTAAATCTACCAGTTTAAATAGAGTATACCAAATTTACCGCTGTGGTCTCGAGACAGCGCGCTGCTTTGTCACGCAGCGGGCCCGGGTTCGATTCCCGGTTCGGATAACTTTCCTGGGTGAGATTCTTTTTCCGGGGTTTTTCCTCACCTGCAAGGAAAATTTTAGGTATCTTTGAGGCCAAAAGGTCCCCGAACATCACCCGGCCATAATCGTCATCATTATCATCCCTGGTGTGGAAAGCAACTGGAAGCTACCACACCTATAATTTCTTAGTAAAGCAGCAAAATATAGCATGGAAATGCTGTGGCTGCCCTTGGGCAGAACACTATAAATAAAAAAAATATTATTAATGTAATTATTTTATAAATAACTATTAGCACGTACTCATTCAACAATTCTAATATCGCACCTAAAATACAATATGGTCAGAATATACTGACACGTATATATCCTAATGTGGAATAGTAAACAAAATCAGTCCATTCTTGTAATATTCTTTGCGAAGCCGTTAATTGAAACATTTATGCAAATATCCACAACATAAATATGATGAGAATGGACTGGCTTAAATTGTACCAACTTTAGAAATGTATTAAAATAACTTTAAAAAATAACAATTATTATTGATTATCTCAATTTGTGTACTATGCATTAATTTTCTAATAAAGTAGCGGAAGCGGCATACGTTGTCCTGCCCGAACTTTCAAATCTCGTGTCATGCCTGGACGATAAAAATATGTTACTTCATTATCATAAAATTCACTAATTAAGTTCGCAAGAAAATCCTCACTGCCATCTGTTGTGGCTCAAGAAGCGTGCAGTACGACGTTGTCATGTGGAATATGTCGGTAATGCAGATGACTACATATTTGACATAAAAATCATGTAGCGTGATGGCAGCGCCACCTACCGGGTCCAATTGTGAATCTAATAAATCCACGGACCCACTCAAACACACACAAAAATCATCAAAATCGGCGCAATTGTTTACGTAGTTTTCAATTTCGGATTCCAAGTAAACATCCACTTCTAATTGTCTGATTTCGCTTATTTCTAATAATACCTATCTGGGTTTATTTTAATAGGATATATTGGTTTCGCTGTGAAATATGGAAATTTGTGACTTCTAGAGCGATTTTTCAATTTTCATTTCCGTTGACCAGTTATATTATATGGGTGCGAAACATGGACTCTTACTTTAAGGGAGGAAAGGAGATTACGAGTATTTGAGAATAAAGTAGTTAGGACGATTTTTGGACCAAAGAGAGATGAACAGACATGTGAATGGAGAAGACTACATAACAATGAACTACATGGTCTTTATAGGAAGCCAGATATAATAAGAACAGTTAAGGCTCGTAGACTGCGATGGGCAGGGCATGTTGCACGTATGGGGAATGAAAGACGTGCGTGGAAGCTTCTTGTAGGAAAGCCAGAGGGAAAACTTCCAGTTGGTAGACCAAGAATGAGGTGGGAGAATAACATTAACTATGATTTGAGGGAAGTAGATTATACAGGGAATGATTGGAAAGCATTAGCTCAGGATAGGGATGTATGGAGAGCTTATGTCCGCACGGCCATGAACCTATGGGTTCGATAGTGCCAGTGAGTAAGTAAGTAAGTAAGTCTGAAGATTTTCAGGTTCGTAAAGGATCCATAAGCCTGAATGAAAAGGCCTCTAAGCAAAATTTACCGAATTTTCCCGTCCTAGTACTACGTTGGTTTCCTAGATGTCAGTATGAGGCGGAACGCTGACCACGGACCACTGAAATGACATCTATACGAAAACTAGTGTAACTAAATTAGTATGGTTCAAATTATTCCCTGTAGAGGGAGAGCGCCTAAATCTCTGTTAAGAGAAACATGAGCTTACAAGAAGATATCTCTTCTTCACTTCCTGGTTTAGGCAAGAGTTGCCTGTTCCGAAGAAGATATATATATATATATATATATATATATATATATATATATATATATATATAACGTGCTTCCAATATAAAACCGGACCGGTCTTACGCAGTTTCACCTGGCACGCATTTAGATTGACACGCTGTAGTTCGGGCACTGTCAAGTTTCTGATTTCATTTCTTATGTTGTTCTTCAGTTCTTCCAATGTGTGCGAATTTGTTTTGTACACTTTGTCTTTCAGGCTACCCCACAAATAAAAATCACACACTGTTAGATCTGGGGAGCGAGGGGCCATACACCAGCACTAATCACTCTATCTTCAAACACTTCCCTAATTTTTCTTCGGTGAGAACCGTACGCCTTCGCGTGTGTTTCTTATTTTGTACTGAACCAGTGGTCTCAAATTTAGTCACAAGATCGTGGATTGTCGATCTGGAAGGAGGTAATTGTCCAGGGAAGTTCCGAATAAATTCCTCGCTAACGCGACGAGCTGATTCGTATTTATAATAACATTTACACACATAAATGCGCTGCTCTAATGTCAGCTGACGTCTCATCTTGTCGAACGATAGTAAACTGACTAGTTCAAGGACGAGCGGCTGGCAGAGTGAAATGCGGACGAGGAGAGAGCGCTGGCTGACGGGTGAAACCCCGTGAGGCCGGTCCGGGTTTATATTGGAAGATAAGGAGAATGCAATCCTATAATTTAAAACCGTCACTTTACTTTCAAAACTAAGTTTGACATTTACGTATTATTCGCATGTTAGTGAAACCGGCATCTCATTTGTGAACGACCAGTACTTAGTATCTATTGTAACGATCCACTTGTCGATTAATTCATAAAATGGAAAAGTACTGTATTTAGACGTTATTATGAAATAGAATAAAATAAAATAACGTACGCACTGGTTAAAAGTGAAGTAGGAGAATTCAACAACAAGTCGAATTTATGATACAATTCTGCTGGTTTGTGCAATATATGTATTCCACCGCTGTGGTCTCGAGGGAGCGTACTGCCTTGTCACGCAGCGGGCCCGGGTTCGATCCCCGGTCGGGGCAGTTTTTCTGGGTGAGGTTTTTATCGGGGTTCTTCCTCACCTGTAAGACAAATGTCAGAAAAACTTTACGGCCCAAACGGTCCCCGAAATCATATGGCCATCATCACCCTTCACCGGTGTGGAAAGCAACGGGAAGCTTTCTCGCCTACTATTCCCTAGTAAAGCTGCAAGCATAGCATGAAAATGCTATGATTGCAGTGAAGGACCTGCCTTCGGGCAGAATTACTATGGATGGATCGATATATATATATATATATATATATAAATTATGAAGATGTTTCCATTTTGAATAAAATAACAATGCTATTTCACAGTTACAACACTTAGGCCTATGATAATCACTGTAATTAAACAAAATTCAAATCCCTCAATTCAAAGAAGAAAAACAACGAATTCAAAACAGAGGTCCAAAGTTCCTATCTATCTATCTATATATATATATATATATATATATATATATAGGTATATATAGGGGTACGCCGTAGCGTAGTGGTTAAGTCACTGAGCTACAAGCCGGAGGGTCGAGGGATCAAATACCGTTGGGGTCAGGATTTTTAAAACTGACCCAAACCCTCTGGCGGTACTATGGCCCTGGGGTCGACTCAGCCTCTAACGGAAATGAGTACCAGACGCTTGTTCTGGGGGTAAATGCGGCTGTCAGGCAGGGCTGACAACCCGGCTGACATAAAGTGCCGATTGTCTAGAAAAAGTGGGAGCCTTAACCTCCTACTACTCCAAGGGCCTCCGGGCCTGTTGTGGAATCACTTTACTTTATATATATATATATATATATATGTGTCCAAAGTTGCTATCAATATATATATATAAGTGTCCAAAGTTGCTATCAATATATATATATATATATATAGGAACTTTGGACCCCTGTTTTGAATTCGTTGTTTTCCCTCTTTGAACTGAGGGATTTGAATTTTGTTTAATTACAGTGATTATCATAGGCGTAAGTGTTGTAACTGTGAAATAGCATTGTTATTTTATTCAAAATGGAAACATCTTCATAATTTATTAACTTTTTTACATCGCAAGAAAGGTCCACTTTAACCTCCATATTCGCATAAAGTGGACCCCAGAGTTCACCTTGGCTTTTAGTCTATGTTTAAGTTTATTTACTCTATTAATTTATACAGACAGTCACAGTTCAGAATAATCTGAAAATATTTATGACTGATCATGATTAAAAGCGTTGGGTTGATACCCATTTAATGTTGTAATATCTTCCAGAGAAGGATTGTAATGTACAAAGTTCGTGTCTAATAAATTATCTGCCGTTTTCACTTTAAGACACTAGTTCCCTACTGAGTTTTGTTAACTTTAAGACACTAGTTCCCTACTGAGTTTTGTTAACTTTAAGACACTAGTTCCCTACTGAGTTTTGTTAACTTTAAGACACTAGTTCCCTACTGAGTTTGTTAACTTTAAGACACTAGTTCCCTACTGAGTTTTGTTAACTTTAAGACACTAGTTCCCTACTGAGTTTTGTTAACTTTAAGACACTAGTTCCCTACTGAGTTTTGTTAACTTTAAGACACTAGTTCCCTACTGAGTTTTGTTAACTTTAAGACACTAGTTCCCTACTGAGTTTTGTTAACTTTAAGACACTAGTTCCCTACTGAGTTTGTTAACTTTAAGACACTAGTTCCCTACTGAGTTTTGTTAACTTTAAGACACTAGTTCCCTACTGAGTTTTGTTAACTTTAAGACACTAGTTCCCTACTGAGTTTTGTTAACTTTAAGACACTAGTTCCCTACTGAGTTTTGTTAACTTTAAGACACTAGTTCCCTACTGAGTTTTGTTAACTTTAAGACACTAGTTCCCTACTGAGTTTGTTAACTTTAAGACACTAGTTCCCTACTGAGTTTTGTTAACTTTAAGACACTAGTTCCCTACTGAGTTTTGTTAACTTTAAGACACTAGTTCCTACTGAGTTTTGTTAACTTTAAGACACTAGTTCCCTACTGAGTTTTGTTAACTTTAAGACACTAGTTCCCTACTGAGTTTTGTTAACTTTAAGACACTAGTTCCCTACTGAGTTTTGTTAACTTTAAGACACTAGTTCCCTACTGAGTTTTGTTAACTTTAAGACACTAGTTCCCTACTGAGTTTTGTTAACTTTAAGACACTAGTTCCCTACTGAGTTTTGTTAACTTTAAGACACTAGTTCCCTACTGAGTTTGTTAACTTTAAGACACTAGTTCCCTACTGAGTTTTGTTAACTTTAAGACACTAGTTCCCTACTGAGTTTTGTTAACTTTAAGACACTAGTTCCCTACTGAGTTTTGTTAACTTTAAGACACTAGTTCCCTACTGAGTTTTGTTAACTTCAAGACACTAGTTCCCTACTGAGTTCTGATAAGAAATACAAAAAATTGCGACCCCTAGAGGGACATTTTAATTTTCGTTACAGATAAACTACCTAATTTTGTTGAAATTAAAATATAAAATTATGGAATATTCACCTGAAAGGTCCGTCTCCTCAACTTAATTAATTATTTAACTGTAGTGCTTTCGGGACTTGTCCCATCATCGGCAGGATTCAGAACTGGTGTTTCACTGAATATCTGATAGAGGGTGTTACATGTATTGGGTTCGTTTTCGTTTATCAGATTGTGAAACACCAGTTTTGAATCCTGCCGATAATGGGACAAGTCCCGAAAGCGCTACAGTTAAATAATTAATTAAGTTGAGGAGACGGACCTTTCAGGTGAATATTCAATAATTTTATATTTTAATTTGAATAATACCTCAACGGAACACATCATGAATCTTATAAAAGTTGACTAATTGTGTTGGTTGACAAACTCAACCCTTACTTTTTTTTTTAATTAACTGCTATGTGCCAAGTTTGGTTTCGATTAAATAAAAATTGAGGTCGCTAGAGCGTAAACGGACCGACACAGCACAAATGTAAAATGATATATAAATGTTGGTTATGGTCATTTTCGGTGTCTACTAGACAGAATCGGTGAAGATTTGTGAGAAAAAAAAAAAATCACGAGAACAACCTCAATAGGTTCATTCGTTCTGAAATCGCTGAAAGGCGCCTGAAAGTAGAGCGTTTAAACAAACAGCAATGTGTCATGGTTTTGTAGAACACACTGTTAGAGTAACAAGTGCTTTAAGGAGGACTCGAATGAAGGACTTGCAAACAAAACACTCGAGATATTGATCTTCGTGTTAATTCCTTCCAATTGACCAGTTGTCATAGCAACGCAGGCGTAATAACAACAATCAACTGTCAGTGACTTGGCCAATTACGTACGATTCGGAATGTGAACAAAAAAAAAATATTTCGTTTTAAGAATTACATTATTACGTAATGTATCTGGAGAAAAATCGATATCTTAATTTTATTTCTTCTTCTTCTTCCTTCCAAGTATTAGGCAAGGCCTGTTACGATCCTATAGAAAATTTTCCCTTATGGGAAATTCTCGTATAAGACTTGAAAGCATAATAATAGTCCCTTCGATTGGTTGCTGGCCAAAGGAAGGCATTTAATACTACCTAATACCCGGTGTGCGCTACTACGCCTAAATAATTGAAAATTAATGTGTTTTTATGTTTAGTTGAATAAGTGGAAGGAAAAATAATTATAAATATATTTTTTTTCAGATACCGCGTGCTGATTACCCGGCGTTACCCGGGAATCTACTTATACCCAATCTTCTTGAAACAAATGAGCTGAAATACGAAAATGAATGTTTTATGTTTAGTTAAATAAGTAAAACGAAACATTTATATCGTGATTATTTTTAGATACCCGGCTTTGTCTGGGAATCTACTCATCCCGATCTTCTTGGCATAAATGAACTGAAAGACAAAAATTAATGTACTTCTTATGATTAGTTGAATAAGTAAAATGAAAAATAATTATAAATGTATATCGTAATTATTTTAAGATTCCCGTGCTGATTACCCTGTGTTTGCCCTAGAATCTACTTATCTCGATCTTCTTGGCATAAATGAGCTAAATGACAAAATTCGTTATTGTGAGTTATCCGTAAAAGAATACCCGCCATGTGCTGCTATGCTTGCACAGGAATCTACGTACTTGTCTCGATCTTCTTGGCATCAATGAAATACAAAAATGGTTATTATGAGTTATCCATAAAAGATAAACATATGCTGTCGCGGACTTTTTTATAGAACTTTTTGAGACATTCAATTCTGTCTACATTAATTTTGTGTATTTGTTATGGTTTAGGTAGGAGTAAGCCATTTAAGCGTCCAAAGAGCTACTTTTTTCACGTCTTCCACTATAAAGGGCGATTCTTAAGGGTATAGGAGTTGAGTATCACAACTCTCTTATAGCCTATGTTCATCCTGGGAATCTCCTGAACAATTTGCAAAAAGCCCCATCACAATCGGATCTAGGTAATGGCCGTGTATAAAGTACGAACAAACAAACAAACATTAATTTTTATATATATTAGATTTTTAAATGTATAAAGAAAAAATGCAAATCAGTATAAATAAATATTATAATAATATAATAATAATAATAATAATAATAATAATAATAATAATAATAATAATAATAATAATAATAATAATCATCATCATCATCATCATCATCTGCATTCATGGATTAAGTCTGTTGACCCGTTCCGACTTCAGCCCATCTCTTTCTAGGTCTGCCCACATCTCGGGTGCCTTTAGGTTTGTATTTTATTTGTTTTGGATATCTATCTTCATTCATTCTGCCTATGTGTTGCTTCCATTTAATAATAATAATAATAATAATAATAATAATAATAATAATAATAATAATAATAATAATAATAATAATAATAATACTATTAATAATAATAATAATAATAATAACAATAATAATAATAATAGTAATATGGTCATGCATTAATTGTTTTCATTGTGGTCCGACATATTTAACCCTTAAATTCCTAATAGTCTACCGCTGTGGTCCCGAGGTAGCGTGCTGCCTTGTCACGCAGTGGGCCCGGGTTCGATCCCCGGTCGAGAAGTTTTTCTGGGTGAGGTTTTTATCGGGTTTTTCCTCACCTCTAAGACAAATGTCAGGAAAACATTAAGGCCCAAACGTTCCCCGAAATCATTTGACCATCATCATCATCCTTCCCCGGTGTGGAAAGCAACGGGAAGCTACCACACCTATAATTCCCTAGTACAGCTGCAAAGCATACAAAGAAAATGCTATAATTGCAGTGAAAGACCTGCCCTCGGGCAGAATTACTATCGATGGATGGATGGAAATTCCTAATGTATCCTGTAGGATAGAACAATTGTTATAATTTATCTAATAGTTTTAATAAAACAGAAGAAAGCTAACGATAACAAATTACTGAATAGTGTGTGGAATTCTACACTATACTTAATAACAGTTATGCACAATTTCGTTTTCAGTGCGGTCCGCCACATTTTAATATCTGATACGAAAAAAAAAAAATATTTTTGCCAATTTAAGGGTTAAAAATGAACCGGTATGAGATATTTCTACTTTGATGGTAGAGTTTGTGCAATATAAGTTTTAACTTAAGTATCGCGTATGAAAACAATCATCGCACTAAGTTAATTTTGAAATAAATCGTAAAATATAATGTTATAGTTAATAAAAACTGATTTTAAACGAGAAGCTATTAATTTTATTTTCCATTTTGTAATTTGATTTTAATAATATTTGAAAATAATAGACGCTCGCCTCTCACCGCTGGGGTCCCGAAATCGAGTCTCGGTCACTCCAAGTGGGTTTCGTGGTGGACGAAACTGACATTGGGCAGGTTTTTCTCGAGGTTTTCGCCCGTCACAATCCCATTTCCCCCCACTCAACTCATCCATTTAGTTTCATTTCGTTCATCTGCAGCTGTGGTGGTGCGTCAGGCGTGGTCGGCCGGCACCCTTGTCATTCATAAGGGGATTCATCTCATCTCATCCCTTGACCCGACCCTGAGTTGGACATGATTTCAGGATATTATTATTATTATTATTATTATTATTATTATTATTATTATTATTATTATTATTATTATTATTATCATTATTATTCATTAAATAAAAATAAAACTTGGTTTTATTTTATATTAAATATGAAAATGAAATAAAACTAAGTTTTATTTTTATCATCATCATGAACAAATTCGTTTTAGGCCATGTGGCCTGTACGGTAAACCTAGCGAAGATGGTCTTGATCTTTCCACCGATGTTTTGGTCTTCTTTGGTCCCTATGTCCAGTTGGGGTATATTGGAATGCCAATTTTGGAAGTCTATTTCTTGTCATTCTCCTCAGATGAATTTTTCCATTCTTGTTGGTATCTTTGTATATCTTCATTTAAACTTGTTACTCCAAGTTTTCCTCTGATAATAGTGTTCCTTTGGTGATCCAGTCTATTAACTCCTAACAATGATCGTAAGAAGCGCATTTGGCTTACTTGAAGTTTATGAGAGTTTCTTTTATTTAAAATCCAAATTTCACTTCCGTATTTTAGAGCAGCTTTTGATGTGATGTTATGTAATCTTAGTTTTGTCTGTGTCCTCATCTGTTTACCAAAATGCCTTCGTATTACCCCATTCATTTTATTATATTTTTGTAATTTTGAATCAATGTTACTCTTATACTCTGCAAATACACTTCATAAGTAAGAGAAATCTGACACTTGTTCTATAATTTTTCCATCAATCTCAATTTTCACCCGTTATATGTTTTTTTCCGCACATTGCCATTGTTTTGGATTTTGAAGTGGAAATTTTCATATTATATTTGCTGGCAATTTTGAATAATTGATACGCTGCTATTTGTAAGCTATCTTCGGAATCTGATAATATTATTTGATCATCAGCATATAATATTGTTTGAATTATTTTATTCCTAGTTATTGAAATTCCACTATTTACTGTTTGTTTCCATTCTTGCACTATTCTGTTAATATATATATATTAAATAAGAGTGGAGATAGTCCACATCCTTGTCGAACACCTTTGCTTGTGTTTATGTGTTCTGTTATTTCTCCATCTGGTAATTTAATTTTGATTTTAGAATTTTGATATAAGCTTTTTATGGCTCGTATTACATGTGAGTGTATATGTTCTTCATGCAGTATCTGCCAAAGTTTTTCTCGGTTTACATTATCATATGCCTTTTCATAATCTATAAATAGTATGTACAGTGGGAGATTAAATTCTCTCCTTTTTTCCATAATTTGTTGCAGGGTAAATATTGCATCTATAGTGCTCCTCCCTTTTCTAAATCCACATTGTTCTTCTTCCAAAAATGTTTCACTACTTACTGATAATTTATTTTTAATTATGTTGGCATATAATTTAGATGCAGTTGGGAGTAAGGTAATGCCTCAGTAGTTATCACATTTGTGTTTCTGACCTTTTTTATGTATATTAATTACTAGACCCGTTTCCCAATCCGTTGGAATATTAAGACAATGCCAAATATTGTTAAAAAGTTCTAATAGTTTCTCTTTCAAGGCAGTTCCTCCATACTTAAAAAGTTCTAAATTTAAATCATCTAAACCTGGAATTTTCCTGTTCTTGGCCTTCTTTAAAACTTCTTCTAGTTCGTCCATTGTTATGTCTGGTTTTTCTATTTCATTTTCACAAGTCAAATTCAAAATATTTTTTTCAGTGTGAGTGTTCGGTTGTGACCAAAGATTTTTGTAGCAAGTAAATCCAATCTTGTTTTGGTATCAGATTAACATTAATTTTGTCTTTTGTTTCCATCTGTAATTTGTTTAATATTTTAAATCCCTGTCTTTGTGCTCCTGTAATATCACATTCTAAGGATTTTACAAATTTATCCGAATCATGCCTTCTATATTTTCTAGACAATTCACGAACCTTAGCTCTGAGTTTTTTATATTCTGTATAAAGTTCATCTTGTTTAGTTTGTAAATACACTTTATAGGCTTTTTTCTTTTGTTCAATATTTTCTTTTAATTCAGGATTCCAAGTTCGTAATCTCTTTTTGTTTTTGATTTGTTTATATCCGAGACTCTCATGTGCTGCTTCCATAATTGCTTGTTTTAGATTTATCCAGTCCTCTTCAATATATATAATTAATTTAATTTAATTAATAAATTAAATTAATAAATATGGATTTTAATTAATAAATGTGGATTTTCATCAAGTAACACACCAACTCAATTGATTATTATTACTTACTTTCTTACTTACTTACTCACTGGCACTATCGAACCCATAGGTTCATGGCCGCGCATACATAAGCTCTCCATACATCCCTATCCTGAGATAATGCTTTCCAATCATTCCCTGTATAATCTACTTCCCTCAAATCATAGTTCATGTTATTCTCCCACCTCATTCTTGGTCTACCAACTGGGCGTTTTCCCTCTGGCTTTCCTACAAGAAGCTTCCATGCAAGTCTTTCATTCCCCATACGTGCAACACGTCCTGCCCATCGCAGTCTACGAGACTTAACTGTTCTTATTATATCTGGCTTCCTATAAAGACCATGTAGTTCATTGTTATGTAGTCTTCTCCATTCATCTGTCTCTTCATCTCTCTTTGGTCCAAAAATTTTCCTAAGTACTTTACTCTCAAATACTTGTAACCTCCTTTCCTCCCTTAAATTAAGAGTCCATGTTTCGCACCCATATAATATAACTGGTAGAATAATAGTTTTATATATTTTCAGTTTAACGTTTTTTGAAAGGAGTTGGGATATCAAGAGTCTCTGCAATGCATAATAGCATGCATTTCCAGAATTGAGCCTATCAATTGATTATTATTGCACGAAATATGATAACTAATTATTATCATTATTATTATTATTACTATTATTATTATTATTACTATCATTATTAATTATTACTATCATTATTATTATGACTCCGTATAATTAGTAGTAGTACTGCAGTATTATGATGGAGTAGGAGTAGGATGGATGAGGATTACTATGATTATTATTACGATTTATTGTTACTACTACTATTAGTGACTAGCATTATTATCATTATCTTATTATTATTATTATGATTATTATTATTATGATTATTATTTTATTATTATCATTAGGATGATTCATTATTATGATTATCATGATTATTATTATTATTCTGAGTAGTATCAGTATGATTATTATTACTTATTTGTATCTATTAGTATGATGAAAATAAAAATTTGATAATCATGAAGAGAAAAAGTTGAGTACGATAAAAACAATAATTATAGGTACCAAATACATTTACATTTGTCAATATTGTCATGTCAGCCGAATGGTTGCTTTGTTTCTAGATCGAAATTTTCATGCTCATACCGGGGCAGAGTCAACAGATTTATGTCTCATACAATATCACGTTAATAACCAGTTTTAGGGAACGAAATTACTTAACACTGCGGCAAAGTTTGGCACTATTCGACTATATGTGACGTCAGTGCATTCAAGTTATCCCCATAAACAGATCACGTAAGTACAGGGAATGTTACAGATAGAACACACAGAAGAGTTACTCAGTATATCATATTTCGTGCAAATTGTTTCCTTAGTTACTTGACTGTAGTATTAATGTACTAGTTTATTTATATTCGGTCCATTCTAATAGTGTTTTTTTCCAAATAGAATACAGTCCATGTTTAGGTAACATCATAGTTAACTCATCTCGCCCACTATCCCTCGTAATTACAGATTTCTACAATCCAGAATTACATAAAAATATCTGCCTTACTTACGAGAAATCCAACTCTTCAATTCTATTGCGTGTTTTTAATTACCTGGTGTCAGTCGTCCTCAACCAATATGGATTTCTGTTGAAAAAACTTCGTCAAGTAGTTAAAACCATGTAGGCCTTTCAAAAAAATGTTCCATCTTCGGCATGTCATTTGATATTGGTTTTAACAACTTGACGTTTTTTAAACAGAAATCCATTTTACTTGAGGACTTATTTTAATATTTTAACATTTTGCTACACGTCCACCGCTGTGGTCTCGAGGTATTATAACGCAGCGGGCCCGGGTTCTATCCCCGGTCAAGACAAGTTTCCTGGATGGTGTTTTTCTTCGGGTTTTTTCCTTATCTGTAATACAAATGTCAGGAAACGTTAAGGCTGAAACGGTTCCCTAACATCATCTGACCATCATTATCATCATTAACATATTGATTAATGTTTAGGATTAAGGGCTCTCCTGGTGCATCATTACCGTCATTATCACCTATCATATATCATCGGGGCAGTGTAACTCCGCCTTCCAACCTCAAGAGAGAGTTACAATAACGCGATGCCAGGAGAGAATACCAGAATGTTGAAATGACAACGTGGTGGCATTGAATAAAATACACCTTACTACATAACCTCAATTTCGATTTACAATGAATTTTATAAGTATTGTATTCGAAAGACTACATTTCTATGTTTTTATTTATGAAACGCAGGGGATTATTTTAATTTTATTGTACATAGCTTTTAAATACCCATCCACCAATAGTAATTCTGCCCGAAGGCATGTCCTTCACTGCAATCATAGCATTTTCATGCTATGCTTGCAGCTTTAGTAGGGAATTGTAGGTGTGCTAGCTTCCCGTTGCTTTCCACACCGATGAAGAATGATGATGATAAAGGTAAGGATGATGATGATGGCCATATGATTTCGGGGACCGCTTGGGCCTTAAAGTTTTCCTGACATTTGTCTTACAGGTGAGGAAAAACCCCGGTAAAAACCTCACCCAGAAAAACTGCCCCGACCGGGGATCAAACCCGGGCCCGCTGTGTGAGTAGGCAGCACGCTACCTCGAGACCACAGCGGTGGACTCTTTTAAATATATTATCTTGAAATTAATAAGTGTTTTTATTTCATTCATACATTCCAAATAGTGTGAAATTGTTAAGAATTGAAGGACCGAATCCCAATGGAAGCAAGTGTATAAGTTAATGTTTTAAAACGATTAAGAAGTCTAATCAAGACGTAATTATGTAGATTTTGTTTCGCAAAGTGCGAAGATTTTGCATTACAGTAGACTTATTACGGTATTTGTGTTGACCCACAAAGTACATGACGTCATGAGGTGACGTCAGCATGACTACCTGTCTGCTACATTCCATGTGAATCATTATTAGCGGTCATGACCTTGTATCTACCTGTTAAGCAGTAAGTTAATGTCAATAAGATAATTATTCTCGCTGTGAAGTTTTTACTTACTCCATAAAATATACGAATATATATTAGGCTATAAGAGAAGCCTTTTTTTAACTGAACATGTCCACTTTATATATATATATATATATATATATATTATATATATATATATATATATATATCCTTCTTCTTCTTCACTTCCTGGTTTAGGTAAGAGTTGCCTGTTCCGTCTTCACTAATAGATCTAAGACCATTTTTTCCGAGGACGTCCGACATCTCTTCTTCCTCTTGGAAAATAATGGAAGATTTTATTTGGTAATCTACTTTCTTCCATTCTTTCTACATGTTCTTTCCACTGTATCTTGTTGTTAAATATCTTTTCTTTTATGGAGTAGATCTGCAGTTCTTCACGGATATCCTCGTTTCTTATCTGGTCCATTCTAGTGCAGCCTTTTACTCTTCTTAAAAATGTCATCTCGGCTGCTTGGATTTTACTTTCTTGTTTGGTAGTGGTAATCCAAGATTCACTCCCATACAAAGGACAGGGACAGCCATTGCTTTATAAAATTTTAATTTTGTTTGTTTATGGGCTTTATTATTCAATTTATATATATATATATATATATCCATCCATAGTAATTCTGCCCGAAGGCAGGTCCTTCACTGCAATCATAGCATTTTCATGCTATTCTTGCAGCTTTGCTAGGGAATTGTAGGTGTGGTAGCTTCCCGTTGCTTTCCACACCGTGAAGGATGACGGTGATGATGATGATAATGATAAGGATGATGATGATGGTGATGGCCATATGATTTCGGGGACCGTTTGGGCCTTAAAGTTTCCCTGACATTTGTCTTACAGGTGAGGAAAAACCCCGATAAAAACCTCACCCAGAAAAACTGCCCCGACCTGGGATCAAACCCGGGCCCGCTGCGTGACAAGGCAACACGCTACCTCGAGACCACAGCGGTGGACTATATATATATATATATTATCAGAAGCCAAAATCTCATATCTCATAATTTTTTTTGTTTTACTTCCATTGGTGTTAACATGTACATTGACACGTAGATTTCGATAGGATATGATCGATCACATTTGTGAAAATTAATAGGTATTTGATAAATCAATCAATAACTTGATTAAGCAATACCCGATATATGCCACTGAAATAAAATTATAAAGGAAAAAAAGCAATGTCTTGTTTAAATCTAAAAATATTTGTGTTATCATAAGACATGTTTGTGTCGTGCCTAATTTTCGTTCTTTGTCTTGTGTTCTTTAACTCTGATATAAAAAGAGTTCTCAAAATCACATTTTGTAATTTGATAGCAACATAAAAAGTGCATAATTTACTTCATCATTGCCCGCACACACTGACACACTATCGCACAGTAGAAAACTTGAGGGTAGATCTTTATTCATTTTATGGAATAAAAACTGGTGTTTTGTTCTATGCACAGTGTCATTTCCACTATACAGCGCGCACAGCTACGCAACAGAAACTGCGTAATCTAAGCGAATTAGTCGAGTTTATGATCCAATTTTCCTGATTTAAAGAATGTATAGTATAATTGTTATTAACCTTAAATTAACTTAACCCTTGACGGTTAAAACCTAACGTTACTCTAGTTACGGCTTAAAAGTTACACAACGTGTAGGCCTAGTTGTAGCGAAATCAAATGCATTCCTAACGTTGTTACATAAATGTTATATAAGGCATTCGCGGTAAATATTAATTCTCGAAATAATGTGATAAATTCCCGATACTACACATATGTAACAAGGGGTATGATAGGATTAATTTAATTTAAAAATAATAATAATTATTATTATGATTATTAATAATAATAATTAGTATTATGCTGCAAAAATGATGGAAACAACCCGCCATTACGAAAAGGTTTTGGCGAACCCCTTGAACAGGTTGGGAAAATATGTTCTAATGCAACTTTTGCCGCAGCAGAGAGAAGCGGATGCAGGCGAGTTCTCAGCGCCTAAAAACTGAGATCTTTGGTTAAGGGAGCACACCCCTACAGAAAAGCGGGCAGGTTTGGAGCCCTAAGGCTAATTAGCACTGAACTTACTTAGCGACGGACTGGTTATTCACCCTGAGGACACTTCAATAAACTCGAAATCTCTAGGAAACAATATAAGGTGCATAATACAATAAAATATACCGGTATTATACGACACGGCGGAATGTTTATCTCCAGTCAAAGCAGCACTGTTGCTGCGTCGCACGGAAGTAGATACTAATCATTATAGTCAGGAATAATAATAATAATAATAATAATAATAATAATAATAATAATAATAATAATAATAATAATAATAATAATAATGCTTTATTCATTCTGGCAGAGTTAAGGCCATAAGGCCTTCCCTTCCACTCAACCAGCACAAATACAAATAAATATTTGACAAATATAGATATACACTATATTAATAATAGACAGTTAAAGATACATTAAATGTAGCAATGTAAATGTCATGTACAAACAACATTTTGTAGGATAATAACAATAATAATACTTACGATAATAATAATAATAGTAATAATAATAAAGTAAAGTAAGTAAAGTGATCCCACAACAGGCCCGGAGGCCCTTGGGGTAGTAGGAGGTTAAGGCTCCCACTTTTTCTAGACAATCGGCACTTTATGTAAGCCGGGTTGTCAGCCCTGCGTGACGGCCGGCTTTACCCCCAGAACAAGCGAATGGTACTAATAATAATAATAATAATAATAATAATAATAATAATAATAATAATAATAATAATAATAATAATAATATAATAATATAATATAAATATGATAAATTATACGAGAAACACCAATTGATATATGTACCTTACACTGGGTAATAATGAACTAGAGGTTAGAGCAAATATAAATTTAGATTTATTTTAAAAGATGCCAATGTCCGGCAGCCCCTTATTTCTTGTGGTAGGGAATTCCAGTTGCGAGAAGTGAAGATGGTATATGACATGGAGTGATGTGATGTCCTATGTTGCGGTATATTAAGCAAGATGCTATGTTGTGATCTTGTGTTTAAGTTATGGTTTGAGGATAGATACTGGAAACGGGATGATAAATAATTGGGAATCGAGGTATGTAGGATCTTAAATAAGAGAATTAGACAGTGCGATTTTCTTCTCTCTTTTAGATGTAACCATGACAATTCGTGGAATAATGGAGAAATGTGATCGTATTTTCGAACATTAAATATGAATCTGATACACATATTATGGACACGCTGCAGTTTGTCCGACAATCCGTCACTTATGTCAGTTAGTAGAACGTCACAATAATCAAAATGCGGCATCACTAAGGTTTGGATTAAAATTATTGTAAGAGCTGTAGGAAGAACATTTTTGAGACGCTTTAGGAAATGCATTATGGAGAAGATCTTTTTCGATGTTTGTTTTACTTGGGCATGCCAATTTAAATTAGAATCTATGTAAAGTCCCAAGTTTTTAACGACGTCGATATAAGGAATTTGTTCATTATCTAATATGACAGATGGCATATTGCCATTGTTTATGGAGTGTAATAGTCTTGGATGTCCGATAACTATTGCTTGCGTTTTGTTTACATTTAGTTTTAGCCCATATTGTCTGAACCATAAAGATATATGTCTGAGATCAGTGTTTACTTTGTCAATATATTCATTAATTTCGTCAGGCCTAAAAAAATGAAGCACTTACCCAGCTTACTTAGAGTAATAGCTGCTCCACACCCACGCCACAGACTGACGTGAAGCGAGTGTACGCGGGATGTCACGGGATTAGTTCGCATATCATTCACAAACGAAGCAGATCAATGTTCCGCTTTGTCGGATAATTCTTAAGTTATACATTGCTTAGAATATAATGAAACATTTTAAGACAAAGATAACCCTATTCGCATGCACATTTGTTTTCATTTTGGGTGGCATTTCATTACACGTAAGATCAGGTACGCGCAATATCAACAACCGACATGCTCTCCAAAAACTCCACTTGTTTCTAAATAATAATAATAATAATAATAATAATAATAATAATAATAATAATAATAATAATAATATAATTGCGCACAATCGTGCAAAATTAATTAATTGGCATATTGCGCTAATGACATTGTCACTTTGGAACACAATTCCAGATGATATCTTGTACACTTTAGCCTCCGCACAGTTTACATCTGCAACTGTCTTGGATTTGATCACTTTGTGATGGAAGCCGTGGACTGCATAGCGATTTATCTGGTGCCTTAGTTCCTTGTTTGGTCCACACCAGCTCCTACAGTGGAGGAAATTGGTATAAAGGCACTAACTTTTAATAGTAAAACAACCTCAAATATTTATGCAAATACCGTATATGTGTCATAGATGACATATAATTATCTAGGACATAATTTCATACAGGTCTCCACATTTTGTATTTATTATATACGTACATATTACGTAAAAACTAAGAAAACGCTGTCCTAGGGGTGGAAATCGGTATAAAGTCAGGTCAACTTGTGGCTCTTACACAGACATAAATGTAAACAAAACACTGCTGTTACATGGAGAAGACGTGTCTGTGAGCATCGTTCATCAGTTACAACTCAGTAGTGCGTACAATGCAGCGTGGAAAGCCTCTATCAAATGAAGAGAAAGCAAGAGTTAGTGCCTTCAAGTAGATGGGCCTTTCCAATCGACAAATAGCTACGAAATTGGGACGTTCAAGATGAGTCATTGATAATTTTGTCAAACTGGGCTCGTAATATAGAAACAACGGGAAGAATGGACGGACAAGAAAATTGTTTGAGCGCACTAAACATGTAATTTTACGTAAAGCAAAAGGTAAGAGTATGTTTTCTTCTCAAATCCAGGCTGATTTGAAGTTGTCATTAACAGCCAGACGAGTAAGACAAATTCTGTCAGAAGACAAGAACCTAAAATTCAAAAAACGTCTTAGTAAACTACCTCTGAACAATGTACATAAGAAAGCTAGAATGACTTTTACTGAAGAACACATGTCCTGGACCTCAGAATGGAATAAAGTAATATTCAGTGACAAGAAGAAGTTTAATCTGGACGGACCTGATGGCTTTTCAGTATTACTGGCACAACCTCCGCACTGAAGAGCAAGTTAGAATGAGTAGAAACTTCGGTGGTGGAGGCGTTATGATTTCGGCAGCATTCTGCTTTAAAGGAAGATCAAAACTGGCATGGATACGCACCAAGATGAATTCTGGATCCTACACTGAGGTGCTTCTGGAGTCCGAATATCTAATTTTTCAACAAGATAATACTTCCATTCACGTGTCTGCCAAATCAAAGGAGTGGTTCAGGAAGAAATAAATACCTCTTTTGACGTGGCCAGTCAGAAGTCCTGATTTAAACCCGATTGAGAACTTATGGGGGATCCTGGCAAGGCGTATGTATCGCAATGGACGGCAGTTTGGGACAAGGACTGAGCAGAAAAATGTTATTCAGGAAGAGTGGGCTTCAATCTCAGTGGAAGAAATAAACACCCTCATGAAGTCAATGCCAAAGAGAATCTTCCAAGTACTTAAGAACAATGGAGGTTCAACTAAATCTTAGAACTTTGTTGTAAACTTTGTACTCAGTGATCTTGATGAAGGTTTTCGGGCTGTAGGCCGTGGTCGTGAGGCTTGTAGTTCCCCGACGTTTCGCCAAAGACTGCGTCCGGCATCCTCAAGAAGACAACCCTTGAGGATGCCGGACGCAGTGTTCGGCGAAACGTCGGGGAACTACAAGCCTCGCGACCACGGCCTACAGCCCGAAAACCTTCATCAAGATCATCATAGGAACTCCGGCCGTGAAAGTCTACGTGAAGACATTTGTACTCAGTCTTTTTGGTTTAATCTGTGAAATACACAAAGTGCCTTTATACTAATTTCCACCCATATGTGAGAGTGGTTTCAGTTTTCATGTACCTCTTTGGACGAAAATGGATAATTAATTTTGACATTATTTGTGTGTGTTTTATACTCAATCACCTCCTAAGTTAAGATAGAAAATGCCAAAGAAAGAGTAAATAAACTTGTATTCACACTTCTAACAAGTACCTTTATACCAATTTCCTCCACTGTATCTATCATTGTCCACCGCTGTGGTCTCGAGGTAGCGTGCTGCCTTGTCACGTAGCGGGCCCGGGTTCGATTCCCGGTCGGTGTTTTTCCTCACCTGTAAGACAAATGTCAGGCCCGAACGGTCCCCGAAATTATATGGCCATCATCTTTATCATCATCATCCTTATCATTATCATCATCATCATCATCATCCTTCACCGGTGTGGAAAGCAACGGGAAGCTACCACACCTACACAATTCCCTAGTAAAGCTGCAAGCATAACATGAAAATGCTATGATTGCAGTGAAGGACCTGCCTTCGGGTAGAATTACTATGGATGGCATCTATCATTGTTTACTAAATGAAACGTTTACTGCGTCTGTCTTTCTACATGCAGAGCTCTCGTCATAGCCCGGTAGGTATGCAACAATGTGATGCACCCATCCCACCCCCTCGCGCGCATTCTCGTATAAAATAAACAAATAAATAAATAAAGCCCGATATGTCCCTTTAGGGCAAAGGCCTCCCTGTACAGGGGTTAAGCTCTATTTGTGAGTGTCACCCGGTGAGCTACTCCGTGGTGAGAAGTTGACTTGGATGTAACACTTGGTTTGTATACACTGTCTGTTCTGTGATTAGTTAATACACAGTTGGCTCTCCATCGTTCTCCAGCTTTTCCTGCATCTGGCGACTCTGGACCATTGCGCCTCTGCTCGTTCTTTGAAAATGTCAGCCCATCGTCGTCTTGGTCTTCCGCGCTGTCTCTTGCCTGTGTACGGGTCCCACATGGTTGTTTTTATTGTCCACCTGTCGTCCTGTATTCTTGCGACGTGGCCTCCCCACTTCCATTTTTTCCTGATGGCTTGTTGTGCGGGATCAGTTGTTGAGGATATGGCTTGAAGTGTTGTATTCGAGATTCTGTCCTTCAGAGTTATGCCTAAGATTTTCCTCTCCATTTTCCTTTGGCATACTTGGAGTGTGTACTTCAGTTTGGCAGTAAGATTCCAAGTTTGGCAGCCATATAACAGTGTTGGAAGAACACAGGTTTGTAGTGTTTCCATTTTGAGTTTCCGGTTGAGTGACTTGTCCAGCAGTATAAATTTCAGTGACCAGAACGCCTTCCAGGCAAGAGCTATTCTTCTGCTTATTTCCTTCTCCACTTTCTGATGGAAGGAAAGTAGTTGTCCTAAGTATATGTACTCGCTTACATATTTCAGATCCATTCCATCGACTTTGATTGGGTTTTCCGGACCATTAGACATAATTTGTGTCTTGCTTTTGTTCATCGAAAGGCCTGCAGTTTTGCTAGTTTCTGAGAGCTCTTGTAGCATTGATTGGAGTTGTTTAGGGGATCTGGCGAACAATACCACGTCGTCAGCGAATCTTAAGTTGGATAGCCTGCTCCCGTTTATATTTACTCCGTATTTCTTGTTCCAGTTTAGTTTTCGAAATATGTCTTCAAGCACGCATGTAAAAAGTTTAGGAGAAATTGGGTCGCCTTGTCGTACTCCTCTTTTGAGACACCGAATGGTTGTCCCACAATTTCTGTCTTCACCTTGGTCTGTACTAATACAAATGTGGAACAGACTCCACTCTTTTCTCATCACAATCACGAAACTATGGACTTGTTTAATGTGGGTGTTTAAGTGAACGGTATGTCTGGCTAAATGATCTGGTTAGAGTAGAATGAGCTGGTTATTTTCGTCAGCAGGAAAATTGTAGCCACTGTAGGCTTACAAAAGTCAAATCTCTGAAT
Source organism: Diploptera punctata (assembly GCA_030220185.1). Classification (NCBI taxonomy): domain Eukaryota; kingdom Metazoa; phylum Arthropoda; class Insecta; order Blattodea; family Blaberidae; genus Diploptera; species Diploptera punctata. The sequence continues at coordinate 2,789,582 of JASPKZ010010680.1, read as the reverse complement.
TAAGAGAACATAAAAATTATAAAATTGTACCTTGTTTTACAGTTCCTCGACTGTTAAAATAATTGCTTTAATAGTTCAGGAGACTGCAAAACAAGGTTCAATTTTATATTATAATTTTAATAAATAAGCTTGCTAATTTGGTAACACTGGATATCATAACACAGAAAATGTGAAGAATATCTCAGCTAAGTCCCTTATAATCACAGAGAGTGGTAATAGTGTAAAAAAACACCGCTGTGGTCTCGAGATAGAGTGCTGCCTTGTCACGCAGCAGGCCTGGGTTCGATCCGCGGTCGGGACAAGTTTTTTTCTCACTTGTAAAACAAATGTCAGGAAACTTTAAGGTCCGACCATGATATGGCCATCATAATCATCATCATTCATATTCGTCTTTGATTAAGTTTAGGATTATGGACTCTCCTGGCGCACCACTATCCTCATCATCACTCATCATATAATCGGGGCAGCTGTGACCCTGTCTTGTAGGCGCCCCAACCTCAGAAGTGCGTTAATTATGTCAGTGCTAGGAGAGAACGCCAGAATTGTCGAAATGTCAACCTGGGGCATTATATAAATAATAATAAATATATATATATATATATATATATATATATATATATTATAGTTTTTATATTTTCTGATAACACGTCAATGCAATTTTATCATGAAATGTACTACTACTGACTCTGTATTAAATTTGGATCCAGTGGACAACACCCCTAAAATTTATCCGATTGAGGGTCACATCCACATGTGTCAATCACAGAGGTAGATGATCAACAGCCAGTGTAGGGGTGACATGTGGTTAGCATGTCGAGTCCCCCAGCCGTTATAGCTGGTTCCTCAACCTGGAGCCGCTACTTATTGTAGCTACCCAATTGCCTCACGATGCTGGGTGGGCACCGGTCCCATACTGGCCGAAATACCATGAGAAAATTTCTTCCCCCATGGAGACTCGAACCAGCGCAAGTCCCGTAGCTCTGCGCCAAGGCTTCCTACCTTAACCGCTCGGCTACGGCGCGGGAATTTATACTTTTAATAATCATATTTGAACACCGTTGAGGTTAAATTTATTTAAATTTTAAATTTGTACCTTATAAAACGGTCGTCCTCAAACGTTACAAACGCCGTCATTTAATGACATGCCTCATCATCAGGAATTCTCATGGTACTGACATCATTTGTAAATTACATACAGAGGACTTTGTATGTTGCTAAATGAGAACACACCCAACAACCAAAGCCCTCTGTATGAAATATACAAATCATTTCAGTACCGTAAGAATTCCTGAGGATGAAGCATGTCTTTGAAAGGCCTAGAATTTTAGTAGTGTGACGACGTTTATAACAGAAGTTATTACAGTTGAGGACAACTTTAACTCTGATCAGAAATTGCTCCGGAATTAAGCTGATACTCATCATTGAATTGTCTCCATATTCTTGTATGGCCAAAACTACAGTTTGAGATAAAATAAATAAATATATATACGGTAAAACTTGTCTATGAAGGAACACGACTGTTCCATAAATATTTTTCAGTCTTGGCAGTTTTCCTTCTTATAAAGGGTTCCCAAATTACAAGCAAATTATTTAGAGTACTACAATATCTGCACCACAAATATAGTGAATAAAAAGTAAACAATAGATTACTCAATTTTTAGTTAATTTCACTTCCTCCATAGCTGTAGTAAGGTAGGCTGCCCAGCACGGCAAGTATGTGGTTCTCAACACCTTGCAGGACGTCCATCAAAGCAGGATCGTCGCGCGAACCAGCAAATTCTTGGACATCATTCACATTCAACAATGTTTGTTTGTAGCTAAATATATTCAGCTCTCGTTGGCATCTTCTTCCTCTTCGTTTTCTTCTTCGGAAATTTGAGTTCCTTCGCATTTCGAGGAGTCTCTTCTTGTTTCATTTAAAGAATCCACGGCTCGTTCTATATTTTTTGTTGTTAACAAATCATTGTCGAAATTGATGACATCTTCAATATTAATTTCAGGTTCCACGTCTTTAATTAGGTCGGCAAGTAAAAGCGAGGGATTCCTCTCTGTCACACATAAGCAAGGGTATCCCCGCAATACATTGGCAACACAGAAAAGTAAAACGATATAATGCAGAAATTATATGCAGAATTTACACGTGTGGTCATTAATACTGTAATTAGAACGTGCTTAACAATAATTTTCCGTCTTACTGAGGTAGAAATTAACTGTTGGTACTTTAAAAACCATTCCTTTTCCGCGTTATGAAGGTTTCCGGCTTATACAAGACTACTTTACATATAAAATCGTACCGTTCTGGATATTTTTTTCCGTCTCTACAAGTTTCCTCTTATAAAGGTTCCGGCTAAGACAGATTTTACTGTATATACTCAACTCCTGTTCAACTCAGGGTCGCGTCCAGGGATGAGATGAAGCCCCTTATATAGAGAAGGGTCTGTGAATGACAAGGATACCGGCCGACCACGCCTGACGCACCATCAGGGGGGGGCAGATGAATGAAATAAACGAAATGGATGAGTATGGAAAAACAGTGTAATGAAATTGTGGCAGGGGAAACGGGAGAAACCCCCGAGAAAAATCTGCCCAAGCTCCGTTTCGTCCGCCATGAAACCACATAGAGTAACCGAGACTCGATTCCGGAACCTCAGCGGTGAGAGCAGAGCGTCTAACCGCTTGCGGCACGGAGCCACCTACAGTTTCTGATGCAGAGTTAAATTATTTCTCCTGGTAGACCGCGCCCGTATAGAGCCAAGGCATGTACAAAGGGAGAAGCAACGATAGGCAGAGAGAGAATGACATGGGTTGTTACATTTAAGTACCTATAAGCAATAAGGGTAAAGTGATCCCACTGATAGATAGATAGATGGAAAGCTCTGCGGCCATCACTTAAGTGTTGGCGGTGAGCGATCCATTTTGGTCCTCTTTCATAGGTAGAACCCCGGTTTCCTGTAAAATACATTAGCCCCGATTTAAATGTTGAATTCTAATTTGTAATTAATTAGCAGAGTGAAGTCGGAAGCGGACCTTTTAGGGTTATATTCCGGCTTTTGCTCTTTGGATTGAAGGAAACCGCTTAAAACTTAATACCCTAGGAAGCACTTCAGGTTAAGACTCCCACCTTTCTAGAAATTCTGTACGAGATATCAGCCGGGTTGTCAGCCTTGTATGACGGTCATAAACACACATCTGGTACTAATTTCCATTAGAGATTGAGTGAATCCCAGGGCCATGGTGCCGCCAGAGACTTTATGTCAGTTTAAAAATCCTGACTCCATCGAGGCTCGAACCCTCGATCTTCCGGCTTGTAGCGTAGTGCCTTAATGGCTTGTCTCAGCTATAAGGAATACAATTTTAAAATCTCAACCTTGATCGCTTATAACAAAGGTCATCACTTCAAATAAAATATCACAGCATTTCTGTAATACTTGTGAATAGAACAATCTGATGACAAAGTGCTAACAAGGGAAATACCGGGAGAGTATCCTTGTTTTTATACAAGTCATGCAGTCCGGACAGCTCATCAGGTGAATGGTATCACTCTCTTCTCTGCGGTCCAGTAATTGCCCCTCTGTTTGCAATACTGTATGAATCATCATGTTTTCTTACAACTACCGATGAAATATCATCTATTAGACAAACGGTAAAAGTAAAGGAGAAATGAATCCTTGTCATAGTACGACGTTAAGACTCCCCCCCCCTCCTTCTGGACAATCTACAGAAGATGTTAGGATAATATGACAGTTGGGTTATCAGCTATGCCCGAAAGTCACCTTTTACCCCAGCATACACACACACACACGCACACACACACACACACACACACACACACATATATATATATATATATATATATATATATATATATATATACTTACTTACTCACTGGCACTATCGAACCCGTAGGTTCATGGCCGCGCGGACATAAGCTCTCCATACATCCCTATCCTGAGCTAATGCTTTCCAATCATTCCCTGTATAATCTACTTCCCTCAAATCATAGTTAATGTTGTTCTCCCACCTCATTCTTGGTCTACCAACTGGGCGTTTTCCTTCTGGCTTTCCTAGAAGAAGTTTCCATGCACGTCTTTCATTCCCCATACGTGCAACATGTCCTGCCCATCGCAGTCTACGAGACTTAACTGTTCTTATTATATCTGGCTTCCTATAAAGACCATGTAGTTCATTGTTATGTAGTCTTCTCCATTCACCTGTCTGTTCATCTCTCTTTGGTCCAAAAATTTTCCTAAGAACTTTATTCTCAAATACTCGTAATCTCCTTTCTTCCCTTAAAGTAAGAGTCCATGTTTCGCACCCATATAATATAACTGCTAGAATAATAGTTTTATATATTTTCAGCTTAACGTTTTTTGAAAGGAGTTGGGACATCAAAAGTTATATATATATATATATATATATATATATATATATATATATATATCTGGTACTCATTTCTGTTAGAGACTGAGTCGATCCCAGGACCATAGTAGCCAAAAAGTTTAGACCAATTTAAAAAGCCTGATCATATCGATACTCGAATCTGTGTATCGCCCCATCTACAAGATCATCACAAATCAGTCTGTAGTTGATAACTTTCTGCTGAGAATGGGACTGGTCCCGAAACACCTACATATTTTAATTGTTTTATTAGTTGAGAGTCCGCCGCTGTGGTCTCGAGGTAGCGTTCTGCCTTGTCACGCAGCGGGCCTGGGTTCGATCCCCGGTCGGGGCAATTTTTCTGGGTGAGGTTTTTATCGGGGTTTTTCCTCACCTGTAAGACAAATGTCAGGAAAACTTTCAGGCCCAAACGGTCCCCGAAATCATATGGCCATCATCCTTATCATTATCATCATCATCATCATCCTTCACCGGTGTGGAAAGCACCGGGAAGCTACCACACCTACAATTCCCTAGTAAAGCTGCAAAGCATAGCATGAAAATGCTATGACAGCAGTGAAGCACTTGCCTTCGGGCAGAATTACTATGGATGGATATATACACACATACTAGTGTTCTGCCCATAAGCAGGTCTTTCACTGCAAATGCAGCAATTTCTACGCTTTGTTTAACTCAGCTTTCCTTTTTGTATCCGCATACAAACCATCTATTTTAATATTGTCCATCATCTGAGGTATTTTTCTGCCTCTAACTTTCTTTCCGTTAACCATTCCTTTTAGGGCATCTATCATCAGGCAGTTTCTTCGTAGCCAGTGGCCAATCCAATTTCTCTTTCCCTTCTTTATGAATTCTTAGCATTGTTCTTCCTTCACCCACTCTGTCTAGCACATCTTTAATTTTTATTTTGTCTGTCCATTTTATAGTTCCGTCCTTCTCCATATCCACATGTCAAAAGCTTCCAGTCGCTTTTCCACACTCCATCGTAATGTCCAAGTCTCTGCACCATACAATACTACACTCCAAACAAAGCACTTCACTAGTCTCTTCCGTAATTATTTAACCAAAGGTCCACAGAAAACGCTTCTCTTCTTGTTAAAATCTTCTTTTGCCACATTATATATATAATATATATATATATATATATTGTTTTTACATTCCATCAAAAATACTATATATATATATATATATATATATATATATATATATATATTTTGTGACTAATATCTCAACGGAATTTTACTATAAAATTGATTATACTGCAGCCACTGATTCTCCGGCCTTGACGAGTGGCCGCTTTATGTATGCGGTTAGCAGACATACAGCTGACAACATCTCAGCAATTTCAAATCTTACTAGCGCGCTATAGCTGCGTCAAGAGCAGACATCTACTCTCACTACAACCATTTCTTTATTGGCAGTAGAGGGCGAATTCTCCCTTTACCCCTCGTATAACCTAAACTTCAGAGCCGGAGATATGGCGGCTGGGGTATAGTATTGACAATCTAATTTAGTTACCACGTTTATATTTCTCCTTACAGATGTGAGCGAGTGACGTGGTTAGCACAAAGCATCAAAGTGTCATCCAATAGATAACTAAGATATTATGCTGATGGGAAAACCCGATTAAATTTTGCTCCGAGGTTACAGGTTCATTTACGTTTCCCAAAATCCTCATACTCACGGCCCACGTCCTTAAATCTCTCCCGGAGGACTTGTTCCTTTGATTTTTTAATCTCAAAAAACCATCCACACCAACCGGATTTGAACCGGCGACTCTCGGGATCAGAGCCAAGGAACTTAACTCCTAGATTACCGAGGTCGATATATACAATTATAAGTATGTAGCATTTAAAACAACTATATTTATTCTTAAGTCTATTTTTATATTTGTTGAGGTCAATATTATTTTGAGAGTTAATTACAGTGTGTGAATACACTTTTTTAGTATACAATTGGCATATAGCTTATTTTACGGCTTAAGTGGAATATATATAATGATCTTCAATATGTCAAGTTAATTATTATTATTATTATTATTATTATTATTATTATTATTATAAACCCGCCAAAGCCTGTCTCAAGCCTAGTTAGTAAAGGGTAACAATCTCGTTGGAAAACAGAGTTCAGCACGCCCGGCTGATAGTACCCTGTGACAGCCCTTTATCTAGTGTACAGATACTGCTGCGTTACATTTCGCATTGGTTTGATAAAGGCTAGAAGAAGAAAACCTTGACCATAGATCACCTGGCCCTCCAGGTTGGGAGTTTATGCATCAGGCCAGCTCCCTGTTCCGTCACAAAAACCATAACAATGCCAAAAATCCTAAAAAACTTTAGTGACAGAAAGATGTGTAAACATCGAAGATCTGTATAAAAATAAATAAAAAGGTATTATTATTATTATTATTATTATTATTATTATTATTATTATTTAAGAATAAAAATACATTTTATTCACAACTAATTTTTTTACACAACATTGGCACCCGAATGAGCAAGTGGTCGTGCTCGGGTGCAGTTCAGTTACAGAATTTAACCCATTCAACTAGGAAGACGAGGTACACTCGCTTAACTTTGCCTGTTATATATTTTGCAATAATTTGTATATCCCTTTGGCAGCGAAAGGTTTTGTTAACATTTATAAATAGTAGATGTGTTTTGACCTTCACCCTTATAGTGATCTCAAGTACCGTTACCTTTTGTTCGGTCTGAATGTCTGAAAATAGACAATATCATTTAAGGGGATTTAAATACGGTTTCTGGGGAAATGCATTGAGCATTTAATCTTGAAGCGAATGGGTTAATACATATGGAAAAATATAGCATTGGGTGCCACGTGGTAGAAGAAGAGGAGGGCCGAAAATAACGTGGATTGATGGTGTTTTGAGCAGCATGAGGGTAAGAAGCATTGGACTATGGACACTGGAAAGGTAGAGAGAGAATGAGAGATTAATTGGGCGTAAGAAGATGTAAAACCTGGTAAATAAATGAAATGCAACATCACAATGTTTTACTTAAAGAGAGAGGGGAAACAGCAAATACAAATTTATGACCACGTTTTCGAGTTATAAAATAAAATCTGACACATATAAAATTAATGCAAAATAAATAAAATAATACAATATAGAATAGATGAATACCAAACTGAAGAAGATAATTAAAGACAATAGAAAAAATATAAACCAAAACAAATTTTGAAGAGAGTTTGAAGATATAAAAGATCACTCTGACAGACAATATATTAATTCAAAGGAAAATAAAATAAACAAAACAATATAGAATATATTAATACCAAACTGAAGAAACTGATTAAATACATAATAAGTCATAATATAAACTATATTAGATTACTACTTATTTTTAATTTTACAACATTTAAATAAATAATTTAATCTTCTTCTTCTTCACTTCACGGGCTAGGCAAATTGCCTGTTCCGCCTCACAATTGTTCTGTCCATCTTTTCACTGGCCTTCATACATTCCTTGAACCTCTTGGCTTGTAGTTGAAAGCTGCTCTTGGTAATCTTGATACATTCATTCTTTCCACATGTGTAAACCATTTCTCTCTATATTCTCTGATTTTCTCATCCAATGGATATATATTTAACTCTGTTCTTATATCTTCATTCCTTATCCGAAATAAATCCCCGATCCACTAGGAAGGTGGTTGTGCGTCAGGGCTGGTAACCCGACCATGTAAAAAATTTCCAAACTCATCTCTCTCACAGTGTTCAGCCCGACGAAATAATTTGTTTCTTAAATAAAGAGTACAGGGAAAGAAGCAGGTAAGTAAAGTTTCCTTGAAACCTAGAAAGCACAATTTTGGTTGTACATTATCCATAATTTCTTACCTGTATGCCAAACTTTGGAGGTAGATAAATCGATGAGTAAACTGTGGATTTTACTGTTTCATACTACTAAATTATAGTGCTTTCCATGGAGAATTTAATGACATCCCAAACTCCATTTCGACAAAATATTGATTTATCTGGATCTTTCCCATACCTTTCAAATCTATCTGTGTCTAATTTACTTAGCTCTTTATTCGATTTAATTAATTCATTGTATGACGTAAGTACTAAATATCTACTAGTTATGTTTGGATCGAACAGTTGTGTAGAAATGTAGGTACATGTTGCAAAAACGTAGTTTTAGCTCTAAAAACTTGGATTATTTTTATCTTTAAATTCGTTTATATTTTTTGTGGAAATAGGTAAACAATATATGTTTAAAAATGTGTTCCACATCTCCACACATTCATGTTTAGGGTAATCTAACGGTTTGAGAAAGGATTTTTTAAAAATATTTCGTGTTACTTTGGAGATGGCAGTGGCCTTGAGCTGATCACTCCTCCGATGAAATCCTCCATTCCTTGTGTTGTCAAAGTATGTTTCTGATGCAGAATTTAAAAAAAATCGCTCATTGCAGATCGGGAGACATTAAACTAAGAAAGTAAAGGAAATTTACTGAAATCAGACTCCATCATGTTGTATAAATAGGAATCACAATCTGGGTTATTACAATTACAATGCTGGGATATTTGTGACCTATATTCACAATGGTGGCATGACTATAATAGTACAGTGTCACTATAAATACCCAGAAAATGTAAGGGAAAAGGGAAGTGGTTAGTTGATGACGTGATCTTGTCTACTTGTATGATAAGGAAAGAAACGTCCAGGATATTCTTGTATGTTACATTCTCGGATATCCCAATCATATGATTGAGACACCGTCATATTGACGTATTACCGCAGGAAATAATTTAAAAATATTTATATATTTACTGGTCTCTAATGACGAGAAACAATAAACCCATTTAGGTTTTAAAATTTGTTTATTTATCATGAGGCGAATATTCGGTTTCATAAGGTAAGAAGCCTTGGCGCAGAGCTACGGGACTTGGGCTGGTTCGAGTCCCCATAGTAAAGACATTTTCTCATGGAATTTCGGCCAATATGGGACCGGTGCTCACCTAGCATCGTGAGGCATTTGGGTAGCTACAATAAGTAGCGACCAGCTATAACGGACCCGACATGCTGATCACATGTCATACCTACACTGTCTATCGCTGTGATTAACACATGTGGAAGTGAGGCCAGCTGCCGGATGGTAGGCCAAGAGCCTTCTAGGCCTGTGGCGCTTGGAGTTTTTTTTATAAGGGATATGAATAAAACGTCAGTTAGTTCTTGCTTGACAGGTGAGTCCGACAATCGTGTCCAGAGAGGGTACAGATACACTGCTCCGATGCCGGGTGGAAACCTATCTGCCCTCAGATTCTATGATGAAACCCGTGGGCGGCAGTCCTCGTGAAGACATGTCGCAGATCGAAGCTTGGTTTCATGCGCCCTTCTGTCTGCACAGCTAGGATTAGGTAATATTCTAGGTCTACATCTGTAGCTATTCCATTCCTGTATCTGATGTGGGCCTCATATGCAGGTGTGATTTAAAGGTCGGTTGTGTCTCTTACAATGTTTTTTTTACGAACACTTTATACGAACACTTTATATATCTTTTTTCAAAACTGTACTACATTATGTTTATTCATTCATATATCCATCCATAGTAATTCTGCCCGAAGGCAAGTCCTTCACTGCAATCATAGCATTTACATGCTATGCTTTGCAACTTTACTAGGGAATTGTAGGTGTGGTAACTTCCCGTTGCTTTCCACACCGGTGAAGGATGATGATGATAATGATAAGGATGATGATGGTGATGATGGCCATATGATTTCGGGGACCGTTTGGGCCTTAAAGTTTTCCTGACATTTGTCTTACAGGTGAGGAAAAACCCCGATAAAAACCTCACCCAGAAAAACTGCCCCGACCGGGGATCGAACCCGGGCCCGCTGCGTGACAAGGCAGCACGCTACCTCGAGACCACAGCGGTGGACCATTCATATATATATATATATAATAATCTAGCAATTCTGTCCGGCAGGTCTTTCACAGCAATCATAGCATTTTCATGCTATGCTTTGCAACTTTACTAGGGAATTAATATAGGTGTGGTAGCTTCCCGTTGCTTTTCACACCGGTGAAGGATGATGATGATGGCCGGATAATTTTTGGGGACCGTTGGGCCCTAAGGTTCCTGACATTTGTCTTACAGGTGAGGAAACACCCCGAAAAACTTCACCCAAGCGCCTGTTCCGACCGGGAATCGAACCCGAGCCCGCTGTGTGACAAGGCAGCACGCTACCTCGAGACCACAGCGATGGATATGTAATGGTTATGAATGGAGATAGTTTGACAGCGAGTGACTATATATCATATTGCATTGTCCCAATATTATCAGGGTTATTAGTCTAGGGGAAATAAAGGCAGGTTATATGGTTCAAAAGTTTGACTGTTTACGTGCTTTCAAAATTGTGAAAATCTTAGGAAAAATACCATTAGAAAAATGTAGACACAGATGGGAGGATAATATTCTGATAGATCCTAGAGAACTGGAAATGGGTGATAATATGAAATGCATTCAGTTGTCTTGGTAGGAACTTATAGAGGGCGTTATTAGTGTCACCCAACAAGTCGTATTTTTTGTAAGGCCCGGAAGGCAAGGGACACGTGAAAGTGGGTCTACCTTCAGTTTAGACTAAGGAACAGAGATAGTGGGACATTTTAAAAGTTCAAGAATCAAACTTAATTTCGTCGACTGTTGGAAAAACAAATAAAACTTTATAAATGCATTTTAAAATCGTGGATCCCTTTCAATTTTATAAACCAATATACACCAGCTAAAGGAATATTTATAAATTGATTTAAGAATAATTTTTGCTCTCCGTGGCTCAAGCGATTAGACGCTCGCCTCTCACTGCTGGGATCCCGAGATCGAGTCTCGGTCACTCCATGTGGGTTTTCCTAGTGGACGAAACGGAGCTTGGACAGGGTTTTCTTGGGGATTTCTTCCGTTTTCCCCTGACACAATTTAATTGCACCATTTCTTCATACTCCTCTCATCCGTTTCGTTTCATTTCGTTCATCTGCCCCGCTAACTGTGCGGCAGGTGTGGTCGACCGGCACCCTTGTCATTCACAGACCTTCATCTCATCTCAACCCTCGATCCGACCATGAGTTGGATAAGAGTTGAGGATTTATATAATAATATATAACATTTTTGGTACAGATGTATATGTTTTCTGATCATCGATTAAATGACTCGGTATTTGGACAGTGCAAAGGTAGCATAATCATTAGAACCTTATTTAAATCTGCAGTAGATATTAGTACATTACAGTACGAGGTTGGGAAGTGGTTTTACAGAAGCGAGGAAATGATTAAAACCCGAGCGAGAGCGAGGTTTTTAATTTTCGAGATTCTGTAAAACACTTCACAAACGTGCGTTGTATATTATTTTTTGCACGATGGTGTTTTCAAAATAATAAATAATAGTAAAATAATAATCTACATGGTCTTTATAGGAAGCCAGATATAATAAGAACAGTTAAGTCTCGTAGACTGCAATGGGCAGGACATGTTGCACGTATGGGAAATGAAAGACTTGTAGGAAAGCCAGAGGGAAAACGCCCAATTGGTAGACCAAGAATGAGGTAAGAGAATAACATTAACTATGATTTGAGGGAAGTAGATTATACAGGGAATGATTGGATAGCATGTATGGAGAGCTTATGTCCGCGGGGCCATGAACCTACGGGTTCGATAGTGCCAGTGAGTAAGTAAGTAAAATAATAACATCTTTGTTGGAAATAGTTGCGTTCATTATAGACAACTGACTGACGTTAACAGTGTGGCCAATGTTCATACGATAAATGCCGATGATAATTTAAAGTTCAGTTCATTTAAAATGCAGTGATTTGTTTCGTATAATGTATATTAACACTACCTTTTGGATACATTTTTCTATATACATTGTACGTAGTATATATAAAAGGCAGTGGTTTTACTTCCCGCACTAGGTAGTTAATTTGTAATATTAAAGTATAGTTATTTAATTATTTATAGGTTGGCAACTCGAAATGTAGGAAATTGAACTTTCAATCGTGGTCGCCATTGCTGTAAGTACGACAGAACTCACTATCGTGCAAAAATAATGTTGTAACTTAATTATCGCCAAAAGCAGAAATATTTATGTAAATAAGAACATTTGTTTGTAATTGTAGCGTACAACTGAAGATGATACAGTGTATCGAAACAGCTGTCATGAATCATCATCATCATCATCATCATCCTCCGGTATCATTGCAGCTGCCGCCGTCTTCCGGAAACCAAACGCCATTCCTCTCTATCCATCCATTGATCTTCCTCCATTCCTCTGATATTCATAGCTGCTTGTACCCCTTCTATCCAAGTTTTCTTCGGTCTTCCTCTCTTCCTCCTTTCCATTGGGATCCGTTCCATAACAATCTTTGGCAATCTTTGTTCTGGCATTCGTTTGACATGACCATACCACTGCAATCTTTTCTTTTCTATGATGTCTATGATGTCCGGCTCCTCTTGTACACCCATAATTTCCCTTATTTCTTTATTTCGTATTCTATCCATTCTATATTTTCCAGCTGATCTTCTTAAAACATCCATTTCTGTATTTAAAATTCTTTTCATTTCCCTGGTAGGAATTTGCCAGACTTCAGCACCATATGTTAAAATGCTCTGAATTATGGTTTGATATATTTGTAATTTTCTATTTTTTGTAATATTTTTGCTGCACCAAACAGAGTTTAAAGCATTTATTGCTTGTTTTGTTTGTGCGATTCTATTTTTAATTTCCACTGTGTTATCGCCTGAATGGTCTAATTTTGTTCCTAAATAAGTGCATTCATTAATTAAAATAAATATTTATGAAAATCAATAAAACTTTAATAGTTTTATTAAATAATAAAGTCAAAAGAAGAGTTTAGAATTGTTTTTATAATATACCAGCTAATACCCGGTGCGCTGCTGCACCTAATGACAATGTGTTTTTACGTTTAATTGAATAAGTAAAAGGAAAAATAACTATAAATTTGCTCTCCTCGTTATTGCAGCTAAAACAACAATAAACTAATTAATTCTATTACCAAATTACCTCTCATACAATCCAAATACTTAATAAAATTTCATCTTCCAAAATTTAACATTCAAGCAATCACTATAAGTAAAGCCATATCGTAATTATTTGAATATACAACGTGCTGATTACCCGGCGTTGCCCGGGAATCTACGTATCCCGATATACAGGGTGGACCGCTCGAATGGACCTAATTTCAATTGCTTGTTACTGGCAAACGGTTGAAGATAGAAACTTAAAACAACGTTCATAGTACAGAAAAACTCACCAAGTTTCGAATCCTGTCGGTAGATGGCACAAAGATACGTTTCTCGTTCTTAGATTTAATTGTTTGTGAAAATGGCGACTCCGCAGATGAAATCGCAAGCTGTTTTGTGGTATGCGGAGTTTAAATCAATCATTAGAGTTCAAAGGGAGTTCCCGGCGGTGTTTAACCGTGATGCTCCAACTGCTAGAAGCATAAAGAAGTGGCGTGATACATTATTAGCTACAGGATCTGTGTTGAAGAAGCATGGTGGTGGTCGCAGAGCATCCGATGAAATGGTAGCAAATGTTCAAGCCGCATTTGAGCGAAGCCCCCGGAAGTCATTATGAAGAGCTTCGCGGGAACTTCAAATACCAAAATCGACATTACAACGGATTGTCCACAAACGCCTCAAACTGCACGCATATAAAGTGCAGTTAGTGCAACGTCTGGAGCCGAATGACATGCCGAAACGAGTGGAATTCGCCAATACGATGCTGGACCGTCTCGGCGCTGATCCTGACTTCATGACCAAGATTTTCTTTCTCGGACGAAGCCACTTTCCATTTGTCAGGCAAGGTAAACCGGCATAATGTGCGGATCTGGGGATCGGAGAATCCTCACGCTATTCAAGAGCATGTTCGTGATAGTCCGAAGATGAATGTTTGTTGCAGTTTGTCACATAATAAGGTCATTGGACCGTTTTTCTTCGCCGAGGAGAAAACTGTTCGTGGTACCACATATCTTGACATGCTGGAGCAGTTCTTCTTTCCACAAATTGAACAACTGCAGCCTAACATCGTTTTCCAGCAAGATGGTGCTCCTCCCCACTGGTCCAATGAAGTTCGTACGACTTTGGACAACATTTTCCCTGGCCGTTGGATTGGTAGGGGAGGACCAATCGCGTGGCCCCCGAGATCTCCCGATTTAACACCACTGGATTTCTTTCTCTGGGGCTATGTCAAAGATAAAGTTTACACCACCCCAGTCAAAGACCTTCGTGATCTTCGTGAGCGCATCATAGAGGCTATTGAGAACATTCCAGAAGACATACTCCAACGTACTTGGCAAGAAATTGTTCATCGCTTTGATATCGTCACAGTGACTGCTGGGGCTCATATAGAGATGTGGTGATCTGGATATCAAAACTTGGTGAGTTTTTCTGTAATATGAACGTTGTTTTAAGTTTCTATCTTCAACCGTTTGCCAGTAACAAGCAATTGAAATTAGGTCCATTCGAGCGGTCCACCCTGTACTTGGCATCAATGAAAGACAAAAATGGTTATTGTGAGTTATCCGTAAAAGATAAACATGTGCTGTCGCGGACTTTTTTGTAGAGTTCTTTGAGATGTTCAATTCCGTGTACATTAATTTGGTGTATTTGTTATGGTTTAGGCAGCGTAAGCCATTTAAGAGTCAAAATAGGGACTTTATTTCACGTTTTTCACTACAAAGGGTGATTTTTTAGGGGTGAAGGTTCGAGTATTATAACTATCTTGTAGCCTATGTTCATCCCGGGAATCTCCTGAACATTTTGCAAAAAGCCCCATCACAATCGGATCAACGGTATGGCCGCGCATGAAGTACGAACAAACAAACAAACATTCGTTTATGTATATTAGATAAGTTTTCCTTAAATATTTTATACTTCGATAATGGACCAGATAGCTCAGATCACAAGAGCTGTTACGCTAGTCTGAACGCCAGGTCGTTCATATCTCTACCCCCCCTGAGTCTACTCGGTTTATGCTATAAAATGTGCGCTGGGAACTTTCTTAGAGTAAAATCGACCGAATCAACTGTCTTCTTGTTATAGAACCATTGAATGTATTTCATTTCAAATCGCCCACGTGACTTCAGAGAAAATTTAATACATATTATAGGTTATTCGCAAATTATTTTAAATTGTTAAATAGATAAAATGAAAGTTTGGGATAGGGATTAACTAACAAACTGGCATTATGAAACCCATAGGTTCATGGCCGCGAGGATATAAACTCTCCACATATCTCCATCCTGATCTAGTATTTTTCAATCATCACCTGTATAATCTAGTTCACTCACATCATGGTTAATGTTATTCTCCCACTTCATTCTTGGTCTACCAACTGGGCGTGTTCCCTCTGATTTTCCTACAAGAAGTTTCCACGCGCCTCTTTCAATTTCCCATTCGTGCCAATGTCCTGCCCATCGCAGTCTACGAGACTTAACTGTTCTTAATATATCTGACTTCCTATAAAGATCATGTAGTTCATTGTTATTCTTCTCTATTCACCTGTCCATCTCTCTTTGGTCCAAAAAGTTCCTAAGAACTTTATTCTCAAATACTCGTAATATAATTTCTTCCCTTAAAGTAAGAGTCCATGTTTCGCAACCATATAACTGGGAGAATAATATTTTTATATATTTTCAGTTTAACGTTTTTTGAGAGAAGTTGGAACGACAACAGTCCATGTAATGCGTAATATATATTTCCAGAATTGAGCTATGTTTAATTTTGAGGTTGGAATTTCTCTAAATAAATTGAACACCCTTTAATAAGTTCAATTTGCTAGAACCGTGTCAACACACGTAACTGTATGTAAATCTAGTTGCGGGATAAATGTCTCCAATACGTACATACGATATGTTCTTTATATGATGACACTAATGCATAGTGTTCTTACGGATAAGAAGTGACGTCACGTATGTACTTTCACTGTTCCGCGCCACACGGATCAGTCAGCGCGCTGATCTCGTGCAGTCAGCATGTGCTGTGTTTGTGTGTGTATGTGACAGTGGGTGTAGTGTGTATATATATATTATTTTCATCCAATTAAAAGTAAGTCATTTTGTACCTTATTACTGTTATCCCGAACATATGTAAACCACTATTACGTATTTTATTATTACTATGTTTAACAACCCAGGTTATTAGCGTCGTAATACAATTTGGGCGTGAAAGGGCCAAATACTTTGCTGAGAGATATCTTATTTCAAGCTTGAGGTTTTTAATTTTCTACTTAGAATTTTTATTCGCTTAAAAATCAATGGGTAGATTTGAACCGGCGAACCTGAAACCAGAAGCGAGCATGATACCGATAGTTCAACAGGACCGGCATTATTATTTTTTTAAATTGCGGATGAGCCGATGTAGGACTACGCAAAGTACTTAGAGGCGTTTCCTTTGAGCCCACATTTATTTCATTCTTTTGCTATGAACTTGTTTTCTCTCATCTGTCCAAGTTGTTCCAGTTTTTTCTTCGGTTTGTCATTATTATTATTATTATTATTATTATTATTATTATTATTATTATTATTATTATTATTATTATTATTACGGTATTAATATTATTTATTTATTTACTTATTTATTCGTAATGTTTCACAACATCTACCTGCGCCCAATTAATCTACTGTCATTCCAATCTCCATCGCCCAATATTTTTTCCTTCATGCTGTTCAAAACACCATTAATCCACCTTATGTTTGTTCGTCCTTTTCTTCTTCTACCAAATGGCACCCATTCTTCTAGGAATCTGTCTTCCGTCATTCTTTTTACATGACCATGTCATCTTAATTGTTGTTTGTTTTATGAAATCCACAATTAAAGTTTGAAGATTCGTCTTTTGTTTAACTACGCTGTTTCTTACTTTATCCCTACTGTAAATTCTAGCTGCGAACGCCTCTAAAAGCCAGTTTCTGCAGAATTAAATGTATTTATTGTTCTGATGTTAATTTCCGTGTTTCTGCACCGTATGTCATTGCACTCCTAATTGTTGTATTAAAAATGTTTCTTTTTTTTTTCTGATGCCACAAAACGCCATATAATTTTGATATTGCAGATTATCTTCTCATTAAGTTCAGCATCCTGACTTCCATCTGCACTTAATTTTTGTCCCCAAATATAGTACTATCATTAATAATAATAATAATAATAATAATAATAATAATAATAATAATAATAATAATATAATATTATCTCAAAGCTCTGCAAAATAATAATAATAATAATAATAATAATTATTATTATTATTATTATTATTACTGTGAACATGGGTACCGGAAAAATGCATATTCATTGTAAAAGCCGGAATAATAAAAAAATATTATTATTATTATTATTATTATTGTTATTATTATTATTATTATTATGGGGCACGCCGTAGCGTAGTGGTTAAGGCACTGAGCTACAAGCCGGAGGGTCGAGGGTTCAAGTCCCGTTGGGGTCAGGATTTTTAAACTGACCCAAACCCTCTGGCGGCAATATGGCCCTGGGGTCGACTCAGCCTCTAACGTAAATGAGTACCAGACGCTTGTTCTGGGGTAAAGGCGGCCGTCACGCAGGGCTGACAACCCGGCTGACATCAAGTGCCGATTGTCTAGAAAAAGTGGGAGCCTTAACCTCCTACTACCCCAAGGCCTCCTGAGGCCTGTTGTGGGATCACTTTTACCTTTACTTTATTATTATTTATTATTATTATTATTATTATATTATTATTATTTCACCGCTGTGGTCTCGAGGTAGTGTGCTGCCTTGTCACGTGTTCGATCCCCGGTCGGGGCAGTTTTTCTGGGTGAGGTTTACATCGGATTTTTCCTCACCTGTAAGGCAAATGTCAGGAAAATTTTAAGGCCCAAACGGTTCCCGAAATCATATGGCCATCATCATTATCATCATCATCATCCTTCATCGGTGTAGAAAGCAACGGAAAGCTATCACACCTTCAATTCCCTAGTAAAGCTGCAAGCAGAGCATGAAAATGCTATGATTGCAGTAAAGGACCTGCTTTCGGGCAGAATTACTGTGGATGGATGGATCATTTTTAGGGGTATGAAGATTTGTAGTGTAATTTATGAAGTCAATAACCTACAGACAGGAGTTGCGGGTTCTATTCCCGATGGGATAGCATTTTTAAACCGGTGTATAATATGCTGGTATCACCACATCACTGGGGTGGATCCTGCCTCTGACTGAAATGATTACCATATGTATATTCTGGGAATAAAAGCGGCCGTCAGCAGGGCTGACATTTCGTGCAAAGGTGGGAGCCTAACCTCTTACTATCCCAAAGGCCTTCCAATGCTAGTAGAGGGATCATCTTACCTTTACCTTGAACATTATTATTTTTATTAGAAATTTTTTCTACACTACAGTAGCTTTGCTTCAGCCTTAG
The DNA here is from genome assembly GCA_030220185.1 of Diploptera punctata. Taxonomy (NCBI): domain Eukaryota; kingdom Metazoa; phylum Arthropoda; class Insecta; order Blattodea; family Blaberidae; genus Diploptera; species Diploptera punctata. The sequence goes on along the minus strand of JASPKZ010010680.1, from coordinate 2,770,776 downwards.
GTAATTTTATTATTCCAAAAATCTTCTTCCGTCAATTCTATTCTTACTACTCGTGAATCCATCCATCCTTTGTTCTTGTGGTCTTTCAGTTCTCCGTATCGCTTTCAGCATTCCATAACAAAATAATTTTTCGGAATTCTGTTTTTCTCCCACTCTTTTAACATGTTCGAACCACCTCCATTTTCGTTCTTCAGTTGATTTCATCCTACGAATTCGGAACTGGAGCTGAGCATGGTAACCAGTAGTCCACTGGATCGATCCAATGGTCGGAATTGCATATTTCAGTCGACACAGTATTCAAGACACACTGTAAGAAATGTTTTACTGTAACTCAGTAGTTTCTGGATTCAAACATATTTGATTTAAATTCCTTCCACCCTTAGTACACAACTGGGATATTATACTTTGTAATCTCACACAACATCCAGCATTTCATTAAGTTAACACAATCCAACCTCATTTTCCTCATAGTTCAGTGAGTGAACAGTTCAATTTTTTAGGATCCAGCCCGGGTCTACATGGTTTCCAAAATCCAAATTTTGTAAGTTCGCGTCTAAGACTTTTATCTAAGTATCTTTAACAACTCTGTGTATTAGCGTCGTAATTCAAGTGTGCGCCTGGACGTCGTGATAAATTTTGCCAAGGTTCTTTTACGTACCATACATCAATGTCACCGGAACCATGGGTCCATATTTTCGATGTATAGCTCAAAATAATCACTTTACACTCATCTGTTGTCTCCATAATTTTGGCCATAAATATGTAGACATTATATAAGCTAATACTTACTAACTCACTGGCACTATCGAACCCGTAGGTTCATGGCCGTGCGGACTAAGCTCTCCATAACATCCCTATCCTGAACCAATTTTTTCCAATCATTCCCTGTATAATTACTTCCCTCAAATCATAGTTAATGTTATTCTCCCAACTCATTCTTGGTTTACCAACTGGGCGTTTTTCCCTCTGGTTTTCCTACAAGAAGCTTCCATGCACGTCTTTCAGTCCTCATTCTTGCCACATGTTCTGCCCATCGCAGTCTAGGGAGACTTAACTGTTCTCATTATATCTTATATAAGCTAAATTGTTTCATTATCTTCTCTTCTTCTTTTCCTTGCAAGTGTTAGGCCAGGCTGTTACGATCCTATGAGAAATTTTCCCTCCAGCGTTTCAATGACGGCCCAGAGATCTTCGTCCTCTTGGATATAATTATAAACAGCTTTGGGGATCCGATTTGAACTCATTCTTTCAAGATGGTGTTTCCAATTTAGTTGGTACTGATTAATATAATCCAAAGTTGGTGTAGTCTTCAATTATTTTAAGATATCGGTGTTCCTTTTCCGATCCCATCTGGTGTAAAAACCCGCTGTTCTGCGCATGAATCTCATTTCACAAGCTGTTTATTCTGCTTTCCTGTTGTCTTTTTATTGTCCATGCTTCACTACCAATAGGTGTTATATACGTAACCGTAATCTGGTGCTTTTTTGTACACGCGGATTGTTTTCATGACTTGATTATATATTCCCAAACTTTTATTATACCTAGTAATTTTTTAGGATATTCTTTTCACCCCAGAGTAGAGAGGATTATATTCCAGATATTTAAATGATGTATCTCTCTCTAAATTTTATTCTGATGGGGTCCTTTGTCATCTATTATTTTTTATTATTATTATTATTATTATTATTATTATTTTATGTTATTATTAGTATTATTATTAATATTATTATTATCATTAGCTATTATTATTTCTCGTCTATATTATTATTATTATTATTATTATTCTTATTATTAACCGCTGTGGTCTCGAGGTAGCGTGCTGCTGTCACGCAGCGGGCCCGGGTTCGATCTCCGGTCGGGGCAGTTTTTCTGGGTAGGTTTTTTTTTTGCTGGGTTTTTCCTCACTGTACGACAAAGGCAGGAAACTTTAAGGCCCAACCGGTCCCCGAATCATTGCCATATCATATCATTATCATCCTTACCATTTCATTATCATCATCTCCTTCACCGGTGTGAAAGCAACGGGAAGCTACCACACCTACACAATTCCCTAGTAGCTGCAAGCCTAGCATGAAAAGCTATGATTTCAGTGAGGACCTACTTCGGGCAGAATTACTATTATGTATTATTTTATTATTATTATTATTTTATTTATATTACAATAGGCTAGAGACTAATGATGTATAAGAAACAAGTGTCATTTAATTTATTTTCTCTCATTTTACTTTCTCAGTTTAATACTTTAGTCGAAAAAAATATTCCGTCGGCGCGGAACTGCATAAACTAAGCGAATTTTCATTTTTGGTGGTTAATGGAATTACTTATATTCTTTGTTAAATTGGAGAAACTCAATTTCTGATGTTGTGGTTCGCTCGTGGTAGCGTGCTGACTTTTCACGCAGAAGGCCCTTTTTCGATTTCCCGGTGGTGACAGTTTCCTGGATGAGTTTTTATCGGGGTTTTTCCTCATCTGTAGAACAAATGTCAGGAGGAAAATCTTTAAGGCCCAACGGTCCCCCCCGAACATCATAGGCCATTTGAATCGTCATCATTCTAGATCATTTAGATTAAGCTTAAGATTAAGGACCTCCTGGCGCAACTACTATTATCATCATCACCCACCATATCCTCGGGGGCTACGTAATCCGCCTTTCACGCGCCCCGACCTCAGAAAGGGGTTAACAATTTACGCCCAATGCCAGGAGAAAACACCAGAAATATCCAAAAAAGGAACAACCTAGGCATTAAAATACAATTCTGAGGCCAGCTTATTAAAAGTGTCGGACCCTGCCTGCGGGAAAAAAAATGATTTAATAATCCTAAGTTTTTACCTATAACTGCATATTGGTCGATAAAAAGAAAAACGAAGTATAGAACAGAACTTAATATATTTAATATCTGTGAAAGACAATAAACATATAAAATTTATCAAAACGCGTTATTCCTTCAGCGTATTACGAATAAATGAACAGCGCATACCAAGAAGAAGAAGGAAATTATAAACCAAAGGGGAAGAAGAAGAAGAATGTTGGGAAGACCGTGCGTGGAAGAGATGGAAGGACCCAATTGACCTATAATGAGATCGGAACAGGCCCATTGGGCCTAATCCTGGTTTTGTTGATGATGATGATGAGTCTATTAATTATGTAACCATTTACTACTATACCGATTCATTTTCCAGACGTATTAGAAATATAAATAAATTAAACTAACGCGTCTTACCAGGAATGCATTGCCATACTAAGATTAATGGGAACATATTGAGAGAAAAAAAAAAAAAGATGGACGGTTACTAGATTTAATTTTGATTTACCATTTCAGATAAATCCCTCTTTAATGCTTGTACTTCGATGAGTTTTGCGAGAATACCTGATCGGTTATTTGATAGCATTGCTATGTTTCGTTAAGAACATCGATTCGATAATGCGACCTTTTTATTTATTATTGTACTCAATTTTAATATCCTTCATTTTATTCATCTCTTATCACAATTTTGCTCGCTTGATTTTCCCACATCTATCTTTCTTCGGTTTTTTACCTCTGCTGCCGTCTTCCGTGCCAACCCTCCAAATCCTACGGTCTTGGGCATCTTCGATGCTTAGCCCTCTTTGATTGATTTGGTCTTTTAGCATTTTGTTTTTTTTTTCTAATGTGTGGGGAGCTGGCCCACAGCATAAACCCCCAACCTGGAGGACCAGGAAATTTCTGTCTGGGTTTTTCCCTCCCATAGCCTTTGAAGATCCTTCTTCACCGCAAGGCAGCGTTTCTCTATTTCCCTTAGAGATAGGGTTTGCCTCTTCGCCAGATCCGCCGTGATGAAGGACTCCTTCTGCGCCGACTCTGCCGTTGAGGTCTTCACCGTACCCTGGGCTAGGGCCCTTACAGAGTACTATCATCGGAGCCACTGAACCCTGGTTTTTTACGGAGGGTTGTTGCTCCTCCCCCTCGCTCCTTTCTCATCCGGGCTTGGGACCGTCCATGGCGGAGTTTTTTTCCCAAAATTTCCTCTCGAAAATTTTATTTACATAACTTGAATATTATTATTTTTTGTCACGTTTCTGCTCCATATAACAAAATTAACTTGAAATAAATTTTATGAATGCCAACTATATATTTTATTTATATATCCTTGTTTCCTTAATAAGTATTTGATCTATAGGATAAAGGTTTTATGCTTTTCTGATTCATTCATTTATTTCATTTTGATTTTCTTCCATCTCTGATGATAATGCTGTCAAAGGTAATAATAATATTATAAAATTTCTACAATATAATTCCTTCTAAATTGCTATTTTTTTTGCTGTTCGATCTCTGTTTGATTTTTAAAATGACTCATTTGTTTTTAAAAGTGTGAATCAGACAATTTCAAATCTCTCATAAAAAAACAAAGGAACTGTCGATTAATTCTTCGCTCAAAAGTCTCTTCCCAGTCCTAGCTGATGACACGAACCCATTGCGTATAACAATAAATAGTCAGTTTTCATTACATAATCTTTGCTAATGATTAGAGCATTCAGCGCGTAAAGCTGGAGATTCTTGGGTTCAAATATATCGACTCGGATGCACATTTCTCCTCTCTAGTTATGCATAAAAAACCGTAAGAATACAAATACATTTTTTTGAGAAATCATCCTTTGAATATTTTAAGAAACTGGTTCAATTCAGAATAGTTAACAAAAAGAAGTAACATTTTAAATAAGTAGAGAGGATGCCATTTTTTGGTACAAACTAAAACCTGAGCAATTAAAAGAATTGCATTGCTCTAAAATACTCTGTGATATGTGTGGGATACATTGCATAACATTTTATGCATATTTGTACCCTTAACAGAAGTTGAGGAGCCATTTTTAAAGCGCCTGCGCTCTGGATTTTAAATCACACGTCCCCTTTTGATTGTTGTTTCCCATAACTTCATTTTTTTGCGACATTCATAGACAAAAATTGATATATCGTCTGAACTATTATAGATATATGCATGAAATTTTGAATACACACTCTTGAGACAACGAGAAAACTTTTCTCAGTAACAGAAATTAGGTATTTGATTTTATTTAATAAAATATGTCTGTTTATTTTCTAAAAAGGAAATAAAAAAAATGTTGTTAAATTTTAATTGTTCATTTTATAACTTTATGGACAAGTATCGAACTTATGTTACAGGGAGTTTGTAGTAAAATGTAACACTTTTGTGAAGATATCTTCAAAATTGGCTTAGATATAACGGTTTAAGTAAATCCCTGCACTGGGTACTGTTTTTTGAAAATTTGGGCCCGCAATTTGTTTTCTTCAAAATTTTTATTTTTGGTTAAGTTGATATAGCCATGAGCTCTTAACATACAAAAAAATAAATAATTTACACCAAATAAGAAAAAAAATACCATCCTCTCTCCTTAAATCAACTATACGGTATTGCAATGAATAAGTTACAATGAAGTTTTCAACATTGTCTTCACGTTCAAGATATACTTTATTTTCCTCAGTTTTTAATTTCACTTATTTTCCTTCCACATTTTCCAACTCTTCGTTTTCGTCTAATGTTTTATCCTCAGATATTGTCTCTCACTTCTCAAAGATCTTCTTCATCAATGAAACTACGTCTTCTTAACATTTACTTCGTTCCACTATTTGAAGACTCTTTCCACTTACTTGTTTCTTTTTAATAGGAAATTTGATATTAAAGACAAATAGTCCATCTTTTAAGCCTGATTTTAAACCTTATGAGCTTTTATTTAAATAAAAACTACGATTTTTTTCAATAAAATTGGAATAATTTTGACTTTATTTAAAATAGATCATTTTACGCCTTTCAAAAACTTAAAAATATATCTCATGACGTCGTCCTGAAGTGAAATAATTCAGCTCTTCTCACTGAAACAGAAGCACAGTTTCATTCCGTTTCAAAAGAAAGATAAAACATCATTATCATCTTCGTTTTCATATTGTAGTCCTCAAAGGACGCTTACAGTCTAGAAGAATTGTCCAACCCTATCTTCCAATAATCTTCTACCATTTGGATATTCATAATCGGCTCGATAATCCTGGGTCCGTCCAGAATTTCCTCAGAATCCTTCTCGAAACTTGTATATCTCTGGACACCAACGGTCTTAGGTCCTAAGGGTCTACATACTGTAATATTCCGTCCAATCATACCATCTCCAACCGTCTGTATTTATTCTGGCTTACTTTCTATAATTCTTCTAGCTTACTCATTTACTATTACTTCGAATTTCAAAAATTACCTTAGTAATCCTGGAGCTGGGCATATATTCCACACGTTGCCGCTACGTCTGTTGATATACTGGTATAATGGATTCCATAAAAATATCTCTCAACCAAGATATGAGCAGTTCCTTCTACGAATTTAATCATTTGTTGTAAAAATTATTTATTGTTAAGTTGTTACCAAGTAACAATCCAGTACAGATATTTTTGGAATTAGACACATTCAAACAAAATTAACAAGTTGGTATTTTGCAAACATGGAGCTAATACGAGATGTAATTGAAGCAATAAGATTTCAAAAAGAACGAAAAGGCTCAAATTTAAAGAACATTGTTCAATACGTCATAGCAAAGCCCGGAAATTCTACACAGGACAGAATCATGCTGAGGATAAGAAAAGTTTTGCAGGAAGCGGAAGAACTTGGTTTGATCACAAAACAAGGTTACAGATACAAACTTACACCTCATGCGTTTATTGATGGTCATGGACCCGAGATTGACGTTGATTGTCGTTCAAGGAGACCAAGAAAATCTGCGAGAAGAAGATGTGGGAATAGGAGTAGAGTTGCAAGGAGAAGAACACAATCTTGCCGTAGGAGAAAGAGCACAAGAAGGAAAACTAGACCACGTAGGAGAACAACTTGCAGCCGTAGGAAGAGCTTGGCTAGACGAAGATCAAGGAGAAGACGAACAAAAAAGTAGGAGAAGAGTTTGTGGCAAAAGGAGAAAACCTACACGTTCCAGAAGGAGGACAATAAGTTGTGCTAGCAGGGTGAGAAGGAGACACGTAAGCATAAGAAGAAGGAGTTGTGTCACCAGGAGAAAAAGAGCGCTGTTAGTAAACGAAGAAACAGATGTGCTACGAAGAGAAAGTCTGCTGTTGGCAGAAGAAGTAGGCGTGCCTCCAGGTGCAGACACCGTAGTAGCAGCAAAGGAAGGAATCGTGTACGAAAATGTGTATTGAAGAGAAATAAGCCAAAGTGCAAAATTAATTTATGTGCAAATATTGATGTATCGACAGGCAATAAGGAAAACGAAGCCTGCAACTAATCAGAAAGGTATTTTGAAGTTGAAAGTAAAATCTTGCAGAAAATCAGGTGGAATAAAATCAATAATGGATAAAATTCTGAAGAAATATGGAAAGTAAGCACAAAATCTAGTTTGAAAATTAATTATAAACCGAGTTTCAAAATTAACTTGAAAATCAACTCAAAAGAGATAAGAAATCTGTACAAAATAAATTGCAAAGTAAATTTACGGGATTTGTTTTAAATTTCAAGTAAAATAAAAGCATATTAAAATATAGTTTTATTTTGTTCATTTCTAAAAAATCATGGACATTTGAAAATTGTGTCTGTGTTTCTGTTAATTAAATGTAAATTAGATACCGAAAGTCTTACAGAATAGGTTAGAATGCAATGCTATAAGAGATGTTAATGGCCTGAAAGCTAGAAAATCACCCACACCCACTCTACGAATGTAAATTGTTCGTGAATTGAACAAGTGGTCTGAAGGATCACGTCTTGGTGCAGAGCTGCAAGATTTGCGCTGGTTTTGTTTCTCAAGTATTTTGTAAATTTTACTATTTTGTAACAATATGCCAAAAATAACATTCATTCTGTTATTTTTTTAACAATAAAATAACAGCAATTGCTGCTCTCTCAGACACCACTGCTCTCACAACCACCAAAATAACAGCAACTGCTGCTCTCTCAGACACCACTGCTCTCACAACCACCAAAATAACAGCAACTGCTGCTCTCTCAGACACCACTGCTCTCACAACCACAAAAATAACAGCAACTGCTGCTCTCTCAGACACCACTGCTCTCACAACCACCAAAATAACAGCAACTGCTGCTCTCTCAGACACCACTGCTCTCACAACCACCAAAATAACAGCAACTGCTGCTCTCTCAGACACCACTGCTCTCACAACCACCAAAATAACAGCAACTGCTGCTCTCTCAGACAACCACTGCTCTCACAACCACCAAAATAACAGCAACTGCTGCTCTCTCAGACACCACTGCTCTCACAACCACCAAATACTACGCACTCTAATCTGTAAGACAATGAAACGCCCAAAATAAATATTAAGTTCTGATTTTTTTTAAATATACGTGTACAATTAATTAGTACACACTCTATGGTGGCTGCAATGGAATACGCCATTTGTAGTTGCAAGGAATATGTGTTATCATTATTATTTCAAATTTTATCAATGCTATTATTTTAATTTACTATTATTATTATACTTTTACAACATTTGCGCGAAAAATGTTTCTAAGTTCCAATAATCATCATGCGGATGCTCCAACAAGCGCGAAGCTGTTTACACTATGGAATCACGGGATGCAGCCAACATATACACGATACTTAACGAACCTAAAAGCTAACCTAAAACATTTGCTCAGGATATAGATATATGGAGAGCTTATGTCCGCGCGGCCATGAACCTACGGGTTCGATAGTGCCAGTAAGTTAGAGTTTAAAGCTAATCTAACGCAATTTAAGTACTTTAACCTGTGAAATACCAACCTAAAAGCTAACCTAACGCAATTTACGCAATCTAATCTGTAAGAGAATGAAACGCCCAAAAATAAATATTAATATATTTAACGATTGAAATATAAAATGTACAATATAGAAAAGTCAGGTAATATATATATATATATATATATATATATATATACATGTAAGTTAATTGTTTTGGGTATAATAAGAGTTACAGTTTCACCATCAAATATAATAATAATAATAATAATAATAATAATAATAATAATAATAATAATAATAATAATAATAATAATAATAATAACAATAATAATAATAATAATTTATTTATATACAGATTTTTAATCTTTACACGTACTTCTGAGCCTAAAGTTTTATTTTTCTTCTCCACTCGTCTCTATCCATCCACTCCATGTCCTCCAGTCCTCTTATTCTCATTACAGTTCATATTTCTTGCATCCTCGAGTTTCGAGGTCTTCTTTTCTTTCTTCTTCCAATGTTTCCCTGGGTAACCTTTCTTCTTGCTTTCGTCGTACATGCCCATACCAATATCCATCCATAGTAATTCTGCCCGAGGGCAAGCCTTTCACTGCAATCATAGCATTTCCATGCTATGCTTTGCAGCTTTCAACACCGGCGAAGGATGATGATGAGAATGATAAGGATGATGATGGTGGCCGGGTGATTTTCGGGGACCGTTGGGCCCTAAGCTTCTTGACATTTGTCTTACAGATGAGGAAAAACACCGAAAAAACCTCACTCAGGAGCCTGCTCCGACCGGGAATCGAACCCGTGTCCGCTGCGTGATAAGGCAGCACGCTACCTCGAGACCACAGCGGTGGACCATACACATATAATTGTTAATATTTTATGTAATCTACTATTGAACATTTAATATTCATTTTTTCTCGTATGATTGTATTTGTTATGTTTTTACAATAATTATTTTGAACGTCTCGCTGCACTCGTCAAGAAATATATTTTCCATCGACATAATTTTCTGTCCTAAGTTTTTTTTTTTAATTTGCATTCTTCCTCTCAATATGTGACAGCACTTCTCGCTATTTAACTATATATTTGTGCCGTATTTTTACTGATTATGTTTGTTCCATTATTATTATTGTTATTGTTGTTGTTGTTGTTGTCGTTGTTGTTGTTGTCGTTGTTGTTGTTGTCGTTGTTGTTGTTGTCGTTGTTGTTGTTGTCGTTGTTGTCGTTGTCGTTGTTGTCGTTGTCGTTGTTGTCGTTGTCGTTGTTGTCGTTGTCGTTGTTGTCGTTGTCGTTGTTGTCGTTGTCGTTGTCGTCGTTGTCGTTGTCGTCGTTGTCGTTGTCGTCGTTGTCGTTGTCGTCGTTGTCGTTGTCGTCGTTGTCGTTGTCGTCGTTGTCGTTGTCGTCGTTGTCGTTGTCGTCGTCGTCGTTGTCGTCGTCGTCGTTGTCGTCGTCGTCGTTGTCGTCGTCGTCGTCGTCGTCGTCGTCGTCGTCGTCGTCGTCGTCGTCGTCGTCGTCGTCGTCGTCGTCGTCGTCGTCGTCGTCGTTCGTCGTCGTCGTCTGTCGTCGTCGTCGTCGTCGTCGTCGTCGTCGTCGTCGTCGTCGTCGTCGTCGTCGTCGTCGTCGTCGTCGTCGTCGTCGTCGTCGTCGTCGTCGTCGTCGTCGTCGTCGTCGTCGTCGTCGTCGTCGTCGTCGTCGTCGTCGTCGTCGTCGTCGTCGTCGTCGTCGTCGTCGTCGTCGTCGTCGTCGTCGTCGTCGTCGTCGTCGTCGTCGTCGTCGTCGTCGTCGTCGTCGTCGTCGTCGTCGTCGTCGTCGTCGTCGTCGTCGTCGTCGTCGTCGTCGTCGTCGTCGTCGTCGTCGTCGTCGTCGTCGTCGTCGTCGTCGTCGTCGTCGTCGTCGTCGTCGTCGTCGTCGTCGTCGTCGTCGTCGTCGTCGTCGTCGTCGTCGTCGTCGTCGTCGTCGTCGTCGTCGTCGTCGTCGTCGTCGTCGTCGTCGTCGTCGTCGTCGTCGTCGGTCGTCGTCGTCGTCGTCGTCGTCGTCGTCGTCGTCGTCGTCGCCGTCGTCGTCGTCGCCGTCGTCGTCGTCGCCGTCGTCCGTCGTCGTCCGTCGTCGTCGTCGTCGCCGTCGTCGTGCGTCGCCGTCGTCGTCGTCGCCGTCGTCGTCGTCGCCGTCGTCGTCGTCGCCGTCGTCGTCGTCGCCGTCGTCGTCGTCGCCGTCGTCGTCGTCGCCGTCGTCGTCGTCGCCGTCGTCGTCGTCGCCGTCGTCGTCGTCGCCGTCGTCGTCGTCGCCGTCGTCGTCGTCGCCGTCGTCGTCGTCGCCGTCGTCACCACCGCCGTCGTCACCACCGCCGTCGTCACCACCGCCGTCGTCACCACCGCCGTCGTCACCACCGCCGTCGTCACCACCGCCGTCGTCACCACCGCCGTCGTCACCACCGCCGTCGTCACCAACGCCGTCGTCACCACCGCCGTCATCACCAACGCCGTCATCACCACCGCCGTCATCACCACCGCCGTCATCACCACCGCCGTCATCACCACCGCCGTCATCACCACCGCCGTCATCACCACCGCCGTCATCACCACCGCCGTCATCACCACCGCCGTTATCACCACCGCCGTTATCACCACCGCCGTTATCACCACCGCCGTTATCACCACCGCCGTTATCACCACCGCCGTTATCACCACCGCCGTTATCACCACCAGCCGTTATCACCACCGCCGTTATCACCACCGCCGTTATCACCACCGCCGCTTATCACCACCGCCGTTATCACCACCGCCGTTATCACCACCGCCGTTATCACCACCGCCGTTATCACCACCGCCGTTATCACCACCGCCATCACCACCGCCATCACCACCGCCATCACCACCGCCATCACCACCGCCATCACCACCGCCATCACCACCGCCACCACCACCGCCACCACACCGCCACCACCACCGCCACCACCACCGCCACCACAACCTCCACCACCACCGCCACCACCACCGCCACCACCACCGCCACCACCACCGCCACCACCACCCACCACCGCCACCACCACCGCCACCACCACCGCCACCACCACCGCCACCACCACCGCCACCACCACCGCCACCACCACCGCCACCACCACCGCCACCACCACCGCCACCACCACCGCCACCACCACCGCCACCACCACCGCCACCACCACCGCCACCACCACCGCCACCACCACCGCCACCACCACCGCCACCACCACCGCCACACCACCACCGCCACCACCCACCGCCATCACCACCACCATTATCCACACCATTATCACCCACCATTAGCACCACCATTATCACCACCATTATCACCACCATTCTCACCACCATCATCACCACCATTATCACCACCATCATCACCAACATTAATCACCACCATTAGCACCACCAGTAGCACCACCATGTATCACCACCATTATCACCACCATTATCACCACCATTATCACCACCATTATCACCACCATTATCACCACCATTATCACCACCATTATCACCACCATTATCACCACCATTATCACCACCATTATCACCACCATTATCACCACCGTTATCACCACCGTTATCACCACCGTTATCACCTACCGTTATCACTACCGTTATCACTACCGTTATCACTACCGTTATCACTACCGTTATCACTACCGTTATCACTACCGTTATCACTACCGTTATCACTACCGTTATCACTACCGTTATCACTACCGTTATCACTACCGTTATCACTACCGTTATCACTACCGTTATCACTACCGTTATCACTACCATTATCACTACCATTATCACTACCATTATCACTACTATTATCACTACTATTATCACTACTATTATCACTACTATTATCACTACTATTATCACTACTATTATCACTACTATTATCACTACTATTATCACTACTATTATTACTACTATTAATATATGTATGAACAGACAGGAATGGAGAAATGTGTTGAAACAAATGTGTAGTTAACTGTGAACATGGGTACCGGAAAAATGTATATTCATTGTAAAAGCCGGAATAATAAAAAAAAATATTATCATCATCATCATCATCATCATCATCTACTTCTTCTTCTTCTTCCTCTTCTTGGAGGTATGGGCCTCTTGGCCCGTCCGCTCCCCGGTGCACTATATGCTGCAGGTGCAGATCGTCCCTCCAACGTCGTTTTGGTCTTCCTACATTTCTTCGGCCTAGAGGTTTATAATGAAGCATAAAATAATAATAATAATAATAATTATTATTATTATTATCATTATCATTATTATTAACAATATAAAGGGTGATATGAAATAATTCGTGAGTTATACTCATAAAATTAATTATTTAGAATTGCAAAGAAAAAACTTAAAAAAGAGCTATTTAGAAATAAAAATATCGTAGTTAGAATGTAAAAGTAAGTTATGTCCCCGTTTTGTTAGTTTTAGGAATATATTTCGTTACTTAATTGTTCTGGAATTATACTAATATATAATGCAAAAACAAGTTGTAAATGTAGGCAGTGTTCAAGTGAATACAAATCGATGTTCATAGAAAGTGTACAATAATAATTAAACATTCTTCTTGAAAAACGGTTAAAAATAACTAAAGATTTCTTCTAAAAGATAGGTTACTTATTCATTGACAATTTTTGAAATGGCTTGTTGTTATACACAATAACACACAATCACAAGTTATTGCATCATTTCTATAAACATTAACTCAAAGTTGTTTGTTATTTGTGAAAGAAATACAAATGTAGGCCTCTATAATAGTAAAAGTATCTTATGATATACACGGCGTGCGCTGATACGCCTAAATAAATGAAAATTAATGTGATTTTATGTATAGTTGAATAAGTGGAAGGAAAAATAATTATAAATTTATATTTTTAGATACCCAGTGCTGATTACCCGCGTTGCCCGGGAATTTACTTATCCCGATCTTCTTGACATAAATGAGCTGAAATACGAAAATTAATGTGTTTTATGTTTAGTTAAATAAGTAAGAGGAAAAATTTATATCGTAATTATTTTTAGATACCCCGTGCTGTTTACCCGGCGTTGTCTGGGAATCTACTCATCCCGATCTTCTTGGCATAAATGAGCTGAAAGACGAAAATTAATGTACTTCTAATGATTAGTTGAATTAGTAAAATGAAAAATTATTATAAATGTATATCGTGATTATTTCAAGATTCCTCGTGCTGATTACCCGGTGTTGCCCGGGAATCTACTTATCTCGATCTTCTTGGCATAAATAAGCTAAAAGACAAAATTCGTTATTGTGAGTTATCCGTAAAAGAATACCCGTCATGTGCTGCTATGCTTGCACAGGAATCTACGTATTTGCTCGATCTTCTTGGCATCAATGAAAGACAAAAATGGTTATTGTGAGTTATCCATAAGAGATAAACGTATGCTGTCGCGAACTTTCTTGTAGAGATTTTTTGAGATATGCAATTCTGTGCACATTAATTTTGTGTATTTGTTATGGTTTAGGCAGCGTAAGCCATTTAAGCGTCCAAAGAACTACTACGTTTTCAACTACAAAGGGCGATTTTTAAGGGTGTAGGAGTTGAGTATCACAACTCTCTTATAGCCTATGTTCATCCCGGGAATCTCCTGAACATTTTTCAAAAGGCCCCATCACAATCGGATCAACGGTATGACCGCGCATAAAGTACGAACAAATAAACAAAGAAACAAACCAAACATGCATTTTTATATTATGGTACATGTGTACAGAATGCGGCAGAAACAATGACTCTTTTTAAATTGCCCGTCCTTATTGCACACGCCTTCCTAGAGAGTTGATATTGGTACCAATGCGTAGTGCAGTCCAAAGCATTGTCAGCCAGTGTGGAGCGTTGGTCAAACGGACACCGTGCGTTTGCAATAGAAACGTTTTTGAAATGCGGTAACAGTGTGGTACGGACACAACGTTTGTTCCGGCAACATTTTATCATTGGTCGGAATGATCAAGTTCCGTTTCGGAAGTCGATTATGAGATGGGTCCAGCAGTTCAGAGCAACAGCGTCTGTAACAAACAATAAGCCACCTGGTGGCCACGTACGGTTCGCACCTCGAACAACATTGCAAGAGTAAGAGCTTCTTTGTGCTATGTCAACTAGAAATTCGTTTGCCCGATTTATCGGCTTGTGATTTTTTCTGCGGGGATTCATAAAATCCAAAATGTATGCTAACAAGCCAACAACTGTTGAAGACTTGAAAAACAGCATTCACGCCGAAATCGAGGTAATACCAGCTGACACTCTTCGTAAGGTTATGGAGAATGTGCGTGTTCGTGCAGAAGATTGCATCGCTAACAATGGTGGACACCTGAATGTTATTACTTACTTACTTACTCACTGGCACAACAAATGTTTTCGATTTGAAGAAAAAACTCAGATTCCACAAAAAAAAGTAATACATATAGAGAATACATAATTAGAATAATTGCAAGGGTTAAAAGTGAATAGATAGTAAAATAGACTAGTCACAGATTCTCAAAACCCGTAGGTTCATGGCCGCGCGGACATAAGCTCTCCATACATCCCTATCCTCAGCTAATGCTTTCCAATCATTCCCTGTATAATCTACTTCCCTCAAATCATAGTTAATGTTATTCTCCCACCTCATTCTTGGTCTACCAACTGGGCGTTTTCCTTCTGGCTTTCCTAGAAGAAGCTTCCATGCATGTCTTTCATTCCCCATACGTGCAACATGTCCTGCCCATCGCAGTCTACGAGACTTAACTGTTCTTATTATATCTGGCTTTCTATAAAGACCATGCAGTTCATTGTTATGTAGTCTTCTCCATTCACTTGTCTCTTCATCTCTCTTTGGTACAAAAATTTTCCTAAGTACTTTATTCTCAAATACTTGTAATCTCCTTTCCTCCCTTAAAGTAAGAGTCCATGTTTCGCACCCATATAATATAACTGGTAGAATAATAGTTTTATATATTTTCAGTTTAACGTTTTTTGAAAGGAGTTGGGACATCAAGAGTCTCTGCAATGCATAATAGCACGCATTTCAAGAATTGAGCCTATGTTTAATTTCTTTGTGCATCTCATTCCTATTTGTGATTATTGTTCCTAGGTATTTGAATTCAGCCACTTCCTCAAAATTTCCCTCATTTGTCATTAGCTGTCCATTTCCATTATTTAATGAATTTCTACGTGTGACCACATATTTAGTTTTATTGATATTTACTTCCAGTCCTAATTTCTTAGTGTTACTCAACAGTGTGTGCGTGTTGTCCTGAATGACATTACTATTCCAAATTCTGCACACATATTTACCAAGTTATTTAACGAAATGTTTTCAAAATTTATCGGCTCATCACAATTTAGGAACAAGATCACAAGACTCTTCTTTACTTTTGATACCTCAGCACAGGACATGTCTATACCCTGAATCTTACACAATATCTATGACTAGAGCATGGAACTCACTTCCCAGTCATGTCAGGGACTGTCAATCGCTATCATTATTTAAATCCAAATTAACTGATATCTCAAGTTCGACACAATGAAAACATTAACTGCATAACAACTATATAGAGCTTTCCATTAATAATCATCTAGGAAGCTACTTACTTTATTTTATATCATTTTAATTTTATTACATTCTATGTTTTTGTTAGTATTAGCTAGTATTAGATCACATCATCATTGTATTTTGTTTAGTCTGTATTTTAATAATATCTTAAAATTGTAATATGTATGTAATTTTTGTATAATTCTACTATTCGCTGGTTGAGTGGAAGAGAAGGCATGTATTTTTTGTATAATTCTACTATTCGCTGGTTGAGTGGAAGAGAAGGCCTTATGGCCTTAACTCTGCCAGCTAAAATAAAGTATTATTATTATTATTATTATTATTATTATTAGGCCTATTATTATTTACAAAAAGTGGCATGTGCAATTAATAGTAGGATGTGTTCTTTCGAACAGTGTACACTAATAATGTGTAGTTGTATTTCTTCATGACAAAATAACATGTTCAAAAATAGGTCATTGTTTCTGCCGCATCCCGTATTTTGTTTATAGTGAGTTCCTTCTTTTTGTTACAGTAACATGACGTCTAAATGAATATATATATATATATATATATATATATATATATATATATATATTATTTGAACAAGTTTTACAACCTGCGTGTTACCCTGTGGGTATATCGGAGGATATTTAGTTTACAATTAATAGGGTTTATTTAAGTGTCTGGAATATTTCGCTTATGTACTTTTTTGTTCATGGCATTTTAATAACTTTCCGTAGCACTATGTTTGGGTTCTTGATGAGCACTGGTCTGTTCTTTTCTATATATATAGGCACGCCGTAGCGTAGAGGTTAAGGCACTGAGCTACAAGCCGGAAGGTCGAGGGTTCAAGTCCCGTTGGGGGTCAGGATTTTTAAACTGACCCAAACCCTCTGGCGGCACTATGGCCCTGGGGTCGACTCAGCCTCTAACGGAAATGAGTACCAGACGCTTGTTCTGGGGTAAAGGCGGCCGTCACGCACGGCTGACAACCCGGCTGACATAAAAAGTGCCGATTGTCTAGAAAAAGTGGGAGCCTTAACCTCCTACTACCCCAAGGGCCTCCGGGTCTGTTGTGGGATCACTTTACTAATATATATATATATATATATATATATATATATATATATGTTATAATTATAACATCGATAAAGCGTCACAGCTATAAAGTAAAAATATTCTCTTTAATTTGCTTACTTTTTATAGTCAGCTACTAGGTGGCAGTGAAGACCGAGTTCTCGCGACATCTAGTAGTAATGGAGAATATAATATACATATATAAGAAAAATAAGTGTTTGAATTGGATTAGGCTGGTGGTGTAATGGATAACACGCTGGGGTATCGACCCAGAGTTCCGGGTTCGAATCCCGTCCAGGGACTTATTTTTCTTATCATACATATATATGGTAATGATGAACAGACTGTTGAACATGTTATTGTCGACTGTCCATCTCACGGATATAAGCGATACATTCTGGAAGTTCGTTTAGCCTAATTGAATGTAATCAAGTTATACGTAATCCAACAATTGATATTTTAAAAAAAGAAAATGTTTCACAGCGTTTAAAACATATGTTAATACTATTTTTCACCACATTGTAATTAATCATTACACTGAGCAAAAAAAAATAAACTTTTTTTTTTGTCTCAGAAAGAAAAATATGTGATTCTGATAGTATTTTTTCTCCTGAATTCAAATATGATATCAGTTTTCTCCATCGCGCAAGGTTTCCGAGAGACAGGTATTTATAATTTCAAACACTTTAATATTTTCTACATTCGTATCTACACAACATTCGAACATTCGGACTCACCTGGAATCTACGAAATGACAATTTTCTGCTATATTTGGCCTGGGGAGTATCCCTCTTGATGGTCCAACAATAATCTGCCAGCATATTAGGATTCCATTTGCCTTGATATCTCTTTTCCATAGCTGAAACCATTTGAGTTAGCACATTTGGTTTTATTTTAGAATGGACAAATGGACGAAAAAACGTTTATTAAAAAAATAATTATTTAAATCCATTGATTGAAATTTAAATAAAAAAACTGTGGGTGATGGAGAAATTCCGAATACATATTTGAAACAATAAACTATCATAATTCTAATTACATCAAAACTAACTACAAAAAGATTATTTACGATAAAAAAACTGCATAAGTACAACTAATGGTGCTCGTGAGACAAAAATCATGTTGACCAGTGTAATTACTACTTACGTTGTTATATTAGTTCTTGTTTCGTGTATTTGTTGTTTTTATTTCATTTCAATTTTGTAACAATGTTTATCTTCAATTTTATTTTTTATTATAACTACAGCTTTATTATTCATTTGTAAAATAGGGCTCTAAATCTTGGAGATTTGATAAATAAATTAATAACATCACGTATTTAAATTCAAAGTACTAGAAAATGATCTTATTGTCGATAATGAAAACATTCAACACCGCTGTATATTGGGTGATAATATTGTGATGGATTGTTGATCTTTTGCTTAAATTACCGCCTTTGAATTCCGCGGGCTGCAGCAGAACTACTTATAAGCCAATAGGAGTTAGAGTCAGGTCGTGGGCAGCCAGCAAACGACCTCTCCAGATGTGCTTTCTGCAGAAAGTATTTTCCAGAGGAGTCGATTCCAGAAGAATCTGACTATCCCTCTCGAGGCTTCCACTCGACTGGGGTCCAGAATATTCCTACCCTCGCATGTATAGATCTGAGTAGGTACAATTGGGTTGCGGTAACTAACAATCTATTTTTTACCCACTTAACCCTTAAATTGGCAAAACACAAATTTCCTCTGTTAGTTATTTGAATGTGGCGAACCGCACAGAAAACTGAATCTTGTGTAACTGTTATTATTAGGTATATTGTAAAATTAGACACGCATGTAAGTGGTTTCTTTTCGTTCGTTTTCTTCTGATTTATTAAAAATATTAAATTAATTAAACCAACTTATGTATCCAAATGGATACATTACGAATTTAAGGGTTAAACACAACTTAAATGCAACAAATATCCAAATATTTTAAATACCAGTTACTATATTTAAATAATGATTCTTGAGTAAACAGCACACTTTTATTCGTTAAATAGTCCTAACAAATGCCACTCTTGATTTCCAAATCCTCTAGATAATTCGGAAATCACTCGTGGCATTACTTATGATAGTTTTATTGTCTCACACAATGCATTAAGCATGTTCATCACCTCTGAATAATAAATGTTATTTAAATGATTTTAATTTATTATTAACAAACAAATCGGCACCGGTGCGCTAGTGGTTATGCTCCTTGCCTCTGGTCCCGAGGATCGCGGGTTCAAACCCGGCCGGGGTCGATGGATTTTTTAGGATGGAAAAATCCAAGGAGCAAGTCCTCCGGGAGGGACTTTAAGCCAGAAGATTTTCAGGCTCGTAAAAGATCCTTAAGCATCAATAAAAAGGTCTCTAAGCAGAATTTACCGAATTTTCCCGTCCCGTCCTAGTACTACCTACTGGATTTTTTCATGTTGAGACTTGAAAGTAGTTTTGAAGTTCCTGGCCCGACAGGTTACTGGCCCGACGCTAAGTAGTCCAGTGGTAGGGCTGCTACCTTCTAATCTTTTAGAATACCGCATTTACTCAGTACCCGATGGAACGGTTATACCGCCGTGACTCGATCCTCAGAGCCTCGTTTGTGAAAACGGGTTGTACCACGAGAAGGTGAGGATGAGAATTGGGTAGGAGAGGTTATACGTCACTACCCCAGAGACTTAGATCTGCTGAAATGAGATATCTTCGGAGGACTGCAGGATACACACTACTAGATCACAACAAAAAAAAATGAAGACATCTTAGAAGAATTACACATGGAACCTTTAGAAAACCAAATTTCTGATTATAAGTCAAGATGGATGCAACATGTTCATCGAATGGAAGATCACAGAATACCGAAAGAAATGTTAAAATATCAACCTGCAGGAAGAAGAAGACCAGGACGTCCACTCAAAAGACTTTTGGATGGTGTTTCTCTTGAGGCCGAAACAGGTCAACAAATGGCCTAAATTCGTGAATGTACTATGATGATGATGATAGTACTACCTTGGTTTCCCAGATGTCAGTATGAGGCGGAACGCTGACCACGGGCTACTGCAATGACATCTATACGAAAGCAAGTGTAACTAAATTAGTATGGTTCAAATTCTTCTCTTTAGGGGGAAAGCGCCTTAATCTTTGAGGAAAACAAGGGCTTTCAAGAATTAACAAACATTCCATTTAAGAAGATCTGGAATGTCCCATATCGCAGTTATCAAAATTCTGCTGATAAAGAACATATTTTATTTTAATTAAATGGGAGCAACATGTTCCACCCAGACATTACTCTTTGAAGTCATTCTGGTATTTGGTGTCTTGTTATTTTTGAGATTCTGTACTTTAACTTTAAAATAATTCACTCATCGTCAACATAATTATTAAAATCTTAAAAAAAATTAATGCAGAGTATATTATTGCAATCAGCCTCATGGTCTCGTGCTCAGAGCTTCTGGCTGCAGTTCATGAGGTCACGCGTTGGATTGCCGATCAGATCACGAAAAGTTTTCCTAACAGAGAGTTATTCCTGTGTCACCCATGATCGGGTAGGTTTAAGGACTCTCCTGGTGCTTCATTATTACTTATCCCCATCATTTAGTCGGAGTAACGCAGGGCTGACAACCCGGCTGACTTCAAGTGCTGATTGTCCAGAAAAGTGGAAGCCTTAACCTCCTACTACCCCAAGGGCCTCCTGAGGCCTGTAGTGGGATCACTTTACTTTACTTTTACTAACGTAACTACTCCTTCCAGGCATCTTAGATGTGGATTATAATTCCTCCAATTCCAGAAGAGACTGCCAGAAATGTTGCAAGACAACTTGGTGACATTGGATAAAACATGTTAATGGGGCCTCACAGTAAATTTACAAAAAACAGAATATCTGGCAATAAATAGCAATGGACGAGAAAATTTAATATTGGAAGAAGGAATCCAAATAAAGCAAGTGAAACAAACTAAATATTTGGGAATAATTATGGATAACATTGAAGTTATAGGCAAAGAGAACATAAAACATATAATTGAATTGAGTAGCAAAATAATATCATCGTTAAATTCCATATGGTGGGATAAGCATATTTGGAAAGACACAAAAAAATATATTGGTAAAACATTGGTGGAATCTGTTGCAATGTATGGAAGTGAGGTATGGACAATCAATAAGTACTACAAGAATAGACTAATAGCTCTAGAAATGGATTATTTACGGAGAAGTGCCAGAAAGTCTAGATTAGAACATGTCACAAATAAGGAAATTAGAAACATAATGGAAGCAGAAGAAAGCATAATTGAAAGAATTGAGGAGAAGGAATTAAAGTGGTTGGGGCATGTCTTAAGAATGGAAGATGAGCGATGGCCGAAGCAACTATATGAATGGCATCCGAACAGAAAGAAGAAAAGAGGGAGACCAAAGTTAACATGGAAGGAAAACATGAAGACAGTAATGCAAGCTAGAGGGCTAAGCATCGAAGATGCCCAAGACGGTAGGCTTTGGAGGTTTGGCACGGGAAGACGGCAGCAGCTGTAAAAACCCGAAGATAGATAGATACATTGATATTATTTTGGAATCGCTCCAAGGAAATAAACAACTTTGTCCATACGAATAATAATTGTTGCCATTCCCGAACCTGGGAGTCTGTCCGCTCTTAAAGCGATCCTCGTCAAAAACAAAACCATGTGACCTGCTCGCTTGTCATTGGTTACGGACACCGACGTACGATGTAGAAGCAATAAGTACGCGAAAAATTATTCTCTTCATTAAATTAGAAACATTTCCTCTGAATATACTTCTTAATTCTTCGTGAATGAAATATAGAACATATTCTAAAATATACCTAATCAATAATTACAACTTAAATAATCTATTACATAT
Source organism: Diploptera punctata (assembly GCA_030220185.1). Lineage (NCBI taxonomy): Eukaryota > Metazoa > Arthropoda > Insecta > Blattodea > Blaberidae > Diploptera > Diploptera punctata. The sequence goes on along the minus strand of JASPKZ010010680.1, from coordinate 2,748,567 downwards.
TATGGATGGTATTGGCCGATAGCGAGGAGATACTAAAAGGACAATACGCACACACTATTGAGTAACATTAAGAAATTAGGACTGGAAGTAAATATCAATAAAACTAAATATATGGTCACACGTAGAAATTCAGTATATAATGGAAATGGACAGCTAATGACAAATGAGGGAAATTTTGAGGAAGTGGCTGAATTCGAATACCTAGGAACAGTAATCACAAATAGGAATGAGATGCAAAAAGAAATTAAACATAGGCTCAATTCTGGAAATGCATGCTATTATGCATTGCAGAGACTCTTGATGTCCCAACTCCTTTCAAAAAACGTTAAACTGAAAATATATAAAACTATTATTCTACCAGTTATATTATAATGGTGCGAAACATGGACTCTTACTTTAAAGGAGGAAAGGAGACTACAAGTATTTGAGAATAAAGTACATAGGAAATTTTTTGGACCAAAGAGAGATGAACAGACAGGTGAATGGAGAAGACTACATAACAATGAACTACATGGTCTGTATAGTAAGCCAGATATAATAAGAACAGTTAAGTCTCGTAGACTGCGATGGACAGGACATGTTGCACGTATGGGGAATGAAAGACTTGCATGGAAACTTCTTGTAGGAAAGCCAGAGGGAAAACGCCCAGTTGGTAGACCAAAAATGAGGTGGGAGAATAGCATTAACTATGATTAGAGGGAAGTAGATTATACAGGGAATGATTGGAAAGCATTAGCTCAGGATAGGGATATATGGAGAGCTTATGTCCGTGCGGCCATGAAACTACGGGTTCGATAGTGCCAGTTAGTAAGTAAGTATTTGAGTAATGCTTCATCGATTCTGATGCAACAAAATGGCTAAAAGAATCGAGTCTTCTGTTGCTCTGTCGCCATCTAAATTTTTAAAACACAAGTGTGACCAGGGTCAAAGAACAGTTATTAATAATAATAATAATAATAATAATAATAATAATGATTTATTTTAGCTGGCAGAGTTAAGGCCATAAGGCCTTCTCTTCCACTCAACCAGCGAATAGTAAAATTATACAAAAATTACGTACATATTACAATTTTAAGATATTAAAATACAGACTAAACAAAATACAATGTTATTAAAGTATTATATATTATTTAAATGTATTTCACAAGTTCAGTGAAAACTCTGACCAACTTCTCGTAATCTACCCCATTCAACGATCACATACTTACTTACTCACTGGCACTATCGAATCCGTAGGTTCATGGTCGCGCGGACATAAGCTCGCCATATATCCCTATCCTGAACTAATGTTTTTCAATCATTCCCTGTATAATAATCTACTTCCCTCAAATCAAAGTTAATGTTATTCTCCCATCTCATTCTTGGTCTACCAACTGGGCTTTTCCCTCTGGCTTTCCTACAAGAAGCTTACATGAAAATCTTTCATTCCCCATACGTGCCACATGTCCTGCCCATCACAGTCTACGAGACTTAACTGTTCTTATTACATCTTGCTTCCTATAGAGACCATGTAGTTCATTGTTAAGTAGTCTTCTCCATTCACCTGTTTGTTCATCTCTCTTTGGTCCAAAACTTTTCCTAAGTATTTTATTCTCAAATACTCGTAATCCCCTTTCCTCTCTTAAAGTAAGAGTCCATGTTTCGCACCCATATAATATAACAGGTAGAATAATAGTTTTATATATTTTCAGTTTAACGTTTTTTTGAAAGGAGTTGGGACGTCAAGAGTCTCTGTAATGCATAATAGCATGCATTTCCAGAATTGAGCCTATGTTTAATTTCTTTGTGCATCTCATTCCTATTTGTAATTATTGTTCCTAGGTATTTGAATTCATCCACGTCCTCAAAATTTCCCTCATTTGTCATTAGCTGTCCATTTCCATTATATAATGTATTTCTACGTGTGACCATATATTTAGTTTTATTGATATTTACTTGCAATTCAACGATCACATATCTTATATATTTCACACGTGCTCCCTGTTAATGCGGATGGCGAAAGGATAATTATTGGCGTTTGTTTATGTTAGGATGACTCTAAGAGCGGATACGGTATAGTAGCTTGGATAGGCGTGGCTTGGCAGGGTTACCATGGAAACTGACTGAGATGGTATCGCACTATTAATCACCATTCGGGGCTGGTATTGTAGTGTCGCAGCAACCTGTACCACTACATGAGTTTTTTCCGTAGTATATGCCAGCCCAGTCAATTTCAGATAACTGTAGAGGCTAAAATAATTACATTTATAAAGATATAACATTATGTTGACAGGATAATAATCATATTTACATAGATCTAATGAAAACAATAATAAATTGTTGGTCCAATTCTCGCCTTTTCTAACTTTTTTCTGGTACTTTTATGCAATTTTCACAGCACAATTTATAATTTGGTTTACTTTTCAATTCTCAAGAAACTTATCAAAAAGGTAAAGTGATGCCACTACAGTGCACAGACGAAGGGTATGAAAGCAGTAGGTATTTCATACTCAGCACATTATATTATGAGGGATTGTACTATAACTTACCTTCATTTAGACGGTGAGCGGGCGTGTTAGTTCCGAGTCTGGCGGACACACTTAATCATCACCCTTACCTCACAGTGAACTACGAAACATTAAAATATAAAGTAACTAAACTGAATAAGAAGAACAAATTTAATTACCGTAAAACACAAAATATAAAACATAAAATTGAATACGCCTGAAATAATCTACAGATGCTAGTGACATCCTAAATTCTCAGGTAGTAAGCAATTGTATCGCTTGCGATTCCCCGTGCCCTCCTTCGTCCCTTGCTTTCATTCTCCTCGTCTGTGGACTATACAAGCCATAGAAGACCCTTAGGGGTAGATGGATGTTGAGACTCCCATTGTTTTCTAGACAATCGGCACTTGATGTCATCCGGGTTGTTATCCTTGCGTTACGGCCGCCTTTATACCCAGAACAAGCGTCCGGTACTCATTTCCGTTAGAGGCTGAGTCGACCCCAGGAAAATTGTTCCACTAAAATATTTTGGAGAGTTTAAATACCAGGGACACGAACTCTCAACCTCCCGGTTGTTAGCTATTGTCTTAACCAGCTATGCTAACATATGTTTGTCCTGGTGAGTGAAAGAGAAGGCCACATGGCCTTAATTTCGATCCGATTGAGGGTCTTTCCACTTTTCAGCGGTTGCCCTTTTACCAGCCGGCTGCTGGCCCTTCACATCCACGGGTGTCAATCACAGAGGTAGATGATCAACAGCCAGTGTAGGGGTGACATGTGGTTAGCATGTCGAGTCCCCCAGCCGTTATAGCTGGTTCCTCAACCTGGAGCCGCTACTTATTGTAGCTACTCAATTGCCTCACGATGCTGGGTGGGCACCGGTCCCATACTGGCCGAAATACCATGAGAAAATTTCTTCCCCCATGGAGACTCGAACCAGCGCAAGTCCCGTAGCTCTGCGCCAAGGCTTCCTACTTTAACCGCTCGGCTACGGCGCGGGACGCCTTAATTCCACCAGGCTAAATAAACCTATCTATCTATCTAAGGCGTGCCACCGATTGAAAGTTTTCAACATTGAATTATATAATTTCAGTTAGTAGTGATCATGTCAGTAGTGGACCTGTCTGCTCTCAGTGAACAAGGGACTGAAAACAATACAAATACAGGACAATGCGAAATATGAGTGCATTATCTCTTTTTAATTGAACTGGAATCAGTAGCAGCGTATTTATAGAACACTTTTGACTACAACCAACGATGACAATGACCTTTAATCATGTAACTTTGTTAGTTTTAAATTTTAATTTAAGGTAATAACAGGTAATACAAATTACCTTATAATAAAAGTACAGTTTTCCTCGAAATTTCTCGTCAGCGAATGTAAATTTAACATTTTCCAATAATGTTATTTTAACACTTACTTACTTACTTACTTACTTACTTACTTACTTACTCACTGGCACTATCGAACCCGTAGGTTCATGGCCGCACGGACATAAGCTCTCCATACATCCCTATCCTGAGCTAATGCTTTCCAATCATTCCCTGTATAATCTACTTCCCTCAAATCATAGTTAATGTTGTTCTCCCACCTCATTTTTGGTCTACCAACTGGGCGTTTTCCTTCTGGCTTTCCTACAAGAAGTTTCCATGCACGTCTTTCATTTCCCATACGCGCAACATGTCCTGCCCATCGCAGTCTACGGGACTTAACTGTTATTATATCTGACTTCCTATAAAGACCATGTAGTTCATTGTTATGTAGTCTTCTCCATTCACCTGTCTGTTCATCTCTCTTTGGTCCAAAAATTTTCCTAAGAACTTTATTCTGTTATTATAACACAGTTCCAATAATGGATGACAGGTCATCGGTTGATTAATGACTTTGACATCATCCGATTCCTAATAGCTAATTTTGTCGGTCCATCTAATCTCCTGGTGGTAGATGTTTCTCCTTCATGTATAAACATATTCCCCTACTCCAGGAGGTTTTAGGTCTTCCTCTGTCTCGTCTTCCCTCAGGTTTTCCATTCCAAAACAGATTTTGCTAGTCGATCCTCTTCAATTCGCTGTATATGTCCGTACGATCTTAATTGCTGAGTTTTAATAAAATGGATCATATTATAATAATGATATCGTGAAAAGAAAAATTAATGTCTGGACCAGGAATCGAATCGTGGGCCTCCAGTTCTCCAGACTAGTGTGCAGCCCACTACACCATTCTAAACCTGGCACAAACACTAACAATTCTTTCCACATACACAAATCTATAATTCTCGTTTCGTCCGCTGTCAGGTAGGTGTCCTGGATCAGACAATTTTCTTTTCACGATATCACGAAATCTAAATTTAAATTTTCTCTAAACTCGACTTCATTATTATCCAGTGTAAGATATATATATTAATTGGTGTTTCCCGTATAATGTATCATATTTATATTATTATTATTATTATTATTATTATTATTATTATTATTATTATTATTATTATTATTATTATTATCGTATCATTATTGTTATTACCCTATAAAATGTTGTTTGTACATGACATTTACATTGCTACATTTATTGTATCTTTAACTGTTTATAATTAGTATAGTGTATATCTATATTTGTCGAATATTTATTTGTATTTGTGCTGGTTGAGTGGAAGAGAGGGCCTTATGGCCTTAACTCTGCCAGAATAAATAAAGTATTATTATTATTATTATTATTATTATTATTATTATTATTATTATTATTATTATATTATTATATCATTATAATGATATTATAATATGAACCATTATTGGAACTGTGTTAAAATAACAGTATTGGAAAATGTTAAATAACATAATTTACTGTTTATAAAAGTGGTGGTGTAAAATTCTGAAATATAGATACTTCTAAACGAAGCCGGCCATTGGCGATGGTAGTGACACCTACCTTACAGCGGACGAAACGAGAATTATTGATTTGTATATATGGAAAGAATTGTTAATGTTTGTGTCAGGTGTAGAATGGTGTAGTGGGCTGCACACTAGTCTGGAGAACTTGAGGTCAACGGTTCGATCCTGGTTCAGACATTAATTTTTCTTTTCACAATATCATTATAATATTATAATATGAACCATTATTGGAACTGTGTTAAAATAACAGTATTGAAAAATGTTAAATAACATCGTTTACTGCTTATAAAGGTGGTGGTGTAAAATTCTGAAATATAGATACTTCTAAACGAAGCCGGCCATTGGCGATGGTAGTGACATCTACCTGACAGCGGACGAAACGAGAATTATAGATTTGTATATATGGAAATAATTGTTAATGTTTGTGCCAGGTGTAGTGGGCTGCATACTAATCTGGAGAACTTGAGGTCCACGGTTCGATTCCTGGTTCAGTCATTAAGTTTTCTTTTCACGACATCATTATAATATTAGAACGTAAATTTGTTGTTTAAAAAGTTCAGTAATTCTTCTCCATATTACTTCATACATTTACATGCCCCACGCCACATGTGGCATAACCTGTGACATAACCTGTTGGGAGAGGGATATCACACACATACGTTTTGACTTGGAGGGTCTTCCCGAATGAGTGAACAGCTCAGTCTAATACCTCCGCCATTACACGTACCTAGCGAATACGACGATCGTTTGGGCCATGACGTTTCTTAAAGGCGAGAAAACCCCGAAAACAAAAATCACCTAGAAAACTTGTCCCATTTGGAATCGAACCCGGCTCCTGCATATGGGGAGTTCAGTACTATAATTCTTATTTGGAAGATACTGGTGTCAATCAACCTGAGGACTATTTTCTTTGCTTTCTCAGTCGAAGAACTCATTCCATAACCATGTTATGGTATACCCTAATATTAAAATTAAGTCGTCTCAATAGACGCGTGGCTAGCGATCGCGACTGCCCTGACGGGTTCGAATCCTGGCGGTTCCAGAGGTTGGATCCCACCGGGATTTTTCGGATTTTTTCCTCGAGGTTTCCTCGTATCCAGAATTTCATCTCACCAACACTTTTCTTCGTGTAATTTTATTTGTCATTCATTTCATGTCACCCTTCGCCTTTCTGTTGTTAGATAAAAACATTTTGCTGACTGTATTTTATTCCAATAAAACTAAATATATGGTCACACGTAGAAATTCAGTATATAATGGAAATGGACAGCTAATGACAAATGAGGGAAATTTTGAGGAAGTGGCTGAATTCAAATACCTAGGAACAATAATCACAAACAGGAATGAGATGCACAAAGAAATTAAACATAGGCTCAATTCTGGAAATGCGTGCTATTATGCATTGCAGAGACTCTTGACGTCCCAACCCCTTTCAAAACGTTAAACTGAAAATATATAAAACATATTATTCTACCAGTTATATTATATGGTTGCGAAACATGGACTCTTACTTTAAGAGAATAAAGGAGATTACAGGTATTTGAGAATAAAGTACTTAGGAAAATTTTTGGACCAAAGAGATATGAACAGACAGGTGAATGGAGAAGACTACATAACAATGAACTACATGGTCTTTATAGGAAGCCAGATATAATAAGAACAGTCAAGTCTCATAGACTGCGATGGGCAGGACATGTTGCACGTATGGGGAATGAAAGACTTGCATGGAAGCTTCTTGTAGGAAAGCCAGAGGGAAAACGCCCAGTTGGTACACCAAGAATGAGGTGGGAGAATAACATTAACTATGATTTGAGGGAAGTAGATTCTACAGGGAATGATTGTAAAGGATTAGCTCAGATAGGGATGTATGGAGAGCTTATGTCCGCGCGGCCATGAACCTACGGGTTCGATAGTGCCAGTGAGTAAGTATTTTATTCCTATCTCCCTCCTTTCGCAGTGTCCAAGATTCATTCCCATATAACAGTCCTGTAGCTGCCATAACCATTATTGTTCTTGCTATAATTACTGTGATTTTATGGACATGTGCTAGCTTATTTATCTTTATCCTTGTCATACGTAATGTGACGACATAAGTATAATTGTAGCTAGAGACTTGTTCCACTAATATCCGGGAGCCATTTTCCTATCCGCCACCTGGAGTCGCATGCTCTGGGGATTACAGACTCCCCGAGTACATTGCAATGGCTTGGGCATGTAAAATTAGAATGGAAGTGGAAAGATTGACAAAGGAAGAGATGCGATGGACATCAGATGGGACTGGAAGATAAAATGGAAACTGAACAAATGCTTCAAGAAGATACAAAGAACTGAAAGGACTACAACATTATTTTTACAGCATTATGAATCAGGCAAAATTATGCAGGAACGAGAAAAATATCAAAATTTGTTTACTCTTAATAAATTGATAATTGTAATAAACAAATGTTGTTAAACTATTAAAAAGTAATAATAATAATAATAATCATAGTACATTCACGAATTTAGGCCATTTATTGACCTGTTTCGGCCTCAAGAGAAACACCATCCAAAAGTCTTTTGAGTGGACGTCCTGGTCTTCTTCTTCCTACAGGTTGATATCTTAACATTTGTTTGGGTATTCTGTGATCTTCCATTCGATGAACATGTTGTATCATCTTGACTTATAATCAAAAATTTAATAATAATAATAATAATAATAAGTTGTTCGACAAGGATGTGGACTATCTCCATTCTAATTTAATATATATATATTAACAGAATAGTGCAAAAATGGAAACAAACAGTAAATAGTGGAATTTCAATAACTAGGAATGAAATAATTCAAGCAATATTTTGTGCTGATGATCAAATAATATTATCAGATTCCGAAGATAGCTTACAAATAGCAGCGTATCAATTATTCAAAATTGCCAGCAAATATAATATGAAAATTTCCACTTCAAAATCCAGAACAATGGCAATGTGTGGAAAAAACATACAACGGGTGAAAATTGAGATTGATGGAAAAATTATAGAACAAGTGTCAGATTTCTCTTACTTAGGAAGTGTATTTGCAGAGTATAAGAGTGGCATTGATTCAAAATTACAAAAATATAATAAAATGAATGGGGTAATACGAAGACACTTTGGTAAACAGATGAGGACAGAGACAAACTAAGATTACATAACATCACATCAAAAGCTGCTCTAAAATACGGAAGTGAAATTTGGATTTTAAAAAAAAGAAACTCTCATAAACTTCAAGTAAGCCAAATGCGCTTCTTACGATCATTGTTAGGAGTTAATAGACTGGATCACCAAAGGAACACTATTATCAGAGGAAAACTTGGAGTAACAAGTTTAAATGAAGATATACAAAGATACCAACAAGAATGGAAAAATCATCTGAGGAGAATGGCAAGAAATAGACTTCCAAAATTGGCATTCCAATATACCCCAACTGGACATAGGGACCAAGGAAGACCAAACATCGGTGGAAAGATCAAGACCACCTTCGCTAGGTTTACCGTACAGGCCACATGGCCTAAAACGAATTTGTTCATGATGATGATAATGATGATGATAATAATAATAATAATAATAATAATAATAATAATAATAATAATAATAATAATAATAATAATAATAATAAATAAACGTGCATGTATTGATGTCACTTATTTATGCGAAAGTTAATCATTGTATGTTTCTATTTCTGCAGATGAGGATATGATATGGTATCTATCACATTTATTACCACAAGCACACTTATCGTCTGCCTCGTGGAATGATTTATTTCCACACATTTTGTGGTGGTATCCGTGAACCGCTAGGGATGACACGAAGTGGCAAAGATGTTGGTATGTGCCTGTCCAGGTCCGGTTCACCGTAGCTTCCGTTGTGAAGTTTGTCCCATGTTAGGTCTAGACCATAAGTGAGTATGGGGACTATCTAGGTGTCAAAAATTACCGTAGCAGATTTTAATTATAGCTTAGTTATTTCTCTTATGTCATGTATTGTGCTTTTGTGGCCGCTATTACTCTTTGTTTAGTATGTATTCTTCTTCTGCTTCACTTCACGGGCTAGGCAAAACTTGCCTGTTCCGCCTCACAGTTGTTCTGTCCATCTTTCCACTGGCCTTCCTACATTCCTTGAACCTTTTGGCTTGCAGTTGAATGCTGCTCTCGGTAATCTTGATACATTCATTGTTTCCACATGTGTAAACCATTTCTCTCTATATTCTTTGATTTTCTCATTTAATGGATATATATTTAACTCTGTATTTATATCTTCATTATTTATCCTATCCAATCTTGTGGAGCGTTTTGTTCTTCTAAGGAAGTTCATTCACTTTGTATTCTACTTTATAATTTTTTGGTCATTACCAAAGTTTCGCTCCCATAAAGTAATGAAGGAACTGCCAATGTTTCATAAAACTTCAATCTAGTATCTCTTCTTGTTTTATTCTTTAATGTTTTATGTATAGTTCCGCATATCATTTGAAATTTCGATAGTTTCATATTTATGTCTCTTTCAGTTTTTGTGTTTATAGTAAAATTGTAACCCAAATAATTAAAATTAGTTACTTGATTCAGAAGTTTGCTGTCTATTACGATTTTTTATCTTATATGTTCGTTTCCCCAAAATGACATTTTTTTTTCTTTTGATATTTTAAAATTATATTCTTGGCATAATTGATAGGCCTTTGATAAAGTGTCTAGACCAAAATTATGGAACATATTAAGTGAAAAGGAATTCCACTACACTTGATAGCAGTAATTAAGAAAATGTATAAGAAAACAAAAATAAAAATAAATCAAAGGGAACCAATACATATAACAGGAGGAGTTAGACAAGGCTGTCCACTATCAACCACTCTTTTTAACATTTATTTCGACGACCTGATAAGATAATGGAAGCAAATGACGACTGGGGCAATTAACTTAGGAAATATAGTAATAAAAACAGTAGCCTTTACAGATGATCAGATTTTAATAGCAAAAACAGAGGACGAACTACAAAGAATGATATATAAACTAAATTATATATCAAAAAGATACAACATGGAAATATACTGACAAAAATAAAAAAACAATGGCCTTCAAGGGCGCTCATCCAGTTCGGACAAAGATAATATTAGAAAATAAACCAATAGAACAAGTAGTAAGATATAACTTCCTAGGTTGCGAAAATTTCATACACAGCGGAAACACATATAAATAACAAACTAAATAAGTTTAATTATATAACAGGAACACTAAAAAGAACTTTGAAAAATAAAGCCAGGAAAGACTCTATAATGAAATTATACAAGACAATAGCAGTGCCTATTATTACTTATGGATCCGAAACATGGACAGTGACAACACAACAATCCGCCGGAATACAAGCTGCTGAAATGATATTCCTCAGACCAAGAGCGGGATATCAAAGAACAGACAAAAACCATAACACAGAAATAAGACAACAACTAAAAGTAGAGGAATTAAACACAACAGTAGAGAAATACAGAACAAACTGGAAAGAACACTTGGCTAGGATGACAGACTAGAATACCAAAAGCAGCATAAAACTATTCACCATGAGGAAGAAGAAGTTTGGGAAGACCAAGGAACATTGGAAAGAGCAGCAATTTGGAGCCGGAGCAGGCTAGTTAAATAAGCCTAAACCGTGAAGAAGGAGAAGAAGAAGGCACAACTGATTTAATTGATGTAAAGAGTACTGCAAATTATTTTCATTTTCTTGAATAATAACCACATAGTCAGCATACATTATAGCAGTATGTATTCTGAATGACTTTATTGTTATCTGTAGGGTCAAGCCAAGGTATTTGACATGGTTAACAGTTGTAGCGGTTCTTCTTTTAGGAATAATTTGTCAACCTGAGTATTTTTCTATCTTTTCTAAAAAATTATAAATCAAATCACGAATGAAACATGGTATCCCAAAGATCAGATCACAGACAGATGTCTCAGAATTTAAAACATTTAAGTTTCCTAACAAAAAATTGAAACCGGAACTTTTTAATATAATATGGTCATGGTTGTTAGGTACTGTGGTCATGACCTTTATTGAATACCTTCGCTTCTTTATTTGAAAAATAACTACTCAAATGTTCCATAGTTTTTCCATTTGTCGACTGTTTTATAAGACATCAAATTACTGAAATGATTCTTAGAATGAGAATTTATTTGTACGAAAAACAAATGATTTGTTACTAGAGGATTGTTCAAACGAATTTGACACAACTGAAAGTACAAAAATAAACTATAAGGTTACCTTTTAACTGGAATGTAAAATGTATTCTAATAACTTATGACGCCGAGTTAAAATGAATACTTAAGAACCATTTTGTATGCGACAGAAATAGCATTATGAATCATCTTGCATCAAACACGAGATGTTTTGGCATTTACATATTTTATTGTTATTGGCAATCAACCAAATTGATCTACTAGGACTCAAACTCAGGTGTTTACTTCCGCTGGTGCTGTTTCCTGTTCACGTCACGATGAAATGCGATCTTAACTTTAGAAATCCAACTTCAGACCTCACGTTGGGCACTGAGAACAAGCAATGGGGAGGAAAATTCAATCTTACTGAAAGAGGAATCTGAACATATAAACACAGCTATTATTAAAATATATATACAGTCAATATGCCCATTTCACCAATAAATGTTTAAAATGGTCAACTAGTTTCTACAGCCAAGCTGTCATTCTCAAGACCAGATATTGACTGAAGACAATATAGATAAAAAATAAAGATACAAATTCAGTTAAAAACAAACTACGTCACATGACGCAATCATTCAGCCCCCTCTTTTCTCTAATTGATAAAAAAGAGGATTAGTTTTATTATGTTTTACCTTCACTCGTGAATGATTGCGTCATGTGACGTAGTTTGTTTTTAACTGAATTTGTATCTTTATTTTTTATCTATATTGTCTTCAGTCAATATCTGGTCTTGAGAATGACAGCTTGGCTGTAGAAACTAGTTGACCATTTTAAACATTTATTGGTGAAATGCGCATATTGACTGTATATATATTTTAATATTATATCACCAAGAAGATCAATTGTGTACTAAATACAGCTATTATTGTTGGAATATTTCATGAAAAATAACTTATTTTCATATAAAAGTAATAATAATAATAATTTTATTACGAATACTCCACAATACAGTGTTTCTCCTTCAACCCAATGTGATTTGTTGAGAATTTTCCTCATCATTCAAGGTTTTCTCTAACCAATCTTAGTAATTAACATGAATTAAAAAAAAATATACATAACTGACTACAGAATTGTAGATAATAATAATAATTATTATTATTATTATTATTATCATTATTAATATTATTATTCATCATCATCATCATCACCACTCCAGGGATTAGGCAATTGCCCGTTCCGACTTCATAATGCATCAGCCCAACGTCTTCTAGGTCTTCCAACATCACGTCTTCCTCTTGCTTGATAATTTCTTGCTAACAATGGATATCTCTCCTTACTCATTCCATCCATGTGATCAATCCATTTCTGTCTGTAATTCGTGACTTTATCCAATAAAGGCTGTACTTTCAATTCTTCTCTTACATCCTCATTTCTTATTCTATCAAGTCTTGTACATCCTTTTACTTGTCTTAGGAACCTCATCTCCGCCGTCTGTATTCTATCCTTCTGACTTTTCACTGGAGCCCAAGTTTCACATCCACACAATATTGTGGGAACCGCCATAACATTATACATTTTTATATTGGTTTCTTTTCTAATTTTATTTTTGAATGTTCTCTGTATTGTTCCACACACCGTCTGAAATTTATTTATTTATATTATTATTATTATTATTATTATTATTATTATTATTATTACATATTGTTACAAAGTAGTAAAATATAAAAATTACTTGTGAAACAGAACCAGTACAAGTCCTTCACACCACTTGGCTCAATTCAGGAAGAATTTACATTCGTAGGGTGGGTGTGGGTGATTTTCTATCTTTCAGACCATTAACATCTCTTATAGCATTGCATTGTAACCTATTCTGTAGGACTTTCAGTATGTAATTTACATTTTATTAACAGAAACACAGACACAATTTGCAAATGTCTATCATTTTTTAGAAATCCAATATATATAAAAATGAATGTTGTTTGTTTGTTTGTTTGTTTGTTCGTACTTTATGCGCGGCCATACTGATGATCGGGGCACGCCATAGCGTAGTGCTTAAGGCACTGCGATACAAGCTGGAACGTCGAGGGTTCAAATCCCGGTGGGGTCAGAATTTTTAAACTGACCCAAACCTTCTGGCGGCACTGTGGCCCTGGGGTCGACTCAGCCTCTAACGGAAATGAGTACCAGGCGCTTGTTCTTGTAAAGGCGGCCGTCACGCAGGGCTGTAAACCCGGCTGACATCAAGTGCCGATTGTCTAGAAATAATGGGAGCCTTAACCTCCCACTACCCCAAGGGCCTCCTGAGGTCTATAGAGGGAATACTTTTTTTTACATACCGTTGATCCGATTATGATAGGTTTTTTTGCAAAATGTTCAGGAGATTCCCGGGATGAACATAGGCTATAAGAGAGTTGAGATACTCAACTCCTACACCGATAAAAAAAAGCACCCTTTGTAGTGAAAAACGTGAAAAATTCCCTTTTTTTACCTTTAAATGGCTTACGCTGCCTAAACCATAACAAATACACAAATTTAATATACACAGCATTGAATATCTCAAAAACCTCTACAAAAAAGTCCGCGACAGCATATGTTTATCTTTTACTGATAACACACAATAGCCATTTTTGTCTCTCATTGGTGCCAAGAGGATAGGGAAAAGAAGATTCCCGGGCAAGCATGTGCTGTCAAATCATTCATCCGATTGTCATGGGGCTTTTTGCAAAATGTTCAGGATTTTCTCGGGAAGGTTATAGGTTATAAGAGAGTTTTAATGCTCAAGCCCTTCACCCTTAAAAATCACCTTCTGTAGTGAAAAAACGTGAAAAATGTCGCTTCTTGTAAGCTTAAATGGCTTACGCTGCCTAAACCATAACAAATACACAAAATTATTGTACACAGAATTAAATATCTCAAAAAACTCTATGGAAAAGTCCGAGATAGCATACGTTTATCTTTTAAGGATAACCCACAATAAACATTTTTGTCTTTCATTGATGCCAAGAAGATCGGGATAAGTTGATTGTCGGGCAAGCATAGCAGAGCACGGCGAGTATTCTTTTATGGATAACTCAAAATAACGAATTTTGTCTATCCGCTCATTTATGCCAAGTACATCGAATTGCATAGATTCCTGGACAACGCCGGATAATCAGCACGGGGTATCTAAAATACTTATTCAACTAAATGCAAAAGCATATTATCATTTATTTAGGTATAGCAGCGCACGCCGGATATTACCTGGTAAATAATATAAAACTATATTTTAACATGATTTTATTTTACTTCAGATTTAGAACAAATCCCATAAATTAACTTATCAATTTATTTTAAACACATTTCATATGTTTTTTATTTGGTTTTAAAGTTAATTTTGAAACTCGGTATATAATTAACTTTCAAACTAGATTTTGTGCTTACTCTCCATATTTCTTTAGAATTTTATCCATTATTGATTTTATTCCTCCTGATTTTCTGCAAGATTTTACTTTCAACTTCAAAATACCTTTCTGATTAGTTGCAGGCTTCGTTTTCTTATTGCCTCTCGATACATCAATATTTGCACATAAATTAATTTTGCACTTTGGCTTAGTTCTCTTCAATACACATTTTCGTACACGATTCCTTCCTTTGCTGCTACTATGACGTCTGCACCTGGAGGCACGCCTACTTCTTCTGCCAACAGCAGACTTTCTCTTCGTAGCACATCTGTTTCTTCGTTTACTAACAGCGCTCTTTCTCCTGGTGACACAACTCCTTCTTCTTATACTTACGTGTCTCCTTCTCACCCTGCTAGCACAACTTCTTGTCCTCCTTCTGGAACGTGTAGGTTTTCTCCTTTTGCCACAAACCCTTCTCCTACTTTTTGTTCGTCTTCTCCTTGATCTTCGTCTAGCCAAGCTCTTCCTACGTCTGCAAGTTGTTCTCCTACGTGGTCTAGTTTTCCTTCTTGTGCTCTTTCTCCTACGGCAAGATTGTGTTCTTCTCCTTGCAACTCTACTCCTATTCCCACATCTTCTTCTCGCAGATTTTCTTGGTCTCCTTGAACGACAGTCAACTTCAATCTCGGGTCCATGACCATCAATAAACGCATGAGGTGTAAGTTTGTATCTGTAACCTTGTTTTGTGATCAAACCAAGTTCTTCCGCTTCCTGCAAAACTTTTCTTATCCTCAGCATGATTCTGTCTTGTGTAGAATTTCCCGGCTGTGATATGACGTATTGAACAATGTTCTTTAAACTTGAGCCTTTTCGTTCTTTTTGAAAACTTATTGCTTCAATTACATCTCTTATCAACTCCATGTTTGCAAAATTCCAACTTTTAATTTGGTTTTGATGTGTCTAATTCCAAAAATGTTTGAACTGGATTGTTACTTGGTAACAAGTTAACAATAAATAATTGTTACAACAAATGATTATAAGTTTTTAGAAGAAACTGCTCATATCTAGACTTAAATGAAACATTATTATTATTATTATTATTATTACTATTATTATTATTATTAAGGGAAATTTGTTAATGTGTAGGTCTATCACAAACTGATAATCTGCAAGTCCGTAGTCATTATGTACTTTTAAAACTCATGTTAATTATAAAGATTGGTTGAAGAAAACTTTCAATGATGACAAAATTCTCAGAATGAAATGAATGAAAAAAACATAATAATAATAATTATTATTACTTTATTATTATTATTACTATTATTATTATTACTATATATTCCGGTTTTAACAATGTTGAACCATTTTTCTGACTCCAATGATTTGTCTTCATTTTCGCTTAATAATTTTCTTCCTCTATTTATCAGTCCTTCAAAGTTTCTGTAATCCCTTGGATCCACGTTAGATTATTGTTATTATTATTATTTATTATTATTATTATTATTATTATTATTTCCTTAAGCCTGAATGAAAAGGCCTCTAAACAATATTTACCGAAATTTCCAATCCTTGTACTACCTTGGTTTCCTAGATGTCAGCATGAGGCGGAACGCTGACCACGGACCACTCAAATGACATCTATACGAAAACAAGTGTAACTAAATTAGTATGGTTCAAATTCTTCCCTGTAGGGGAGAGCGCCTAAATCTCTGTTAAGGGAAACATGGGCTTACAAGAAGAAGATATTATTATTAGTGCTTATACTGTGAGAAGCCATTATCATAATTCAAGTCCTACTTGAGGAACATATTTTCTCTCTAGTTATGTTAACCATTATATATAGGTAACATGTCTGGAAATTTTAATTTCCGATATATATATATATATATATATATATTTCATGGGTTTTATTTACAGACGCTTGAACATCTAAGATCATAACGAATAGAGAATGTTTAGCTGTGTACATTAAGATATAATTTGTGTGTTGTGCTATGTGGAGGGCTTGGAATTTTAGCAACTAAAAATGAACAACACATTTATTATTTGTGTGTTATAAAATATATTGTAATGTATGGGAATTCATTAAAAATATTTATGACATTTAAGTTACATTATGTAATGTAAACAATTGGTGCCATGCTCACTCAGTAACTGCTAGGGGACAGTACGCAGTGAGATTCATGTGCGAGTTCTCCAACCAAAATTACTGACGTTTATCATTAAATACTGACTTGTACTGGGAACATGAGTGTTCTAAATCACAAGAAAGTTAGCCCATCAAGTTTATAGCAGAGTATGTCATTCACTTCAGTATCCACATCATGATGGTCACCCAACACTCTTCTAATTACACCTATTTTTAAAACCCACTTTTATTAATTCATCTCTGTATTTTTCGTAACACTTGTGCTGGATGTCCACTAAGACTATAAAGCTTCTTTTCGACAACACATTCATGCTGAACTGTTTCCTGACAGAAGTGTCCGTCCTGTTTCTTACTTACTTACTCACTGGCACTATCGAACCTGTAGGTTCATGACCGCGCGGACATAAGCTCTCCATACATCCCTATCCTGAGCTAATGCTTTCCAATCATTCCCTGTATAATCTACTTCCCTCAAATCATAGTTAATGTTGTTCTCCCACCTCATTCTTTGTATACCAACTGGGCGTTTTCCTTCTGGCTTTCCTACAAGAAGTTCCCAGGCACGTCTTTCATTCCCCATACGCGTAACATGTCCTGCCCATCGCAGTCTATGAGACTTAACTGTTCTTATTATATCTGGCTTCCTATAAAGACCATGTAGTTCATTGTTAGGTAGTCTTCTCCATTCACCTGTCTGTTCATCTCTCTTTGGTCCAAATAATTTCCTAAGAACTTTATTCTCGTAATCTCATTTTCTCCCTTAAAGTAAGAGTCCATGTTTCGCACCCATATAATATAACAGGTAGAATAATAGTTTTATATGTTTTTAGCTTAACGTTTTTTGAAAGGAGTTGAGACATTAAAAGTCTCTGCAATGCATAATAGCATGCATTTCCAGAATTGAGCCTATGTTTAATTTCTTTGTGCATCTCATTCCTATTTGTGATTATTGTTCCTAGGTATTTGAATTCAGCCACCTCCTCAAAATTTCCCTCATTTGTCATTAGCTGTCCATTTCCATTATATACTGAATTTCTACGTGTGACCATATATTTAGTTTTACTGATATTTACTTCCAGTCCAAATTTCTTAGAGTTACTCAATCGTGTGTGCATGTTGGCCTTTACTATCTCCTCGCTATCGGCCAGTAGTACTACATCATCAGCATAAACTAACAGCTTATTAATACCATTCAGTTGTAAGCCTTCCTCATTCTCTAAAGATTTAATGGCTGCTCTAGTACAAATCTACTAAGACTATAAAGCTTCTTTTCGACAACACATTCATGCTGAACTGTTTCTGACAGAAGTGTCCGTCCTGTTTCAATTTTCATAATTCGGGTATTAGCCGTCGTTGCTTTCCCACATGTTTGCAACTCAGGACACATTATCTGAACTAAAATTGTTGTTAAATTCTGCAACATACAGCTGTAAATAACTTATTATTGATTTTACTTTAGGCCTTGCATTATTTAATTGCACTGCAGACTTACACTAAGAATATGTAACAAAAGACAGTTGCGTACAGTTGCGTGAACTGAACTTGATTAAAAATGGCTACTGATTGTCAGAGCAGTGAGCTGATTATGTAGAATGGATAATGAAAATCCATGGCAATCACTGGAAAGGGACTTTCGAGAGTAAAAATAATAATAAATAATACACCAATAGAACAAGTAACACACATTAATTATTTAGGTAATAATATATCACAGTTACATAATCAAAAAGATGTGGAAACAAATTTAGAAAAATATAACAGATTAAATGGTATAATTAGGAGAAATTTTGGAAAACAAATGAGGAAAGAAATCCAATTGAGATTTCATAATGCCATAGCCAAACCTGCTCTACTATACGGAAGTGAATGCTGGACACTTCGAGCAAAAGATAAATCCCACATTAATAGTTCACAAATGAGATTATTCCGATCACTAACTGGAGTAACATTAAGGGATAGAATGAAAAGTGATGAGATAAGGATGCAGTGGAATAGTAGGGAAATGGTTGAACATATACAAAATTATCAGATTAAATGGTTACAACACGTCCAGAGAATGTCAAATTCCCGTTTACCAAAGATGATTTACCACCTCAACCCTAAAGGCAAAAGAGACCTCGGAAGACCCTTCAACCGATGGAAAGATCAGTTTTTGTAGTCTCATAACGGGCATCATCACCCAATACTGCATTCGGAAGAAGAAGAGGAAGAAGAAGAAGAAGAAGAATGAAAACTGGAGGGGTACCAAGACAAGCAGCTGAATTTAGATTGGGAGAAAAGAGACCAAGAGATTGCCCAAAATATACATGGAAAGAAAAGAATTAAGAAGTACATCGAGAAAAGAGGAGTTAAATGGATAGAAATGATAGCAGAGGGGACATAGAATAAATGAGATAGATGGACGCTCTTTTCTAAACTTGACCCCTGTAACAGGGACAAGAGAGTAGATGAAGAAGAAGGAATAATTTGCCCACTGGATTAGGGCAACAGACGCGTTTATATTAAGATTAAGAATACACAGCTTTCAAAACAGATTGGTGCCTTGTTCATTCATGATTAATATTTCTTATTAATTCTTATTTCACACCAATTTTTGAGTGTTTACATTCAGTGATAAATGGTAGTTAGTTATTAAATTTAGTTCAACATTATAAAACGGGGCTCAATATTTATGTTATAACCACACAATGGAGTTGTGTCATCAGCCAGGGCTGTGTGCACGTGATGAAGAATGAATGGATATTTGTATGTTTTTTGTAGATATTTCATCATCATCCTCATCATAGTACATTCACGAATTTAGGCCATTTGTTGACCTGTTTCGGCCTCAAGAGAAACACCATCCAGAAGTCTTTTAAGTGGACGTCCTGGTCTTCTTCTTCCTGCAGGTTGATATCTTAACATTTGTTTCGGTATTCTGTGATCTTCCATTCGATGAACATGTTGCATCCATCTTGACTTATAATCAGAAATTTTGTTTTCTAAAGATTCCATGTGTAATTCTTCTAAGATGTCTTCATTTGATCTAGTAGTGTGTATCCTGCAGTCCTCCGAAGATATCTCATTTCAGCAGATCTAAGTCTCTGTATATCCTTCTGTTTCAACGTCCATACTTCGCTACCATACAAAAGAGTTGGAAGAGCCAGTGTTTTATACACTTTCAGTCTTGAATGCTTTTGGATTAACTGTGGCTTGAAGATAGAATTTATTAACCCTAAAATTCTTAAAAATTTAGATATTTTTGCATTTACATCATTTTCTTCTTCATATGAGATATTGCATCCTAGATGTGTAAACTTATTCACCTGCTCCAAAATTTTATTGTCCAGTACAATTTTACTTCTGACAGGATCTACACCTTGAAATGCCATAATTTTCGTTTTTTCTGTAGATATCTTTAATCCATATTCTTCTGTAATTTTTTTAAGTTCATACAGGCCTTTCTGTAGATTATCTTCGGAATTTGCTATTATTATTTGGTCATTTGCAAACAATAGGGTGTTTAATTTTCTATTTTCTGATATTCTTATTCCAAATTTATATTTAATTTGTAAGGGGTAGTGACGTGTGTATAACCTCTCCTACCCAATTCTCATCCTCACCTTCTCGTGGTACAACCCGTTTTCACAAAGAGGCTCTGAGGACCGAGTCACGGCGGTATAACCGTTCCATCAGGTACTGAGTAAATGCGGTATCCTAATGTCTGTCCGGAGACTAAAAGGTAGCAGTCCTACCACTGGACTATTTAGCGTCGGGCCAGTAACCTGTCCTAAGGAACTTCAAAACTACTTTCAAGTCTCAACATGAAAAAATCCAGAAGGAATTGTAGATATTTGAGAATATTTATTTAGATGTATATTTTAACAAAAAAATTAATTTTAAAAATCAGTAGAGATCAACCAGCAACTTAGAAGTAATTTTATTGAAAGTAATTGATACTTTTTTTAACTTGGCAGAAAAATCACTAGAAATGGAAAACAAATTTCAAAATGAAATACTTACTTACTCATTGGCACTATCTGACCCGTACGTTCATGGCCGCGCGGGACATAATCTCTCCATATCTGCCTATCCTGAGCCAATGTTTTCCAATCATCCCCTGTATAATCTAATTCCTTCAAATAATAGTTAATGTTATTCTCTCACGTCATTTTTGGTCTACCAACTGGTCGTTTTCCCTCTGGATTTCCTACGAGAAGCTTCCATGTAGGTCTTTCATCCCCCATTCGTGCCACATGTCCTGCCCATCGCAGTTTGTGAGACTTAACTGTTCTCATTATATCTGGTTTCCTATAAAGATCATTGAAATAAATGAAATAATTAAAAGAAGAACCAAACTTTTATCGCTTAGTCTAATGCTTATTAAGAAACAAGGAAATTATAAATAAATGTGAAGTTGACATCTATAAAACTTATTTCAAGATAATCTTGTTATATGGAGCAGAAAAGTGGACAAAAAAAGGAGAATGGTAAAATTTTAGTCATGGAAATGTAACTTGTGAGAGAAGAAGAAGAAAAAAATTAGAAAAAACAGTGCTAAGAGATGAATTAAAAGTAAAGAAAATTAAAAATTACATAGAAATAAGTAGATTAATATCATAGATGAAACGGATATCCAGCAATTATCAGGTACCCGGCCTATCCGGTCTAAATTTACTATCCTGTCGGGTGCCGGATAATAAGCTAGTATTCGGCCGGATACTGGATTTAAAAAACACGAAATGAAAATGTAGGTACTTTATTTAATTCACATAACAAACATAATCCCATATTTTCATTTTACAACAACAACTAAGGGCAAATTATAGTAAATAAATACAAATTTCTCTGCATTAAGACGCAACAAACTGTTTCACTAATCTTCATAGACAAGGCAGCTTAAAAAAGTATTTCGCTGTATACGCTGCTCCAGGGTGCTGAAAAATAAATTTTGGCAAACTTTATTAAGTTGGGGTATTGTGTACCATCAGCTGGCCACCAAATATAAGGGTCACGGTCGCGATCAATTCGCACTGACTTCAGATAAAAATCAATCTCACATGTAATCGCGTTTTTTTCGTTGACCGTGAGACTGACTGCTGCTGTTTACATTTGCTAAAGTAATCCCAGAACGTGTCATGTGCTTCGCAAGATACAGCCGACTATGTCACCTCTCCTCTACTTTTTTAGGCGGTTTTGAAGATGAACTGTTACTGTCATTTTTCGTCGCTAAATCTTTTTAGAATTACTTATAAAAATACATTTATGATAACCTCAAACTACAATAGTAGCCTATGTTTGTTAAACTCAAATGATCGTGTTTGCAGTCAATTCAACAAGACAATCAAACACTTGCTAACTTCGCTCATGAACGAAAATACCCGAATTTACCCGAGCTCGTCCGATCGTTCATGCGCCACCTACGCGAGCTCGCTCGTTACGATGCTCCAATCGGCAATGTTAGGCCGGATATCCGGTCTCAAGTTTGGTCGGATATCCGGTACCTTGTCAAGCAGCTATCCGTTTCATCACTAATCGAAAAGGTGGTAATATTCGATTTTCCATACTGGAACCGAGTACATGGTATTAAAATAAACCTTAGGAGTTTAATAATCAAATAGGTAGTAACTTAGGACTTTGCATGCTTTTTTTCTCTGCATTCCGACAACTTTAACATAAGCTGGCATAATAATAAAGGAAATCGATTTTCACAAAGTTCACGAAAGACTCATCTATTCCTAAAACCAGCAAAACGGAAATTCGCTTCGTTTAACCACTTCCCCTGCGTGACGGAATTTTTTCGAATACATTATGAAATATGAACAAACTAAGATAAAGTAAAATATAAACATATCACTTATTTTATACATCTTGTACCAATACAATACCGCAATAACGAATAATATATATATATATATATATATATATAAGAAGAAAATAAAACTTAGGCACAGAAAGATGTGTAAACATTAAAAATCTGTGTATATATATATATGTTATAATTAAATGTTTAACATTGAGCAATGCAAGATAAAGCGTCACTGCTATAAGGTAAAAATATTCTCTTAATTTGCTTACTTGTTATAGTCAGCTACTAGATGGCAGTGAAGACCGAGTTCTCGCGACATCTAGCACTAATGGAGACTCTCATCCATATATAGAAAAATAAGTGTTTGAATTGGATTCGCCTGATAGTGTAATGGATATCAGGCTGAGGTACAGACTCAGAGATCCGGGTTTTTATCGGGGTTTTTCCTCACCTGTAAGACAAATGTCAGGAAAACTTTAAGGCCCAAACGGTCCCCGAAATCATATGGCCATCATCCTTATCATTATCATCCTTACCATTATCATTATCATCATCATCCTTCACCGGTGTGGAAAGCAACGGGAAGCTACCACACCTACACAATTCCCTAGTAAAGCTGCAAGTATAGCATGAAAATGTTATGATTGCAGTGAAGGACCTGCCTTCGAGCAGAATTACTATGGATGGATATATATATATGGGATGATTCACAATAAGTATTACAGGCTTCTAAAGGTTGTAGAGGGGAATTAGTAGATAAAGTTTCGATGAAGAACCCATGTCTGGAAACGTATCATTTTGATGTAAAATAAGCTTGAAAATCAGATCACAATGGGCTGATATCATGTGTATTGTGTTCTGAATAAGTATTACAGAGTTTTAGGGGTTGTATTACACAAGCCGTGTATTAAGATCTGACTTTGGTGCCGGCGAATAGTAACTCGACATGGCACTGCAGTGTAGGTGCTAGTCTGTAATAGTTATTCGACATGGCACTGCAGTGTAGGTGCTAGTCTGTAATAGTCATTCGACATGACACTGCAGTGTAGGTGCTAGTCTGTAATAGTCATTCGACATGACACTGCAGTGTAGGTGCTAGTCTGTAATAGTCATTCGACATGGCACTGCAGTGTAGGTGCTAGTCTGTAATAGTCATTCGACATGACACTGCAGTGTAGGTGCTAGTCTGTAATAGTCATTCGACATGACACTGCAGTGTAGGTGCTAGTCTGTAGGTTAGTTCGGAAATTTGTAAGCAAGGAGAGTGTCGTCTCATTGCTCTGTATTACTAGTGTGGTTCCATGTGGCGACCCTGTTGTTCGTTGCACAAAGTGTACCTGCGACGCATATTTTCATACACAAGCCTTAACAAGACCTGGTGTGTGCATAATAATTTCTGCTGCCGCCAGAATTAGTGCAAGAAGATCTTCCTCCGACTCGATAGGTGTAGTACAACCCCTAGAAGTTTGTAATACTTATTCTGAAACATAAGTCACACGATATCAGCCCATTTTTACATCAAAGTGGTATTTTTCTGGCCATGGGTTGCTTCTCAAAACTTTATATACTAAATCCGCAATCCCTAGAAGTCTGTAATACCTATTGTGAATCACCCTGTATACATAATGTCTAAATATTTATGGCCAAAATTATGCACACAAGAGAAGACTATAAAGTGTTTAATTTTGAGCTATATATCCACAAGATGGCTCCTTTCAGAGGAGAAGTAAAACCGTGTGTCCGGTGACATTGATTTATGGTACCCAAAAGAACCTGGACAAAATTTGTCAGGCTTTTCAGGCACACATTTGAATTATGGCGCACATTGTTGTTAAAAAGATAAGTTAAATAAGATTCTTAGACTAAGACTAGACTAGTTTGGATTTTTGAAGCCACATAGAAATGCATTATGTAATGGAAATGGACAGCTAATGACAAATGAGGGAAATTTTGAGGAAGTGGCTGAATTCAAATACCTAGGAACAATGATCACAAATAGGAATGAGATGCACAAATACATTAAACATATGCTCAATTCTGGAAATGCGTGCTATTATGCATTGCAGAGACTTTTGATGTCCCAACTCCTTTCAAAAAAATGATGTACTGAAAATATATAAAACTATTATTCTACCAGTTATATTATATGGGTGCGAAACATGGACTCTTACTTTAAGGGAGGAAAGGAGAATAAAGTACTTAGGAAAAATTTTGGACCAAAGAGAGATGAACAAACAGGTGAATGGAGAAGACTACATACGAATGAACTACATGATCTTTATAGAAAGCCAGATATAATGAGAACAGTTAAGTCTCGTAGACTGCGATGGGCAGGAAATGTTCCGAGTATGGGGAATGAAAGACTTGCATGGAAGCTTCTTGTAGGAAAGCCAGAGGAAAAACGCCCGGTCAGTAGACCAAAAATGAGATGGGAGAATAACATTAACTATGATTTGAGGGAAGTAGATTCTACAGGGAATGATTCGAAAGCATTAGCTCAGGATATGGATGTATGGAGAGCTTATGTCCGCGCGGCAATGAACCTACGGGTTCGAAATTGCCAGTGAATAAGTAAGTAGGTATAGATCCGGGCTGGATGCTAAAAAATTAAACTATTCATTCACCGGACTGTGAGATTGAATTGTGTTAACTTAATGAAATGCAGGATGTTGTGTGGAGATGACAACTATAACATCCGTGACGTGTACCAAGGCCCAAGGAATCGGGTCAAATGTTTGAATTCAGAGTCCTGCTTCTGTCAATGGTTTATCCATCACTCAGCTACAACACTATAACATTTCTAAGAGCGTGTTTTGAGTCTTGTGTCGACTGAAATCTGCATTTAGTCATTGCATCGATCCAATGGACTATTAGTTACTCTGCTCGCCTCTAGTTCCGCGGTACCAACCGGGGTCGAAGGGTTTTTGAGAATGTAATATAAAACATAGATATCACCAATTAGGAGTCATTATTCTGAAACTTGGGTACTTGATTCCTATAACTAACTAAATCTCTGGCACATTCCAACCCATAGGCTCATGGCCGGGCGGACATAAGCTCTCCATACATCCCTATTCTGAGCTAATATTTTCCAATCATTCCCTGTATAATCTAGTTCCTTCAAATAATGGTTAATGTTATTCTCCCACTTCGTTCTTAGTCTACCAACTGGCCGTTTTCCCTCTGGTTTCCTACAAGAAGCTTCCATGCACGTCTTTCATTCCTCATTCGTGCCACATGTCCTGTCTGTCGCTGTCTACGAGACTTAATTCGGCCATTATGGGACCGATGCCCACCAAGCATCGTGAGGCATTTGGGTAGCTACAATAAGTAGCGGTTCCAGGTTGACAAAACCAGCTATAACGGCTGGGGGACTCGACATGCTGACTGCATGTCACCCCTACACTGGCTATATTATCATCTACCTATGTGATTAATATACGTGGATGTGATGCCAGCAGCCAGCTGGTAAGCTAAGGGCCTTCTAGGCCTGTCGCGCTATGAAATTAATAATATTATTATAAAGACCATGTAGTTCACTGTTATGTAGTCTTCTCCATTCACCTGTCTATTCGTCTCTCTTTGGTCCAAAAAAAAATCCTAAGAACTTTATTCTCAAATACTCGTAATCTTCTTTCCTCCTTAAAGTAAGAGTCAATGATTTTTATATCTGTAATAATTTAAATATTTTTGAAAGGAATGTACTGACAGGCAAGTCCAAACCTACCTTGAAATTTCTTCCAGTGAAGCGTTGTGATGTACCAAGGCCGGGTCCAAAAAATATATCAGCCGTTTTTAACTGCAAGGCACAGAAATTGAAGCCAATTTCCATGAATGGCAACCCACTGTACGGAGCAGATGTACTCCCTGCTCGAGCAAAGCGGCGTGTTGTAGCGGGGCGCAGCGATCAGGCAGGTGTCAGGGTTATCCATTTCAGTAAGTGAGGAGTTGCACTATATTACTTTCCTGTAGTTTAAATGAGAGATTTGGCGCCCTATTTTAGTGCCTTACGGTTAAAATGGTACTTTTATTACACGGTCTTGGTACATCACAACGTTTCTCTGGAAGAAATTTCAAGATAGGTTTCGGTTTGCAATGGTTGACAGTTCCCTTGCGAGCAGTTTATGTAGACTATTTAACTCATGCCCCAAATGGGAGTCAATGACAAATCACAGTTCAGTGATTTTTTATTTACAACCAATCACAGTCGTGTTTCGCCTCGAATTTATCAACTAAAGTTTATCATATTAAAGAAAAGCACCTCCATTTTTACATTCTGAATAGGTCATAGCATTATTTTACAGCGACCCACGCTCTAAGAAAAACGATATATATAGTGCATGAATGTTAACACATAGCACATGCAGGAGATAATATAAAAAACATTTGTAGCAATTGATTATACCACAAAAATAATAAACCACTCTTTCCACTTTCTTAAATGTATTATTTCCCAGATAATAACTTTCCATAAAAATATAATTGATATATTTACTTCATAGGACATCAGAAATTAATTAATACCTATAACGTTGGTTATAAATGTATCCACTAGGGTGCATTCTTACAATATTACGATCCTTTGGCAATAAATAATATGATCTGGTTGCAGTTTTGAACAAAAGAAGCAAATAAAGCGTACCAATCGTTTCTCATTTGTTTTCAAACATCGCCGTTTACATTAAATATATAAATATTTTAAAGTAACTATAGTTAAATAATGATTTGTGAGTAAACAGCTTAATTTTATTCGTTAAATAGTCCTAACAAATGTCACTCTTGATTTCCAAATTCTCTAGACTATTTAACTCATGCCCCAAATGGGAGTCAATGACCAATCACGTTTCAATGATTTCTGTATTACAACCAATCAGAGACGTGTTTCACGAAATAATTATCAACGTTAGGATTATCATATATTAAGCAAAGCTCCTCCTTTTTAATATTCTGAACAGGTCTGACCGTTATTTTGCAGTGACTGAGCCTATAACAAATACGGCTACCAGATTGTATATAATAGTGCTTACATGTCAACATTTGTAGCAATTGATTATACCACCAAAAAAGAAACCACTGTTTGCACTTTCTTAAATGTATACGACATCAAAAATGAATTAATATACAGATTGATGTGTTTCATTTTTTCTCCACTAGAGAGCATTCTTACAATATTGCGTTCCTTTGGCAATAAATAGTATGATCTGGTTGCAGTGATAAACAAAAGAAGCAGTAGAAGCGTAGGCTACCTATCGTTTCTCATTAGTTTTCAAACATCACCGTTTACTTTAAATATAAAAATATTTTTAAATAACTGTAGTTAAATAATGATTTGTGAGTAAACAGCTTTATTTTATTCGTTAAATAGTCCTAACAAATGCCACTCTTCATTTCCAAATTCTCTAGATAAATTCACTCCTCACTTCGTGAGTCGTGAATTTATCGATAATTTGGAAATCACTCGTGGCATTACTTATGATAAATTCACGATTCACGAAGTGAGTCGTGAATTTATCGATCATTTGGAAATCAGTCGTGGCGTTATTTATGACTATTTAACTCATGTCGCAAATGCTAGTCAATGACTAATCACGTTTCAATGAATTCTGTTTTACACCAATGACAGTCGTGTTTCACCTCGCTCTTTATCGATTTCTCTTTATCAGCTCCTGCTGTTGTGATAAAGAAAGCTCCTCCTTTTTTAATATTCTGAACAGGTTAGACCATTATTTTTCTCCGACAAATATATTGAATATAGCAAATAATGAATAGATTCAGTGATTTTTCCGAGTTGTTTATTCAAAATATAAATTATTAACATATAATGTTGATTATAATAGTTTGGTGTGTTTCATTATTTCTCCACTAGAGTGCATTCTTACTATATTTGCGATCCTATTTGGCAATAAATAATATGATCAAGTTGCAATGAATATACATAACCTCACATTTCTAAAATGTTTTCAAACATCGCCGTTTATATTAACTATATAAATATTTTAAAACACGTGTAACTATATTCAAATAATAATTTTTTTAGTAAAGAGCTTAATTTTGTTCGTTAAATAGTCCTAACAAATGCACTCTTGATTTCCAAATTCTATAGATAAATTCACTCCTCACTTCGTGAGTCGTGAATAATTTGGAAATCAGTCGTGGCATTACTTATGATAACATTTAAAAAATATATATATATATTAAAGAATTAATACATTACTTAGGAGATATCTATAATATAAATATAACGGTGCGCAGTTTGAGATGGATTGCATATATTAATAGAATGCTAAATAATATAAAGGCTAAACAGATATTCTGTTCGCAACCTCAAGGATTAAGAGGAAGCCCCAAGAATAGATTTTCTGGAATTGTGTGCGCCAAGACCTTAAAAAATGTAAATAATGTTTTTCAATGGAGAGGGATGTCTGTAGGAGGGGTATCCAGGGGACGAAGGCCCTTATTGGCCCCTAGTGTCATTGAACAAGAAGAATTTTAAGTACGACTTCCTTCGGTAGGGAAATAAAGCTGTTAGTCCGCCGTGACTTTACAGTACGTAAAAGAAATCCAAGTCTGAAACAAGAGACCTGTGAATACAGGGCGATTCAGAAAGTAGGAACAGACTTCAAACATTTATTTATTTCCAAACTACAAAAAATACAAACACAATTCCAACGTTCCTGGAAAGAGAAAAGTATGAAGTTCCAATCACGGCCGCAATGGCGCTGTTGCTTGAAGTTGCGATCGCGGTCGCATTGGCGCTTTTGGATTGGAAGAGGAGGAGCAAAATATCAACTTTATCGCCAGTGGCCTCCATACATACCCCGTGCGATTTTTATCTGTGGGGTTACGTGAAAGACCGTGTTTTTATCCCCCCCCTTATGCCTGACACTCTTGAAACTTTGCGACATCGAATTGTTGAAACTGTGAGTTCGATAACTAGAGACCAGATGATTCGTGTGTGGCAAAAAATGAGCCACCGTTTTCATATTTGTCGTGCAACACATGGTGCTCATATTGAATGCATAAAATAGTGAAATTTGAACTTTTCTCTTTCCAGGAACGTTGGAATTGTGTTTCTATTTTTTTGTAGTTTGGAAGAAATAAATGTTTGAAGTCTGTTTCTTCTTTCTGAATAGCCCTGTATAATTTCACGTCCATATTTGAATTGCAACGTTATTTGTCAGTTGTTTTAGGTCGTAGAAGACCCTTGGGACGGTAGGAGATTAAAACTTCCACTTCTCTAGACAATCGCACGAGATGCTAGCCGGATAGTGTGCTATGCGTGACGGCCGTCTTTATCCCCAGAACATAGCCTGGTACTCATTTCAGTTATAGGCTGAGTTGACACAGGGTCATGTTGCCGTCAGATTATTTGGGTCAGTATAAAAATCCTGACGCTGTAGGGACTCGAATCCTGATCTTCTGGTTTATAGCATATTACCTTAACCAGTTACGTTACGCCGTGGCACCTATAAATAAAGTGGTGCCGAATACAGCACTATTTATGCAAGGATCACACAAACGTACGTACTATCAGCATGAAGGATCCTACACATGTTCGATTCAACATCTTGCGGGACATTTCGTTCAACTCCAGATGCTTATACCAGAATTAGGAATTCTATTTGTATGTCTGTGTCAGGGGAGGATTGTAAATAAGCACATCTCCGTGGTAACAACGCTGTTTTGTTTCACGTGACGTCACTATGGGCAGGTGACGCCCTCACCCATCAGTTCTGATTGACCACTACTTAATTCATGCAAAAGTGTGTTATATCCACACTTTCTTAATTGGTTTTGTTCCGAACATTTACTTACTAGACTAAAATTAAAGTGAATAAATTAATCTGTTTGATTGTCTTAAAAAGTCCACCGCTGTGGTCTCGAGGTAGCGTGTTGCCTTGTCACGCAGCGGGCCCGGGTTCGATCCCCGGTCGGGGCAGTTTTTGTGGGTGAGGTTTTTATCGTGGTTTTTCCTCACCTGTAAGACAAATGTCAGGAAAACTTTAAGGCCCAAACGGTCCCCGAAATCATATGGCCATCATCCTTATCATTATCATCCTTACTATTATCATCATCATCATCATCCTTCACTGGTGTGGAAAGCAACGGGAAGCTACCACACCTACACAATTCCCTAGTAAAGCTGCAAGCATAGCATGAAAATGCTATGATTGCAGTGAAGGACCTGCCTTCGGGCAGAATTACTATGGATGTCTTTAACAAAGTTATATTTACATTGTACAAGACTGCATTATAATAAGCTCTTCTATAAAGTGTTCCGAAATTTAGAAGAAAAATATGTATTGAATATTTTATTTAAAACTAGCTGATTACCCGGTGTTGCCCGGGAATTTATTTATCCCGACGTTTTTAATTAATTGTTATATACCAAGTTTGATTTCGATGAAACAAAAATTGGGGCCGCTAGAGCGTTAAGGGACTATGACATTGCGAGCGATGTCCCGCTGCCTCTTATGATAGGAAATCTGGGGTTGCCCGGGAATCTACTTATCCCGATCTTCTTGGTATAAATGAGCTGAACGACAAAAATAGTTATTGTGTGTTATTCGTAAAAAATAGACATATGCTGTCGCGGACTTTTGTGTAGTTTTTTTTAGGTATTCAATTATGTGTATATTAATTTGGTGTATTTGTTATGATTTAGGCAGCGTAAGCTATTTAAGCGTCCAAAAAGCGACGTTTTCAGTCCACCGAAGCCCTTTCTTTTTAGCCTTATATATTACGTAAGGTAATATATTATAAAAGTTAACTGTTCCTGAAAAATTCTATAAATGACGTGGATAAAAAAAAGAAAGAAAAAGAAAACCCATTCAAATCTGTCAAGTTGTTTTTGAGTTCAAAGAGGACAGACAGACAGTCAAGCAAAGAAAAAGACTCAAACTATTTTTATATATAAACATTAAAACCTTTAATCACTTGATAATGGGAATTGTTGAGATATTTGAGGCGTTGAGCTCCTACGCTGTGTGAAATAACTCAATAGCTCACAATTTCTAGCCTTTTCTCATTCAACTTTTATCACCTCCTCCACTTGGCCGAGCTGCTTTTACCGAAGGTGAAGACATGTCTATATAACCGAGCAGTATAAGGCATCATGGTGCAGAGCTACGACGTTTGTGCTGTTTTCGTACCGCATAGGTGAAATTTAAACATGGAATTTCGGCCAGTATGGGACCGGAGGCTATCCAGCAATGTAAAGAATCTAGGCTGTTACAATAAACAATTAAAATAAAAAATTGGTACCTCAGATCTCATCGTCCTCAAATATTATTTGCTGTCAGTAAAGGAACACTTCGGGAACATGTGTTTTATCTTCTGCTTCTGTAACACTCTATAAAACACATGTTTCTCCTTTATATAGACAGCAGTTAAATTCAAATCGTAAAAGATTGGCATGCTACGAGTTATTGGTAAGACCAGAAAATTGGATAAACTTGGGTAGATTTCTGGACAAAACGCGGAAAATAAGAACAGCACTCATTCATGAATAAATAAATATGTTAACAAATTGCAATACCATTAATTCTTAATAATTCTACATAACTAAGTTATTGTATAATGTAATTGTATGTAATATTATTGTGTTTTCTTTTTTGTTTTAAATATATTATTACCAAACATCAACTTATTGTAACGGACTGTCAACAGCACGTACGGCTTACTGCCCGTGCGATCCATATTTGTAAATAACATTGTATGTATCTTAACTTTAGTGTAATAAAGTCCTTACGTATGTAGTTGAGGACCACTAAGATTTCAGGTACAAATTTTATATTTTAATTTTTATGTAGTGACGTCAACGGTGTTTAGTAATGGATTTTATATAAGTAGCGAATGAAGGTTGAGGAAAGCAGCTATAACGGCTGGGGACCAGACATGCTTACTAAGTCACCCCTACACTGGCTGGATTATAGTATACCTCTGTACGTTTATGTGGATGATTCCTACAAGCGGCTCGTAGACAAAAGCCTTGGAGCCTTGTTGCGCCGTGGAGTTTTGAGAAAGTGCGCCTGGTAAGTTTTAGTCGCAATAACCCAATCAGCTCAGACAGGGGAGGCGAATCTCTTTAGCCTCTCCTTAGATAGATAGATAGATAGATAAATGGAATTTATTGCCTTTTTTCAGAAGAAATAAAATGCATATGCACGGGCCTGCTTGGCCGTACGTGCATTATTTTTCCATGAATAAAATCATCATCATCATCATGAACAAATTCGTTTTAGGCCATGTGACCTGTACGGTAAACCTAGCGAAGATGGTCTTGATCTTTCCACCGATGTTTTGGTCTTCCTTGGTCCCTATGTCCAGTTGGGGTATATTGGAATGCCAATTTTGGAAGTCTATTTCTTGCCATTCTCCTCAGATGATTTTTCCATTCGTGTTGGTATCTTTGTATATCTTCATTTAAACTTGTTACTCCAAGTTTTCCTCTGATAATAGTGTTCCTTTGGTGATCCAGTCTATTAACTCCTAACAATGATCGTAAGAAGCGCATTTGGCTTACTTGAGGTTTATGAGAGTTTCTTTTATTTAAAATCCAAATTTCACTTCCGTATTTTAGAGCAGCTTTTGATGTGATGTTATGTAATCTTAGTTTTGTCTCTGTCCTCATCTGTTTACCAAAATGTCTTCGAATTACCCCATTCATTTTATTATATTTTTGTAATTTTGAATCAATGTCACTCTTATACTCTGCAAATACACTTCCTAAGTAAGAGAAATCAGACACTTGTTCTATAATTTTTCCATCAATCTCAATTTTCACCCGTTGTATGTTTTTTTCTACACATTGCCATTCTTTTGGATTTTGAAGTGGAAATTTTCATATTATATTTGCTGGCAATTTTTAAATAAAAAAATCTAATCATAATATAAACAAATACCTACAAATACACCTGTACCAAAAAAACAATAACAGGCTACATATAAGTAAAATCTATGTCTACACTACATCACAATAATACATAGCTACACTCATCCATGAAAAGTCCATGTGTATAAATAAATTTAAAAAAAATAACGGGCTGGTTATATGTTCACGAAATGAAAATCTAACTTACAGTTATATGTCAGACCTCGTATACGCTGTGAGGATTTCGTTGTCACAATTTATACTATCCTCTTCTAACCTTGAGTATCCTCATTGTCTAAAGATGTTCACAATGACATTTGTGGTCTTCTTCAATCAAAATTCTTAAAAATGCTGGGGTGTTTCACCCCCGTCCTCCTAATACATCCAGCGCGTGGTTGGTTAGTTAAGCACGACATTCAACTGTTTATAAAAATAATAATAATAATAATAATAATAATAATAATAATAATGTCCAGCGAATGGAAGAGGATCGACTACCAAAACCTGTTTTGGAATGGAAACCTGAGGGAAGACGAAGCAGAGGAAGATCTAAATCCTCCTGGAGTCAGGGAATATGTTTATACTCGTATATGAAGGAGAAACATCTAACCAGGAGATTGGATGGACCGACAAAACTGGCTATTAGGAATCGGACGATGACAAAGACATTTGATCAACCGATGATCTATCTAATAATAATAATAATAATAAATAATAATAATAATAATAATAATAATAATAATAATAATAATAAATGCTTTATTTTAGCTGGCACAATTAAGACCATAAGGCCTTCTCTTCCACTCAATCAGCGAATAGTAGAATTATACAAAAATTACATACATATTACAATTTTAAGATATTATTAAAATACAGACTAAACAAAATACAATGATGATGTAATCTAATACTAACAAAAACATGGAATATAATAAAACTAAAATTATATAAAATAAAGTACGTAGTTTCCTAGATGATTATTTATAGAATACTGTATATAGTTGTTACACAGTTAATGTTTTAATTGTGTCGAACTTGTTAATTTGTACTTCGATAATGATAGCGATTGACAGTCCCTGACTTGACTGGGAAGTGAGCTCTGTGCTATAGTCATAGATATTGTGTAAGATTCAGAGTATAGACATATACTGTGCTGTGGTTTCTTGGTTTATGGTCTTCTCTCCGGCATATTATGGTGACGAAGTACCCATCTCTTTCTTAAACCGACCAGAATACTCCTCTCTCTTAAAACGACCGGACAACTAATTTCTCACAGACGGAAAAAAAAGATGTGACAATAAAGAACGGAACAGGTGATATTACATATTGAAGGGAGAAGAAAAAGATTAAGAAGTATATATAAATCCCAGTGAACAGTTATATGTCCCGGGACTTAGCCGAGTGGTTAAGGCAAGATTCCTTAGAGGAGAGCCACGGGACTTTATGTGGTTCGATTCTCCATGGAAGCCATATTGATTTTAACGAATATTCTATGCAACAAAAAAGACGTGTTCCAGTGCAGCCAACATAGAATATGAACTAATTAACCTTACACATATACTTCAGAATTTCAGACTCACTATTTTTTGGGCGGTGAATTCTTTCGCAGATTAAAGTGCTTAAATTGCGTTAGGTTAGCTTTTAGGTTCGTTAAATATCATGTATATGTTGGCTGCATCACGTGATTCCACAGTGTAAACCGCTTTGCGTTTGTTGCCACATGCGCATGGTGTGTCGCGTCACATGTTGTAAGGTATAATAACAATAACAGTAAATCTAAAACAATAGCACTGATAAAATTTTAAATAATAATGATAACAGTAGTATTTTGGCAGTTGTGCTAGCAGTATTGTCTGAAGGAGCAGGATTTTCTGTTATTTTAGTTGTTAAACAAATAACAGAATTAATGTTATTTTTACTTATTAACTACGGACTTATAGAGTATCAGTTGTAATACACCTTCACAAATTTCCCTTAATAATAATAATAATAATAATAATAATAATAATAATAATAATAATAATAATAATAATGTTTCATTTAAGTCTAGAAATGATCAGTACCTTTCAAAAATTAATATTCATTGTTGTGAAGATGAATTTATTGTTAAGTTGTTACCAAGGAACAAACCGGTTCAAATATTTTTGGAATTAGGTACATAATAACTAAATTAACAAGTTGAACATTTTGCAAATATGGATTTGATGCAAGATGTGATAAAAGCAATAATTTTTCAAAAAGAGCTAAAGGGTTCAAATTTAAAAAACATTGTTGAATATGTCAAATCAAAACCTGAAAATTCTACAAAGGACAAAATTATTTTGAAAGTAAAAAAGGTCTTACATGAAGCAGAAAAAGATGGTTTGGTCACAAAACAGGCTTACAGATACCGACTTTCACCTTATTTGTCTCTTGATGGTGATGGACCTGAGTTTGAACCTGACTGTGGTTCAAGAAGGAGACCGAGAAAATCTATGAGAAGAAGATGTGGGAATAGGAGTAGAGTTGTAAGGAGAAGAAAACAATCTTGCCGTAGCAGAAAGAGCACTAGAAGGAAAACTAGACCACGTAGGAGAACAGCTTGCGGTCGTAGGAAGAGCTTGGCTAGAAGAAGATCAAGGAGAAGACGAACAAAAAGTAGGAGAAGGGTTTGTGGCAAAAGGAGAAAACCTACACGTTCCAGAAGGAGGGCAAGAAGTTGTGCTAGTAGGGTGAGAAGGAGACATGTAAGTATAAGAAGAAGGAGTTGTGTCACCAGGAGAAAGAGGGCTGTTGGTAAACGAAGAAACAGATGTGCTACAAGGAGAAAGCCTGCTGTTGCCAAAAGAAGAAGGCGTGCCTCCAGGTGTAGAAGTCGTAGTAGAAGCAAAAGAAGGTAACATGTACGAAAATGTGTATTGAAAAAATCTAAGCCTAAATGCAAATTGTATTCGTCTGTCGATATTGATTTATCAAGATGTAATAAGAAAAAGTGGCGTAAAATTAACCAGAAAGTTATTTTAAATTTGAATATAAAATCTGGCAGAAAATCAGGAGGAATAAAATCAATAATGGATAAAATTCTGAAGAAATATGGAGAGTAAGCACAAAATCTAGTTTGAAAATTAATTTAAACCGAGTTTCAAATTAACTTTAAAATCAACTCAAAAGAGATAAGAAATTTGTTCAAAATAAATTACTAAGTAAATTTATGGGATTTTAAATTTGAAGTAAAATAAAACCATATTAAAATATAGTCTTATATTATTTATTTCTAAAAAATGGACATTTATAAATAATTGTGTCTGTGTTTCTGTTAATAAAATGTAAATTACATACTGAAAGTCCTACAGAATAGGTTAATGCAATGGTATAAGAGATGTTAATGGTCTGAAAGCTATAAAATCACCTACACCCACCCTAGAAAATGTAAATTGTTACTGAATTGAGCCAAATGGTCCAAATGCTCATATTTTAGTACAGAGCTGCAAGACGTGCGCTGGTTCCCCCCCCCCCCAAGGAATTTGTAAATTTTACTACTTTGATTAAAACATCTATCGTGATCAGAATTATGATTCATCATCCACAGGAGATTCAGTATCAGTGCCACTGGATGCAGACAGCAATGTATCTGAATCAGGGAACCGGAATATCAGGACCATGAGGTACGGGCTGAATGGCAGAGGGAATGTTAGGATGTACAATATCTTTCTTGTTTTTAGCATCACATCCTGCTACCTTAACTGTGCAAAAATAACAATCGTCTCCATGATTTGTAGGTTCCCTCAAATCGTAGGGACACCAAAGGGCAATGACTTCTTTTTTACATTTTTCCAACTTCTCAACTTTGCAACAAACTACGACACACTTTTTGAGGGCACCACGATATATCCCGGTCTCCTAACTTAATGCCTATATATTGAAAGTAAGTTTTCTTTACAAAATCAGTTATGTTCTTTGTTTTACTAATGTATATGACGCAGATATAATTATAGCAAACAGATTTGGATCATGTACACAACCACAAATATTTGTACGGACCTAGGACGGATATAGTTAGTAGATTTTAATAAATATAAACATAATTTAAAATATAAACAAAATTTCACATTGTAAGTGATAAAGTTCAAATTATAAACTGTTGGGCCTTTCTAACAAACGATAAGCACACTGTATTATCACTACAGTGCGTACATTACGAAAATATTTAAATCATAAATTTTGAATTTTAACAAAAGATGACGTAGTACCCGAAACCGGGTTTCATTCTTGCAATCAGTGTGAAAATTGTGATTCAGAAACGCTCATTTATTAAAAAATATACAGAATGGTGTAATCTTTAGTCAATCCATCCATCCATAGTAATTCTGCCCGAAGGCAGGTCCTTCACTGCAATCATAGCATTTTCATGTTATGCTTGCAGCTTTTCTAGGGAATTGTAGGTGTGGTAGCTTCCCGTTGCTTTCCACACCGATGAAGGATGATGATGATGATGATAAGGATGATGATGACGATGCTGGCCATATGATTTCGGGGACCGTTTGGGCCTTAAAGTTTCCTGACATTTGTCTTACAGGTGAGGAAAAACCCCCATAAAAACCTCACCCAGAAAAACTGCCCCGACCGGGGATCGAACCCGGGCCCGCTGCGTGACAAAGCAGCACGCTACCTCGAGACCACAGCGGTGCTTTAGTCAATAGCTTGTTAAATTTAATTTCCATTAATTTAAGGAAATTCCTTGAATATTTATTTTATTGTGCCCTGGCTTCCTTAAATTTTTGAAAGTCCTCCAGGCCTCTGGATACCTACTTCCTCCAATAAGTCCTCCAGGCCTCTGGATACCTACTTCCTCCAATAAGTCCTCCAGGCCTCTGGATACCTACTTCCTCCAATAAGTCCTCCAGGCCTCTGGATACCTACTTCCTCCAATAAGTCCTCCAGGCCTCTGGATACCTACTTCCTCCAATAAGTCCTCCAGGCCTCTGGATACCTACTTCCTCCAATAAGTCCTCCAGGCCTCTGGATACCTACTTCCTCCAATAAGTCCTCCAGGCCTCTGGATACCTACTTCCTCCAATAAGTCCTCCAGGCCTCTGGATACCTACTTCCTCCAATAAGTCCTCCAGGCCTCTGGATACCTACTTCCTCCAATAAGTCCTCCAGGCCTCTGGATACCTACTTCCTCCAATAAGTCCTCCAGGCCTCTGGATACCTACTTCCTCCAATAAGTCCTCCAGGCCTCTGGATACCTACTTCCTCCAATAAGTCCTCCAGGCCTCTGGATACCTACTTCCTCCAGTAAGTCCTCCAGGCCTCTGGATACCTACTTCCTCCAATAAGTCCTCCAGGCCTCTGGATACCTACTTCCTCCAATATAAGTCTGAATTATTTGACACGTTCTTTCCAATCATATTGTTTTCTTCTGTCGCCTTCTTTCTTACTTTTGTTGCAGATTTTTATACTCGATTTTGTCCGTCAAATTCTTCGTACTTAACCATTTCAGATATTTAATTATTTGATCATGTACATCATTCTTAATCTCCTTATTCCAAAAATAATTAATAACAATATTAATAATAATAAACGTTTATTTACGTTGGAGAGTTGTCATAGGACGTCATCTTCTACTCAAGTAAGAATTACAAAATGCATTGAACACCGTAACTAATACTACTGACGTAAAACAGTTAAATTAAGTAAAATTGTTTTTAATCATCATCATTGCAGGGATTAGGCAATTGCCCGTTCCGACTTCATAATGCATCATCCCAACGTCTTCTAGGTCTTCCAACATCACGTCTTCCTCTTGCTTGATAATTTCTTGCTAACAATGGATATCTCTCCTTACTCATTCCATCCATGTAATCAATCCATTTCTGTCTGTAATTCGTGACTTTATCCAATAAAGGCCGTACTTTCAATTCTTCTCTTATATCCTCATTTCTTATTCTATCAAGTCTTGTACATCCTTTTACTTGTCTTAGGAACCTCATCTCCGCAGTCTGTATTCTATCCTTCTGTTTTTTCACTGGAGCCCAGGGCGACAAGGAATAGCACAGCTAAACTTGTAGGGCTTGAAGAGCGGAAGAAGCAGCCCTCTCTTGGGGGGGGTGGATACCCAGAGGAGCATGTTAGGAGGCTCAGAGGAAGCAGCCCTTCCACCATCCTTGTCCTGCAAAGCGCTCGTAACGCTTCCAGGAGACATTTATCTTACTGAGAAGCTTCATCGAAATCAGCCGGATTGTCATTGTTTTTAATGCTGCAGTAATTGTAAATTCGCGTAGACCTATAAATAATTCGTAACGTACGTCAACAGAACTTTGATTAAGCTCAAGACTTAACGTTGGACGATGGAATGGGAATTTTTAAGCACTGAGAAAATCATATGTGTATTGGAGTTAAGGTAGTAAAATCGGTTATGAAAATGAATGGAGAACAGCATTGGGAAAGTCAGCAATATGGACTTTACAGTAAATAGAATCTTTGGGACAAAAAATAAAAAGATTGGAGAATAAATTTAAATTCAATATTTAACACTTAGAGCATTGGGCATCGGAAAATGTGTTTACATTGTTAAACTATTTTGGACAGTTAGATAGATAGATAGATAGATAGATAGGTAAATCAAGCAAGGAATGATATTATTACTATAATAGTGACATTGACAAGAGATCCTGATATTTAAAAAAAACAGGAAAGTGAGATAGCAAAACAAAAACAATGAGATGTTTTATGATACGATAAGTTTAATGTTGAAATTTTGATTAAAATATAAAAGGTGAAATCGTACTAACATATCCGAATTTAAAGGTGTGCATAATTAGGAATAGAATAAATAATAGTTAAAAAACTAAAACAACACGCTTTATTAGAAAACCGAACTAAAGAAATGAAAAATAATTTTAATTTGCAACACGCTTGGGATAAAATGAAAGTGGTGAAAAAAAAATCATCTCCAACACATCTAGAATAAAACTAGAGTCATCTACAAAAAAATAATTCTACCATCAAAAGTGTGGGGTGTTTTTATGGTTTTTACGTTTTCTTCTTAGAGATTTTACTTTTACCAAAATCTGTTATTATAAAATATATTAATTGATATACAGCAAAAGTTGGTGGGTAGCATTAGAAGATATGTACATAAACGATGTATTTATTATTAATGCAATAACAATTTGTATAAAAATACAGTATCTAAAATTAAAATTGGAAAATATGTACCAGAAGGAATTGAACTAACAAAAGACCTTCGTCAAGGTTGTAGCATATACCCACATTATTTAAGATATTTATACATAAAGCACTGCGAAAACTGGAGCAAAATAATGTTCAGGAATTGGAGATGAGTCAACATATATAATATATACACCGATATGTGCAGATGACCAGATAATTTCACAAAGAATATGAATACATGAAGTTTATGTTCAGAAAATTATTGGACAAATATGGTAACTGAGGATTGAAAATAAATTGTATAGGCCTATGGCAGTAGCTAATGCACGGCGTGCGCTGCCACACCTAAATAAACACTACAGTAATGTGTTTTAGTTGAAAAAGTAAAAGGAAAAATAAATATAAATATATATCGTTATTATTTTAGATACCCCGTGCTGATTACCCGGCGTTTCTCGGGAATCTACGCATCCCGATATACTTAGCAAAAATGAGCTGAAAGACAAAATTCGTTATTTTGAATTATCCATGAAAGAATACCCGCCGTGCGCTGCTTGCCCGGGAATCTACTTATCCCCATCTTCTTGGCATCAATGAAAGACAAAAATGGTTATTGCGAGTTATCCTTAAAAGATAAACATAAGCTGTCGCGGACTTTTTAGTAGAGTTTTTTGAGATATTCAATTCTGTGTACAATAATTTTGTGTATTTGATACGGTTTAGGCAGCGTATGCCATTTAAGCTTACAAAGAGCGACATTTTTTCATGTTTTTGCCCTACAGAAAGTGATTTTTAAGGGTGAAAGGCTTGGGCATTAAAACTCTCTTATAGCCTGTAACCCTCCCGGGAAAATCCTGAACATTTTGCAAAAATCCCCATGACAATCGGATGAATGGTGTGACAGCACATGCTTGCCCGGGAATCTAATCATCCCGATCTACTTACAATCAATGAAAGACTACAATGGTTATTGTATGTTATCATAAGTAATGCCACGAGTGATTTCCAAATTATCGATAAATTCACGACTCACGAAGTGAGGAGTGAATTTATCTAGAGAATATGGAAATCAAGAGTGGCATTTGTTAGGACAATTTAACGAATAAAATTAAGCTCTTTACTAAAAAATAATTATTTGAATATAGTTCGGTGTTTTAAAATATTTATATAGTTAATGTAAACGGCGATGTTTGAAAACAAATTAGAAATGTGAGGTTATGTATATTCACTGCAACTCGATCATATTATTTATTGCCAAATAGGATCGTAATATTGTAAGAATGCACTCTAGTGGAGAAGTAATGAAACACATGAAACTATTATAATCAACATTATAAGTTAATCATTTGTATTTGAATAAACAACTCAGTAAAATCACTTAATCTATTTATTATTTGTTATATTCAATGTATTTGTTTGAGAAAAATAATGGTCTAACCTGTTCAGAATATTAAAAAAGGAGGAGCTTTCTTTATCACAAAAGCAGGAGCTGATAAAGAGATATCGATAAATAGCGAGATGAAACACGACTGTCATTGGTGTAAAACAGAATTCATTGTAACCTGATTGGTCATTGACTACCATTTGCGACATAAGTTAAATAGCTATAAAAGATAAACATATGATGTCACGGACTTTTTTGTAGAGTTTTTTTTGAGATATTCAATTCTGTGTATATTAATTTTGTGTATTTGTTATGGTTTAGGCAGCGTAAGCCATTTAAGAATAAAAAAATATACTTTTTCACGTTTTTCACTAAAAAGGGTGTTTTTAAGGGTGTAGGAGTTGAGTATCTCAACTCTCTTATAGCCATGTTCATCCCCTGGAATCTCCTGAACATTTTGAAAAATCTCCATCACAATCGGACCAACGGTTTGGTTGCTCATAAAGTACAAACAAACAAACAAACAAACCAACAAACATTCATTTTCATATATTAGATATTGGGCAGAAACCGAAGATTTAATATTAGAGGCTCAGAAGGGGTATATTAGAGGACGTGAAGAACTTGAGTATTTGGGGATAAATTAGATAAAGAGTATAGGAAAAGAAAGAGACATTAAGAACAGAATAAATAATGATACAGCAATAGCAGCAGTTGTTTATAGTGTCATATGAAACAGACATATAACCAGGAAAGAATAAGTTACAAATATATATAATTCAATATTGAGCTGAAGTATGGAAATTCAACAAGAACTTAGAACAAAAACTTATACTGGATATGGATTTCTTGAAGAGAGCAGCAAGATGTTCAAAATTGGGATAAAATAAAAAAGTAAAGTCATAGGAGAAACATTAATATTAAATATTCAATAATAGATTATATAGGATACAAGCAATTCTATCTTCAAGCCACAGTTAGTCCAAAAGCATTCAAGACTGAAAGTGTATAAAACACTGGCTCTTCCAACTCTTTGTATGGTAGCGAAGTATGGACGTTGAAACAGAAGGATATACAGAGACTTAGATCTGCTGAAATGAGATATCTTCGGAGGACTGCAGGATACACACTACTAGATCACAAAAAAAATGAAGACATCTTAGAAGAATTACACATGGAATCTTTAGAAAACAAAATTTCTGATTATAAGTCAAGATGGATACAACATGTTCATCGAATGGAAGATCACAGAATACCCAAACTAATGTTAAGATATCAACCTGCAGGAAGAAGAAGACCAGGACGTCCACTCAAAAGACTTCTGGATGGTGTTTCTCTTGAGGCCGAAACAGGTCAACAAATGGCCTAAATTCGTGAATGTACTATGATGATGATGAGGATACAAGCAATTAAATTTATATGGGCAAGTACGACGGATGCAAGAAGATATGTGATCGAGAAAAACATTGGTATGGTGTCCACCTGGAAGAAGACAAAAAGGAAGTGGTTGAAATAGTAGCATTTGAG
Source organism: Diploptera punctata (assembly GCA_030220185.1). Lineage (NCBI taxonomy): Eukaryota > Metazoa > Arthropoda > Insecta > Blattodea > Blaberidae > Diploptera > Diploptera punctata. The sequence continues at coordinate 2,704,784 of JASPKZ010010680.1, read as the reverse complement.
GGTCGTATTCTGAAGTTTCGGGTTCAAATTACGTGATCGGCCACTATGACTATTTCTTCTAGTTATTCCTATTGTTATGTCAAATGGTGGATTAACATTTATTACCATAATCAATTTCACCACAATTGCCATTCCATTGTATCATTAAAATCCAGCAATGACTTTCTTCAAAAAACATCATCATCATCCTGCCAGGTATTAGTCCTAGAAGAACTGTTACGGCCTGAGAAAGCGGTTTTCGTGCCATCTTTTCATAGGTCGACCAAATGACTGTTTCCCATTTGGACAGTAGTTCATTATTGCCTTGGGGATCCTGGATCTAGCCATTCTTGAGACATGTTCCTTCCAGTTTAGCTGATATCTGGAGATGTAGTCCAGTATTGGTGACACATTAAGTTCTTGAAGGATTTCTACATTTTTCTTTCGATCCCATTTGGTGTAGCCAGCTGTTCGGCGCATAAATTTCATCTCAAAAGCTGTTAGTCTGCTTTCATCTCTCGTCCTTATAGTCCACGCTTCACTGCCATAACATAGGACTGGTCGAGCCATTATTTGATAAAGACGAGTACGAGTTGATTTTTGCACTAATGAAGGTTTTAAAACTCTATTAATGATTCCCATTGATTTGTTGAATTTCACAATTTTCTCAAAAAACCCATGACAAAAAACAAAGTATAAACATATATCATACTAGATGCATTAAATTGAACATCCTAAATTCCATTTGACCGTAAGTGTTAAAGCGTCTACAATCAAGAATGTTCATTTGACTTGACCAAAGCTTATTTCAAACGTAATAGAAGAGACATGTCCTAATAACATGATACTGAATACGTGTTTCTTATTTTAACGTCTTTATGTTTCAAGTAGTCCACCTCAGTGGTCTCGAGGTAGCGTGTTGCCTTGTCACGCAGCGGGCCCGGGTTCGATCCCCGGTCGGGGCAGTTTTTCTGGGTCAGGGTTTTATCGGGTTTTTTCCTCACCTGTAAGACAAATGTCAGGAAAACTTTAAGGCCCAAACGGTCCCCGAAGTCATATGGTCATCATCCTTATCATTATCATCATCATCATCATCATCATCATATCATCCTTCACCGGTGTGGAAAGCAACGGGAAGCTACCACACCTACAATTCCCTAGTAAAGCTGCAAACATAGCATGAAAATGCTATGATTGCAGTGAAGGACCTGCCTTCGGACAGAATTACTATGGATGTTTCAAATCAATATAGTGATTCAATTGTTTAATTTTGAAACAATAATAATACTTACTTACTTACTCACTGGCATTATCGAACCCGTAGGTTGATGGCCGCGCGGATATAAGCTCTCCATACATCCCTATCCTGAGCTATCATTCCCTGTATAATCTACTTCCCTCAAATCATAGTTAACGTTATTCTCCCACCTCATTATTCGTCTACCAACTGGCCGTTTTCCCTCTGGCTTTCCTACAAGAAGCTTCTATGCAAGTCTTTCATTCCCCATACGTGCAACATGTCCTGCCCATCGCAGTCTGCGAGACTTAACTGTTCTTATTATATCTGGCTTCCTATAAAGACCATGTAGTTCATTGTTATGTAGTCTTCTCCATTCACCTGTATGTTCATCTCTCTTTGGTCCAAAAATTTTCCAAAGTACTTTATTCTCAAATAAACAATAATAATACTAATATTAATAAATAATAATAACTCGCTGCACTATCCAATCCGTAGATTTCATGACCGCACGAACATAAGCTCTCCATATATCCCTATCCTAACAAATGTTTTCCGATCATCCTCACAACAACGACAGCCTGATAAACGAACTCAATACATGCAACCCCCTCTACCAGATCTTCAGTGAAACACCAGTTTTGAATCTTGCCGATGATGGGACAAGTCCCGAAAGCGCTACAGTTAAATGATTAATTAAGTTGAGGAGACGGACGTTTCAGGTGAATATTCCATAATTTTATATTAATTTTGAATAAACCTCAACGGAACATATCATGAATCTTACAAAAGTTGATTATTATTATTGTTGTGAGAAGCCATTATCATAATTCAAATCCTAGTTGAGGAATATATTTTCCTTTCTAGTTATTTTAAACATTATGTACAGTCTGCTTGTCTGGAAACTTCAATTTCGGTAATATTTATTTTTTTATTTTATGGCTTTTATTTACAGACGCTTCAAAATCTAAGGTCATAACGCATCGAGAATTTTAGCTGTGCACAATAAGCTATGATTCATGTGTTGTGTAGTGTGTAGGGCTCGGATTTTTAGCACCTAAAACTAGGAACATATTTATTATTTTTGTGCTATAAAATGTTTGTAATGTGTGAGACCAACCAGTAAAAATATTAAATTACGTTTAAGTTACGTTATGTAATGTAAACAATTGGTTTCCTCACCAATATAATTTGCATTATGCTCACTCAATAACAAACTGCTCATATCTAGGTTGACAGATATTTTTATGGTGTCCATGATTAATTATATCATTATCACAGAACTAGCGTCAACACGTGGAATATATGTTCAGCTCCAGGATTCCTAAGGTAATTTTCAAGTATCCATTAAATGATAACGATATAGTTGGAATAATTACGAAGGTAAGCCGGACATCATAGACATCATAGAAAAGAAAAGATTGCAGTGGTATGGTCATGTTAAACGAATGCCAGAGCAAAGATTGCCAAAAATGGTTATGGAATGGACCCCAATGGAAAGGAGAAAGAGAGGAAGACCGAAGAAAACTTGGATAGAAGGGGTACAAGCAGCTATGAATATCAGAGGAATGGAGGAAGATCAATGGATGGATAGAGAGGAATGGCGTTGGTTTCCGGAAGACGGCGGCGAAGCTGCCATGATACCGGATGATGATGATGATGAAGTCGGAAAAAGTACAGAGGGTTGGAAGACCAAACTTAAGATGGGAAAATTTGATGGAATATTACATAATGTTAGTTCCTTAGGATCTAAGAACTGGAACTTGGTTTCCAAAAATAGATAAGTTTGGAACAAGATTTGAGGGAAGCCATAACTGGTCCAGGATTTTCAAGCTGATAATGATGAAATAAATGATAATATACGAGTATTGGACGTCAAGGAAGAGAGGGTCTATTTTTATAGACTACAACATGAAACGAAGATGATGACCAAAATCATGTTTGTATGTTTCTTTCCTTTGAAACAGAATGACACTATGCTTGTGTTTGAATGCGAAGAGCTAAGTTATTTCACTTCAGGAAAAAGTATTTAGAATTTTTTAAAACATTTTCAAAGATGTCAAATGATCTTCTTTAAATAAACTGAAAATTATCCAATTTTATTAGAAAAAATTCTAGGTATCATTTAAAAGTTCATAAGGTTTGAATCAGGATGAAAATATGGAGAACTTGTCTTTAAGAAGACATTTTATAACTAACTAACTAACTCACTGGCACTATTGGACCCACAGGTTCATGGCAGCACGAACATAAGCTCTCCATACATTCCTAACCTGAGCTAATGTTTTCCAATCATTTCCGTATAATCTGTTTCCCTCAAATCATAGTTAATGTTATTCGCCCACTTCATTCTTGGTCTGCCAACTGGGCTTTTTCCCTCTGAGTTCCCTACAAGAAGCTTCCATGCACCTCTTTCATTCCCCATTGGTGCCACATGTCCTGCCCATCCCAGTCTACGAGACTTAACTGTTCTTATTATATCTGGCTTCCTATAAAGACCATGTAGTTCATTGTTATGTAGTCTTCTCCATTCACCTGTCTCTTCATCTCTCTTTGGTCCAAAAATTTTCCTAAGAACTTTATTCTCAAATACTTGTAATCTCCTTTCCTCCCTTAAAGTAAGAGTCCATGTTTCGCACCCATATAATATAACTGGTAGAATAATAGTTTTATATATTTCAGTTTAACGTTTTTTGAAAGGAGTTGGGTCGACAAAGAGTCCCTGTAATGCATAATAGCACGCATTTCCAGAATTGAGCCTATGTTTAATTTATTTGTGCATCCTATTCCTATCTGTTATTATTGTCTAGGTTTTTGAATTCAGCCACTTCCTCAAAATTTTCCTCATTTGTCATTAGCTGTCCATTTCCATTATATAATGCCTTTCTATGTGTGAACATATATTCCATAGACTATAAGAGGAAAAAATGTAAATCGAAAATGTCCTTAGATTGTGGAACGAAGTAAAAGATTAAGAAGGTGTGGTTTTTTGAGAAGTGAGAGACTCAGCTGAATAAGAAAATCTAGAAGGTGTATAGGATAAACCAATAGACGAAAACGAAGGATTGAAAAATATGGAAGGATGAAATAAAGTTTTTCTCAAAAGAAGTGAAGTTAAAAACTGATCAAGACAGAGAAGATCTTGAACGTGAAGACAATGTTCAAAACTTCTTTGTAACTTAACATTCATTGTAATTTACTGTATTTGGTTTAATTTTATTCTAATTATTAAATTGTTTTGAATTGATCAGTCTTAAAATCTTCGAAATATGAGTCCTCAACAAATCTAATTGTGTAACATAATACTAATAAAACTAAATATATGGTCACACGTAGAAATACATTATATAATGGAAATGGACAGCTAATGAAAAATGAGGGAAAGTTTGAGGAAGTGGCTGAATTCAAATACCTAGGAACAATAATCACAAATAGGAATGAGATGCACAAAGAAATTAAACATAGGCTCAATTCTGGAAATGCGTGCTATTATGCATTGCAGAGACTCTTGATGTCCCACTCCTTTCAAAAAACGTTAAACTGAAAATATATAAAACTATTATTCTACCAGTTATATTATATGGGTGCGAAACATGGACTCTTACTTTAAGGGAGGAAGGAGATTACAGGTATTTGACAATAAAGTACTTAGGAAAATTTTTAGACCAAAGAGAGATGAACAGACAAGTGAATGGAGAAGACTACATAACAATGAACTACATGGTATTTATAGGAAGCCAGATATAATAAGAACAGTTAAGTCTCGTAGACTGCGATGGGGGCTCCATACTAAGTTTGTCACAAAAGGATTACGATGAGGAATAATTCTATTTATTATTTCAGAAGTATTTTTCTTTCTTTCATTTTTTTGAGCATTCTTCAGGACATGTTGCACGTATGGTGAATGAAAGACTTGCATGGAAGCTTCTTGTAGGAAAGCCAGAGGGAAAACGCCCAGTTGGTAGACCAAGAATGAGGTGGGAGAATAACATTAACTATGATTTGAGGGAAGTAGATTACACAGGAAATTATTGGAAAGCATTAGCTCAGGATAGGGATGTAAGGAGAGCTTATGTCCGCGCGGCCATGAACCTACGGGTTCGATACTGCCAGTGAGTAAGTAATACTATATTAGCTTAACTAGGTAGAAAAATCTAAACCCGAGTTGAGATTTTCAAAGTCTCCAATTTTATGCGCTGGTGCTCTACCATTGAGGTATTTAGGTTCACCTCTCGAAGCAACCACAAATTCTCCTCTTTTTTATCCTCAAGTAAGTAGCGAAACTAGTGTTGACAAAACTTAATGGACAACTAAGTGATAACAGACTATAAGGAATGGTGTGACGATGAAGAACGGAACAGGTGATCGTATATAACCCTTGAAGGGAGAGGAAAAAGATTAGTAACTAAATATAAATCCCAATTAAAAATATATGTAGTCAATATGCCCATTTCACCAATTAATGTTTTAAAATGGTCAACAAGTTTCTACAGCCAAGCTGTCATTCTCAAGACCAGATATTGACTCATGAGTCAATATCTGGTCTTGAGAATGACAGCTTGGCTGTAGAAACTTGTTGACCATTTTAAAACATTAATTGGTGAAATGGGCATATTGACTACATATATATTTAATATTATATCACCAAGAAGATCACTTGTGTATTAAATAAATCCCAATGAACTGTTAAATGTCCAGCGAAGTAGCCGAGTGGTTAAAGCAAGGTGCAGGACTTCCACTGGTTCAGATCTCCACGGGGGAAGACATTTTCTCATCGAATTTTGGCCAGTATGGGATCGGTGCCAACCCAGTATCGTGATGCAATAAGTAGCGACTCCAGGTAGAGAAGACCGCTATGACGGCTGAGGAATCCATAACATTGGCCACATACCATCCCTACACTGGTTGGATGATATGATTAACACATGTCGATGCGAGACCAGCAGCCGTTTTTAGCTTTATGTCCAATATTCTTCTTTTTGGGGAAACTAACTGGTGTAAAAATATCTGCAATATTGATATCTTATTTTAAGGTTATCATCGTCTTCAGCATTGAATATTCTGACAACAAACTCGCTCGAGACCTTAATGTTTCACTCCAGAGCACAAAATAACAAATCATACTTTTTTTCACTTACAGTACAATTCTTCTCCTGCAGCCACTTTCTGAATTAAATGTTTTTTTTATATCTTCATTTATAGTTCTCTGGCGCTAAAGAAGCATACCCAACTTCCCACACTTCTTCAATTCCGTCATTTCGATTACCATCTTTCATACTTGCTGCCATTTTATGCCTGACTGTTGTCACGGCCTGCTGTAGTCTCAACTAAATTGTTTTCGGCATTTAGCGTATATACATTGGCCAGACTGCTAACATCAATGAGTTGTTTATAATGAACGCCAATATTTCGAACAAAGGTATTATTTTACTATTCTTTATTATTTTTAAAACACTATCGTGCAAAAACTAATGTACAACACACGTTTGTGAAGTGCTTTATAGAAACTCGAAAATTAGAAACCACTTTCCAACCTCGAATTGCAATGCACTATTTCAAAACAGGGTAAATGAAACTATGTTACTGAATTGTGTGATAGATTTACGTTATGTTAAATTGGACTTATCTCGCTTTTCTTAAACTATTGAAATATAAAAAGAAAGTAGTCAGTAGGCTTTGCGAAATTTGATACTCTCTGCAACTTTATGTTCAAGCAATTCCCTAGTCGGCCTATGTGCAATGATGTACTTTGTCATATTATGCATGTGTTGCTAGGCAACCGTTTCTATATACATATTCAATACTTTTATGGAATTGAAAGCTTGTAAATATGATCCTCGTATCATATTATATTTATTTATAGAAATAAACAGGGTGTCAAAGAATTGACCGTGTATGGAAAAGTATGTAGTACGCAGTAAAGCTATTAAAAAATCTAATATATAAAAGTGACTATTTAACTCATGCCCCAAATGGGAGTCAATGACCAATCACGTTTTAATGATTCCTGTTTTACAGCCAATCAAAGTCGTGTTTCACGAAATATTTATCAGTGTTAAATTTACCATATTAAAGAAAGCTCCTCCTTTTTCATATTCTGAACAGGTCTGACCATTATTTTGCAGTGACTGAGCCTGCGAGAAATACGGCTACCAGATTGCATGTATAGTGCATAGATGTCAACACATAGCGCTTGCAGGAGTTAATATAAAAACATTTGTAGCAATTTATTATACCACCAAAAAAAGAAATCACTGTTTGCACTTTCTTAAATGTATTTTTTCCCAGGTAATAATCCAGAAAAATATAATTGTCATATTTACATCATACGACATCAGAAATGAATTAACATACAGTTTGATGTGTTTCATTTCTTCTCCACTAGAGAGCATTCTTACAATATTGCGTTCCTTTGGCAATAAATAGTATGATCTGGTTGCAGTGATAAACAAAAGAAGCAGATGAAGTGTACCTATCGTTTCTCATTTGTTTTCAAACATAGCCGTTTACATTAAATATATAAATATTTTAAAATAACTATAGTTAAATAATGATTTGTGAGTAAACAGCTTAACTTTATTCGTTAAATAGTCCTAACAAATGCTACTCTTGATTTCCAAATTCTCTAGACAAATTCACTCCTCACTTCGTGAGTCGTGAATTGATAATTTGGAAATCACTCGTGGCATTACTTATGAATATTTGTTTATTTGTTTGTTCGTACTTTATGCGCGACCATACCGTTGATCCGATTGTGATCGGTATTTTTTTACAAAATGTTCAGGAAATTCCCGGGATGAACATAGGCTATAAGAGAGTTGAGATACTCAACTCCTACACCCTTTAAAATACCCTTTGTAATGAAAAATGTGAAAAAGGCAACTTTTTTGCCCTTAAATAGCTTACGCTGCCTAAACCATACACAAAATTAATGTACACAGAACTGAATATCTAAAAAAAAAAAAAAAAACTCTACAAAAAAGTCCGCGACAGCACAAGTTATCTTTTACAGAAAGCACACAATAGCTATTTTTGTCTTTCAATGATGCCAAGGAGATCGGGATAAGTAGAATCCCGGGCAAGCATGTGGCTTTTTGCAAAATTTTCAGACTTGTCCCGGGAAGGTTATAGGTTATAAGAGAGTTTAATGCTCAAGCCCTTTACCCTTAAAAATCACCTTCTGTAGTGAAAAAACGTGAAAAAATGTCGGTCTTTGTAAGCTTAAATAGCTTATGCTGCCTAAACCATAACAAATATACAAATTATTGAACACAGAATTCAATACCTCAAAAACCTCTACAGAAAAGTCCGTGACAGCATATGTTTATCTTTTAAGGATAACTCACAATAACCATTTTTGTCTTTCATTGATGCCAAGAAGATCGGGATAAGTAGATTCCCGGGCAAGCATAGCAGCGCACGGAGGATATTCTTTTATGGATAACTCAAAATAACCAATTTTGTCTTTCCGCTCATTTATGCCAAGTACATCGGGATGCGTAGATTCCCGGGCAACGCCGGGTAATCAGCATGGTAAAAGTAAAGTAAAGTAATCCCACTACATGCCTCGGGAGGCCCTTGGGGTAGTGGGAGGTTAAGGCTCTCACTTTTTCTGGACAATCGACACTTGATGTCAGCCGGGTTGTCAGCCCTGCGTGACGGCCGCCTTTACCCCCAGAACAAGCGTCTGATACTCATTTCCGTTAGAGGCTGAGTCGACCCCAGGGTCATAGTGCCGCCAGAAGGTTTGGGTCAGTTTAAAAATCCTGACCTCACCGGGACTTGAACCCTCGACCTTCCGACTTGTAGGCGCAGTACCTTAACCACTACGCTACGGCGCGCCCCAATCAACGTGGGGTATCTAAAATTAATTATATAAATTTATATTTATTTTTTTATTCTTTTACTATGCAACTAAATGCAAAACTGAATTATCATTTATTTAGGTATAGCAGCGCACGGCAGGAATTAGCCAGTCTGTAATAAATTTGGGTTCTTAAATTAGTACAATCTATCCACCGCTGTGGTCTCGAGATAGCGCGCTGTATTGTCACGCAGCGGGCCCGAATTCGATCCCCGATCGGGACAACTTCTCTGAATGAGGTTTTTTATCGGGGGTTTTTCCTCACCTGTAAGACAATTGTATGAACGGTCCCCGAACACCATCTGACCATCATTTTCATATTCACCTCGTTAGATTAAGTTTATATTAAGGCCTCTTCTGGCGCATTATCATCTTCATGTCATCGGGACAGCGTATCCCCGCCTTCCAGGCGCCCCAACCTCAGAAGTCGGTTACAAGTACGCCATCCCATTATATAATACCAGAGATGTCGTAATGACAACCTGGTGGCATTAGTTATAAAAGTATTAGTATAATGGAGAATATGAACGTATTTTAATTATTGTGTGCACAAGATGCCTGAAACCCACCGTTTAATGTGCACTATAAACAACAGCCCAATGTTGAACATTAACTTCTGCTATCTTAGGAGTTAGGCTACTAGACCGAGTTAATTTAGTTACGTTTATTTCCCCACAGATGTCATGAATGGTATGCAGTCAACATACCGACCCAATGAGACATCTAGTAGGCAACTAAGGTATTACCAGGATTAAAAAGCCCGATCAATTTTTCTTAGAACCCTTTTTTCCAGGCTTAAGTTATTTTACGAACCTGAAAATTTCAGACTTAGTGTCTCTCCCGGAGGACTTGCTGCCTGAATTTTTTCATCCAGAAAAAGGTGAATGGAGAAGACTAATAACAATGAACTACATGGCCTTTATAGAAAGCCAGATATAATAAGAACAATAAGTCTCGTAGACTGCGATGGGCAGGACATGTTGCACGTCTGGAGAATGAAAGACCTGCATGGAAGCTTCTTGTAGGAAAGCCAGAGGGAAAACGCCCAGTCGGTAGATCAAGAATGAGGTGGGAGAATAACATTAACTATGATTTGAGGTAAGTCGATTATACAGGGAATGATTAGAAAGCATTAGCTCAGGATAGGGATGTATGGAGAGCTTATGTCCGCGCGGCGGCCGTGAACCTACGGGTTCGATACTGCCAGTGAGTAAGTAAGAGTAAGTAAGAAAATTCATCGACCCCGGTCTAGTTTGAACCCACGACACTCTGGTCTTTCAGCTCATTTAAGCCATGAAGATCGGAATAAGTTGATTTCCGGGCAACGCCGGGTAATTAGCACGGGGCATATAAAAATAATTAATATATAAAATTTCCCCTTCACTTATTTAACTATACATAAAACACATTAATTTTCGTCTTTCAGCTTATTTATGCCAAGTAGATCGGGATGAGTAGATTCCCGGACAACGCAGGGTAATCAGCACTGGATAGGCCTATACAATTTCACTTGTTCCGATATAATAATTCCAGCAAACAATGACATGACTAAGAATTTTGCATACTATTGCTTATCTATACATTTAAGGATGTTATTTGTGTCGTCAGATCCCTTATAGAATGTTATTCATTTGTTTGAAGGCCAGCAGAGTATTTTTCGTATGATCGAATACTATAATTATTTGAGTGATAGAATGAGTGACATTAGCAGAAGGCCTATACATTTTTGACCACCAGGAGAAACATCTTTAAGTCGAAATAATTAACTTTTCAAGAGAAGATTTTTTAGGAATGAGATGCCAAAGAAATTGAACATGGGCTCAATTCTGAAAATGCGTGCTATTATGCATTGCAGAGACTGTTGATGTCCCAACTCCTTTCAAAAAACGTTAAACGGAAAATATATAAAACTATTATTCAACCAGTTATATTATATGGGTGCGAAACATGGACTCTTACTTTAAGGGAGGAAAGGAGATTACGAGTATTTGAGAATAAAGTACTTAGGAAAATTTTTGGACCAAAAAGAGATGAACAAACAGGCGAATGGAGAAGACTACATAACAATGAACTACATGGTCTTTATAGGAAGCCAGATATAATAAGAACAGTTAAGTCTCGTAGACTGCGATGGGCAGGACATGTTGCACGTATGCGAAATGAAAGACTTGCATGGAAGCTTCTTGTAGGAAAGCCAGAGGGAAAACGCCAGTTGGTAGACCAAGAATGAGGTGGGAGAATAACATTAACTATGATTTGAGGGAAGTAGATTATACAGGGAATGATTGGAAAGCATTAGCTCAGGATAGGGATATATGGAGAGCTTATGTCCGCGCGGCCATGAACCTATGGGTTCGATATTGCCAGTGAGTAAGTAATGGAAGCTTTTTTAATCATCCTCAATGGAATTAATATTTAATGACAATACAAATAATATTATAAATATATATATATATATCCATCCATAGTAATTCTGCCCGAAGGCAGGTCCTTCACTGCAATCATAGCGTTTTCATGCTATGCTTGCAGCTTTACTAGGGAATTGTGTAGGCGTGGTAGCTTCCCGTTGCTTTCCACACCGGTGAAGGATGATGATGATAATGATAAGGATGATAATGATAAGGATGATGGCGATATGATTTCGGGGACCGTTTGGGCCTTAAAGTTTTCCTGACATTTGTCTTACAGGTGAGGAAAAACCCCGATAAAAACCTCACCCAGAAAAACTGCCCCGACCGGGGATCGAACCCGGGCCCGCTGCGTGACAAGGCAGCACGCTACCTCGAGACCACAGCGGTGGACTTATAAATGTATTTATTATAATAATTCAGGTTTCGAACACGTGTAACTTTCGTTCGATTAGACTTGGAATAAATAATATTTTTAAAAAACTAAAACAATACGGTTTATTCGAAAACTGAACTAAAAAATGAAAAATAATTTTAATTTCCAACACGCTTGGGATAAAATTAAAGTGGTCAACAAAAAGAATCATCTCCAACACATCTAGAATAAAACTAGAATTATCTACAAAAAAATAATTTTACGATCAAAAGCGTGTGGTGCTCTATATCAATTAATATATTTGATAATAAACAGATATTGGTAAAAGTAAAGTCTCTAAGAGGAAAACATAAAAACCATAAAATGCACCCCAAGCTTTTGATGGCAATTTTTTTGTAGATAACTCTAGTTTTATTCTAGATATTTTGGAGATGATATTTTTGTTGAGCACTTTAATTTTATCCCAAGCGTGTTGGAAATTAAAATTATTTTTCATTTTTAGTTCGGTTTTCTAATAAAGCGTTAATTTTTTAAACTATTATTTTTTTAATTTTTTGTTTAATTGATTGACATAAACCGGAATCTCATGAAAATTTAATTACGCACAAATATAATTACATATATTTTAAAATTATTATCATCTAACATTATTATAATATATTTTGAATATTTTAATAATAAATAAATAGTTACAGTTAATCGTATCCTTCTCATATTTTTTGGATAAATTACAATGTGGTAAGTTTACAAAATTGTCATTAATATTTTACAGAATAAGATAAAAATGTAAATATCTTTAAATTCGATACTATTGTAGTATGAGCTAAAAGTAATGCTCTTCTAAAAAAATAATCTGGGCCGGATTTGAACCAGCGACCTATGGATTACTGAAATTGTATTCCACTACAGTCCACCGCTCTACCAACTGAGCTACGAAAGGATATATTATTAATTTCTTACAACGATAGACTAAAAAGTCGATAAGTCCGCAGCCTATTACACATTATACAAGTGATGGGAAAAATTTATATCGTATTTATTTTTAGATACCCCGTGCTGTTTACCCGGCGTTGTCCGGGAATCTACTCATCCCGATCTTCTTGGCATAAATCAGCTGAAAGACAAAAATTAATGTACTTGAATAAGTAAAGTGAAAAATAATTATAAATGTACATCGTAATTATTTTTAAGATTCCCCGTGCTGATTACCCGGTGGTGTCCGGGAATCTACTTATCTCAGTCTTCTTGGCATTAAAGAGCTAAAGACAAAATTCGTTATTGTGAGTTATCCGTAAAAGAATACCCGTCATGTGCTGCTCGATCTTCTTGGCATCAATGAAAGACAAAATTGGTTATTGCGAGTTATCCTTAAGAGATAAACACATGCTGTCGCGGACGTTTTTGTAGAGCTTTTTGAGATATTCAGTTCTGTGTACATTAATTTTGTGTATTTGTTATGATTTAGGCAGTGTAAGCCATTTAGGCGTCCAAAGAGCTACTGTTTTCACGTTTTCCACTACGAATGACGATTTTTAAGGGTGTAGGAGTTGAGTATCACAATTCTCGTATAGCCTATGTTCATCCCGAGAATCTCCTGAACATTTTGCAAAAAGCCCCATCACATTCGGATCAACGGTATGGCCGCGCATAAAGAAAGAACGAACGAACAAACAAATAAACAAACAAACAGACATTCATTTTTATATATTAGATATGAAATTGTTGTATTGTCATTGGTCCTTTACAAGTATACACATTTCAAGTCGATCCAATGTTTTTAAGTGGGTGAAAATCGTGTTGAAAGATTCCGTTACATAGATAGATACAGGTCAAGCTAATATAAAGCGTGTAAAAACGAAACTAGTACGAACGAAAGTGAAACTCGAAGTTTGGTTATTGTATCACATTTGGCAAAACTTCGTAATTTAAGCTTAATCATTGCACACTGTTGACAGTTACAAATAAAATTAATAGGCGAGTGTTCTCTATTCTCGATTAACATTATTAACGTTAATCAATGTCCACTGCTGTGGTTTCGAGATTGTGTGCTGCCTTGTTACGCGGTGGGCCCGGGTTCGATTACCGATTGAGCCAAACTTCATGCGTATAAATAGGACAGACAGCGGACAGAATTGCCAGTCTCAAGACAACCCTTGAGGATGCCAGACGCAGTCTCTGGCGAAACGTCGGGGAACTACAAGCCTCACGACCACGGCCTATAGCCCGAAAATCTTCTTCAAAATCATCATAGCAACTCCGGCCGTGAAAGTCTACGTGAATACATTCATGCGTGAGGTTTATTCGGTGCTTTTCCTCACCTCTAAGACAAATGTCAGGTGGCTTTGAGACCCAGAAGATTATTGAACATCGTCTGGCCATCATCATCCCTCGGTGTGGAAAGCAACGGGACACACATACAGTTTCCTAGTATAGCTGCAAAGCTTAGCATGGAAATGCTATGATTGCAGTGAAAGATCTGTCTTAGGGTGGAACACTGTAAATAAATAAAAAATGTTAATCGATCTGTAATTGTTGTTCAAAGACATGTTCGAACAAGATTTAGTGTAGATCCATCCAATAAACCTTCAATTTCTAAGTGGTACTCTGATTTTACGATAAGAGGTTGGGTGTATAAAGGAACATCTTCTTGACGCCCCGCAGTAAGCGAGGAAACTGTTGTTAGTGTTTGTGCATTCACAGTTACAAATAAAATAGTAATCCTAAAAAATCAACCAGTGTACGGAAAGTTCTGCGCAGATGTTTATGATTTCAACCATACCGAGTACAGATGCTGAAGGTCTTCAAAAGACAGATTAAAACAACAACTGCCAATCACTCCAGAATTCACTGCAATAGTAACAGGACATGGCAAAACAAGATCCTACCTTCACAGATTTCACATAATAGATAATCCTACATGCACATGTAATAGAGCACAACAAACCATAAACCACTTAATATATGACTGTCAAGATGTAAAACAACACAGAATGGAATTGATAAATGCTATACAAAGAAGTGGAAACACATGGCCAGCCACAAATCAACAACTAGTAACTAAACATTTACTAGAATTTAGGAAGTTTATTCAGACATTAAAATTATAAAATTGATTATGTAAATATGTAATATAGTTTATAAAAATGAAATTATTAGATTTAGAATTACGTAAACTAAGTAAATGTAAATATTATAAATATAGAGGATGGTATAGACAATAGTATATAGTTAAGACATAGTAAAATGTATATGTAAATATGTATATACTGTTATGTAATAGCATTATATAAGTCATTGATGTATATTAAAACAAAGCATGTAATATTACTCTGTACTGGGGCATGCTGAGGAATTAATAAAGAGAGAGAGAGAAAAAAAGGTCTTCAAGAAGGAAGATGTTTTTAAAGCGGCTTATAGGTACTTTAGGGTGCGTGTAGGCAAACAGTTTTCGGACACTTTTGAAATCCAGAATGGGTTGAAGCAAGGAGATGCACTATCTCCTCTACTATTTAATTTTGTACTAGAGCATGCCATTAAATCTTTAGAGAATAAGGAAGGCTTACAACTGAATGGTATTAATAAGCTGTTAGTTTATGCTGATGATGTGGTACTACTGGCCGATAGCGAGGAGATACTAAAGGCCAACACGCACACACTATTGAGTAACACTAAGAAATTAGGACTGGAAGTAAATATCAGTAAAACTAAATATATGGTCACACGTAGAAATACATTATATAATGGAAATGGACAGCTAATGACAAATGAAGGAAATTTTGAGGAATTGGCTGAATTCAAATACCTAGGAACAATAATCACAAATAGGAATGAGATGCACAAAGAAATTAAACATAGGCTCAATTCTAGAAATGCATGCTATTATGCATTGCAGAGACTTTTGATGTCCCAACTCCTTTCAAAAAACGTTAAGCTGAAAATATATAAAAACTATTATTCTACCAGTTATATTATATGGGTGCGAAACATGGACTCTTACTTTAAGGGAGGAAAGGAGATTACGAGTATTTGAGAATAAAGTTCTTAGGAAATTTTTGGACCAAAGAGAGATGAACAGACAGGTGAATGGAGAAGACTACATAACAATGAACTACATGGTCTTTATAGGAAGCCAGATATAATAAGAACAGTTAAGTCCCGTAGACTTCGATGGGCAGGACATGTTGCACGTATGGGGAATGAAAGACGTGCATGGAAACTTCTTGTAGAAAGCCAGAGGGAAAACGCCCAGTTGGTAGACCAAGAATGAGGTGGGAGAACAACATTAACTATGATTTGAGGGAAGTAGATTATACAGGAAATGATTGGAAAGCATTAGCTCAGGATAGGGATGTATGGAGAGCTTATGTCCGTGCGGCCATGAACCTACGGGTTCGATAGTGCCAGTGAGTAAGTAAGTATAGGTACTTTATATATATTTTCGTTATATTGGTCTTTCTACGAAAGTATGCAGACACCCATGTAAGCTGATGAGATTTTCAAATTGACAGTGTTAAGTGACGAGTGCATCTGTCATCTTTCGGGTGAAGTAAACAGATAGGCCGGAAAACTCCATACCTACGAGCAAGATATCCGCCACTCTCGTAAAGTGAACGTTTTCTGCATTTTAAGCCGGCAGAATGTGTATGGCCGTTCTTTTTTGTAGAAAAAACAATCGGATAAGTTAAGTACTACTCGACAACGTAAACTTTCAATACGGAAAAACTGGGAACTAAAATAATGTGCTAAGGGTGAGTAGGGATTGGAGGTAGTAGACTCTTGTCTTATATTGCAATGACAGTGTTTATTTTATAGTCAGTTGTTAGTGACACTCTCAAATGCAAAAGTTAGAACCAATATTCATGGTGTATGAAGATTTAAGTCTGAGAGACAGTAGCTGGAAATCAGTGGTGATTTAATTTCTCTGTACGTAACATTATCCAGAAACCCGTAGGCATACAAACTCTGACGATCATTCATTAACTTCATCTCCTATTTCAAGTAAGCCTACTACTATATTTTGCCACTGATTATACCAATTGCCCAGTCTTTCACTTGTACTAAAGGTGGAAGAAGACAATTTTCTCATCTTCACCACTAGCGTCATTGCTTCCCGTCACCGGCTAAAAAGTTAACGCGGTCGAGCAATACCTAGATATACTACAACTACGGACTCTGGCTCAGATGGAAAGTGGCATGTCCAACTTCATCTTTCAACAGGACGGTGTGTCCCCATGTTTTCATAATGGAGTCAGATTGGAGCTCAACGCCAGAATACCGAACAGATGGATTGGCCGTGTTCGTAAAGGCGAGATAGAACTTCTTCATTGACCTCCACGTTCATCAGATCTGATACCTCTTGACTTTTTGGTGGGGTTATGTTAAAGATCTTGTGTACAAGTCACCCCTTATAAGAGCGCACGTCTCAGCAGTCATCACATCATATGCTATAACTTCAGGCTTGATGCGTGCCGTGTTACACATTGAACATCTACAAGACACTGTAACAAAACATTTTGAGTTTTATTTCCATTGGTATAATTTTCATGTTTCAAACTTTAATTAAACGAAAGTTACATGTGTTCGAAACTCGAAGGTGTTTACTGGAAACTCATCATCATCATCATCATAGTGCATTCACGAATTTAGGCCATTTGTTGACCTGTTTCGGCCTCAAGAGAAACACCATCAAAAGTCTTGAGTGGACGTCCTGGTCTTCTTCTTCCTGCAGGTTGATATCTTAACATTTGTTTGGGTATTCTGTGATGTTCCATTCGATGAACATGTTGCATCCATCTTGACTTATAATCAGAAATATTGTTTTCTAAAGGTTCCATGTGTAATTCGTCTAAGATGTCTTCATTTTTTTGTAATCTAGTAGTGTGTATCCTGCAGTCCTCCGAAGGTATCTCATTTCAGCAGATCTAAGTCTCTGTATATCCTTCTGTTTCAACGTCCATACTTCGCTACCATACAAAAGAGTTGGAAGAGCCAGTGTGTTTTATAACTCTATATTATAATTATTTACCTTTCAGATTGACATATTTTTGAATTTCCCTTACGTGCTTGAGCTATAAAATGTAGATCAATTTGTAGATATATGATATAAAAACAGCAATAGGATATTTTAACTACGTGCTTTTTCCCGCCGGTTAAAGAATTTTAGTTTATTCGTTTGCTCGAAACACATGATATTGCTCACATGAACGAAACCCATTACAATGCAGTCGTACAGTCATATTCGTTTTGTTGAAGACCTTATACAATGTTATATCTTCTTGTTTAAGTTCTTACAGTGAATCTTGCACCTCTGGCAGAAAATCTTATAAAATTTATTCGTGTGATAGAACCTTTTACGACATTGATCTTATGGTACAAGTCCTCAAACGTTGCACGCGTGTACTCAAGACCTTACTCCAGTAGTTTCCAAATTTGAGGTTCTGAGAGATATTCTAGGGAATAATAAAATACGTAACACAGGTCAACATGGTTTTTGTCTCATGAGTACCAATAGTTGTACTTAATGCAGATTTTTTTATCGCGTTTTTAAATATGTATTCGGAATTTCTCCACCACCCACAGTTTTTATTTTATTTCTATTTCAATTTCAACTAATGGATTTAAATAATAATTTTTTAATAAACCTAGATTTTTTCCCGGAAAATCTTGGCGCAATGAGCGATGATCACGAGGAACACTTTTCATCAGGAGATTTCGACTATGGAAAAGAGATATCAAGGCAAATGGAATCCTAATATGTTGGCCGATTATTGTTGGATCATCAAGAGGGATGCTCCACAGGCCAAACATAAGAAAAAATCGTCAGATCTTACTATCTAGGTGAGTCCGAATGTTCGAATATTGTGTAGTTACGAATGTAGTAAATATTAAAGTGTTTGAAATTATAATAGCCTGTCTCTCGGAAACCTTGCGTGATGGTGAAAAACCGATATCATATTTGAATTCAGGAGGAAAATACTATCAGAATCACATATTTTTCTTTCTGAGACAAAAGAGTTTATTTTTTGTTGCTCAGTGTAATCAATACATTTACCGCTGTGGTATTTGGGTAACGTCATTGCCTCGTACGCGGCGGGCCTGGAATAAATCACTGGTCGGGACAAGTTTCCTGGGCGGTGGTTTTTCTCGGGGTGTTTTCTTCACCTGTAAGACAAATTTTTCAGGAACATGGGGCCCAAACGGTCCCCCAGCATCATCTGGCCATCATAATCATCTTTATCATAATCATCATGTGTAGTATGAATGTGTTTGTAAATTGTGTGTTTCGTGTTGTCTCGGAGGAGGCCCTAACATTGAGTTGGTCACTCATTCGGGGAGACCCCCCCCCCAATGTCCTTGAGAGAACAAAAAGTATATATGTGATGCATGGTTTGTAATCTGTCTCCCGGCCGATCGTGCCACTGTAAGGTCCGAGTCACGTATGGCATGCAAATTGTAGCTCTAAAGTAGAGCTTAAACGAAGTTAATGAAAAGGAATCAACTCATAACTAACTCACTGGCACTATCGAACCCGTAGGTTCATGGCCGCGCGGACATAAGCTCTCCATATATCCCTATCCCGAGCCTATGTTTTTCAATCATCCCCTGTATAATCCACACCCCTCAAAATCGTAGTTAATGTTATTCTCCCACCTCATTCTTGGTTTTTGGCATGGGTTCCCTGAAGTAGTCCCCGCCCGGAGAACCGAATGGGGGACTATTTGACCTCCGAAAAATTTTACCCCAGTTGAACCCATTGAAATGTAATTAAAAGCGAACATTAACTAAAACAATTTTAACTATTGCATTAATTACTCTCGTGATTTTAAATTCGTACATCAGAGAGGTGACGTGAGTCGAAATTGTATGGGAATCACTACCTTATACTCGAGTCGTGGAAGCCTTGATTATGTATTGTTTTGTTGCAGAATGTTGCTCGTGTGGTCAGTGGCGTGGCTTGGACTCATGGATGCAGTGCACAGCTATTCACCCCGCAAGTATCTCAACTACACTGGAGACATCATGCTGGGGGCATTATTCCCAGTACATCACAAGGGTTCCGGTGGCACAGAATGCGGCAAGATCCAGGTATCGTCCACTTATTTATTTTTTATTTATTTATTTAGCCTGGTGGAGTTGGTCACTAAGCCTTAATTTAAAAAAAAGTGTCCTATAATATACATTGGTTTAATTTTTAAAATAAACAATGGAAAAATGAATCGATATAAATTATTTATATTTGTGTCATATTATATAATATGCAATAATAATTCATTTATGCATGATTTGTTTTCACTGCAGTCCCACCCATTTAAATTAGCAAGCGCGACAAATAGTTTTGCAAATTTAAGAATTAATTATTCCACTTTATCGCATAACGTACTGTTCACTTATGTATTTATCTAAACTGACCTGTCGATACAAAACGGAACAAGTAAACAATTTTGTAATTGTAAAAATATAACAATATCAAATTTTAAAATTCTCAAACTTCTAAAACGCCTAGTAATTCTAATTGACATATATACCTAAATTAAAAATAATTCTGAGAACACAAAGTCAATACAAACCCAAATCACCAATTTATTTTTCTTCTTCTTCTTCTTCTTCATCACGGTTTAGGCTTACTTACTAGCGTGTTGTGGCTCCAAATTGCTGCTGTTTCCATCTCTTTTTTTTTTCTCCAAACTTCTTCTTCCTCATGGTGAATACTTGTATGCTGCTTTTGGTATTCTATTCTCAGTCGTCCTTGCCAAGTGTTCTTTCCAGTTTGTTCTGTATTTCACTATTGTTGTGTTTAATTCCTCTACTTTTAGCTGCTGTCTTATTTCTGTGTTATGTTTTTGTCTGTTCTTTGATATCCTGCTATTGGTCTGAGGAATTTCATTTCAGCAGCTTGTATTTTGGTAGGTTGTTGCGTTGTCACTGTGCATGTTTCGGATCCATAAGTAATAATAGGCACTGCCATTGTCTTGTATAATTTCATGACAGAGTATTTCCTGGCTTTATTTTTCAAGTTCTTTTTAGTGTTCCTGTTATATAATTAAACTTACTTAGTTTGTTATTTATATCTGTTTCCGCTGTGTATGGTATTTCGCAACCTTCAAATGATACTCATCACTTGTTCTATTTGTTTATATTATAATATCATCTTTGTCCGAACTGGATGAGCACCCTTGAACGCCACTTTTTTTTTATTTTCTGATGATATTTCCATGAAATCACCAATTAAAAAAGTTAAAAGAGTCAACGCATTTCAGTAGCGACGACGCTGTCATTATCAACACTCAATGTAAGTCTTCACAATGGTAGCGTCGCTACTGAAACATGTTGACTTTTAACTTTTTAAATGTTTATCATAAGTAATGCCACGAGTGATTTCCAAATTATCGATAAATTCACGACTCACGAAGTGAGGAGTGAATTTATCTAGAGAATTTGGAAATCAAGAGTGGCATTTGTTAGGACTATTTAACGAATAAAATTAAGCTGTTTACTCACAAATCATTGTTTAACTATATTATTTTAAAATATTTATATATTTAATGTAAACGGCGATGTTTGAAAACAAATCAGAAATGTGAGGTTATGTTCATTCACTGCTGCTTGATCATATTATTTATTGCCAAATAAGATCGCAATATTGTTAAGAGTGCACCCAAGTGGAGAAATAATGAAACACATCGAACTATATATCATAATCAACGTTACGGGTTATTCATTTATTTTTTTAGTAAACAACTCAGTAAAATCGAGGAATCTTTTCATTATTTGCTATATTCAATGCATTTGTTGGAGAAAAATAATGCTTCGATCTGTTCAGAATATTAAAAAGGAGGAGCTTTCTTTATCACAACAGCTGGAGCTGATAAAAAGAAATCGATAAAGGGCGAGGTGAAACACGACTGTGATTAGTTGCAAATCAAAAATCATTGTAACGTGATTGGTCATTGACTCCCATTTAGGGCAAGAGTTAAATAGTCACCAAGAAGATCCTATATATTAAATACTCTATTTCATTTGATTGCTCACGGGCGGTAAATAAATTGAAGATAATTCATTTTAGGCCTAATGATGCTATTAATATGTAACGATTATCATGTCCGGGTTCATTTCCGGCTACATCATAGACATCACACAATTCCTAAGGAATGTAAATATTCAGATTGTTCTTATGAAAAAAATTCTGAAAAAATAATGATTATCATCGACCTTAGTTACGGCCTACTAGACACCGAAAACATCATCACAATATATATATCATTTATTTTGCATGTTTCACAGTGTTTCACAATATCTTCCTCCGCCCAATTAACGCCTTATATATATATATATATATATGTTATAACTATATTTTTGACATTTGACAATGAAGGCAAATATGATATCAAAAGAAAACTGAATGCTTGTGTCGGGATTTGAACCCGGGTCTCTAAACTCTGTACGTTTAGCGCTCTAACCAACTGAGCTACTCAAGAATTCCAACACAAACATACATTTTTCTTATATATGTACTATTCTCAATTCACACAAGAGGTAGTGGGAATTCGTTCCAACACCATCTTGTGGCCACCATAATAGGTAAGCAAATTTTAAATAGAATATTTACTTTATAGCAGTAACGCTTGTATATTTAGATGTTATAACTATATTTTTGACATTTGGCAATGAAGGTAAATATGATATGAAAAGAAAAATGAATGCTTGAGTCGGGATTTGAACCCGGGTCTCTAAACTCTGTACGTTTAGCGCTCTAACCAACTGAGCTACTCAAGAATTCCAACACAAACATACATTTTTCTTATATATGTACTATCCTCAATTCACACAAGAGGTAGTGGGAATTCGTTCCAACACCATCTTGTGGCCACCATAATAGGTAAGCAAATTTTAAAGAGAATATTTACTTTATAACAGTAACGCTTGTATATTTAGATGTTATAACTATATTTTTGACATTTGGCAATGAAGGCAAATATGATATGAAAAGAAAAATGAATGCATGAGTCGGGATTTGAACCCGAGTCTCTAAACTCTGTACGTTTAGCGCTCTAACCAACTGAGCTACTCAAGAATTCCAACACAAACATACATTTTTCTTATATATGTACTATTCTCAATTCACACAAGAGGTAGTGGGAATTCGTTCCAACACCATCTTGTGGCCACCATAATAGGTAAGCAAATGTTAAATAGAATATTTACTTTATAGCAGTAACGCTTGTATATTTAGATGTTATAACTATATTTTTGACATTTGGCAATGAAGGCAAATATGATATGAAAAGAAAAATGAATGCATGAGTCGGGATTTGAACCCGAGTCTCTAAACTCTGTACGTTTAGCGCTCTAACCAACTGAGCTACTCAAGAATTCCAACACAAACATACATTTTTCTTATATATGTACTATTCTCAATTCACACAAGAGGTAGTGGGAATTCGTTCCAACACCATCTTGTGGCCACCAATTTTAAAGAGAATATTTACTTTATAACAGTAACGCTTGTATATTTAGATGTTATAACTATATTTTTGACATTTGGCAATGAAGGCAAATATGATATGAAAAGAAAAATGAATGCTTGAGTCGGGATTTGAACCCGAGTCTCTAAACTCTGTACGTTTAGCGCTCTAACCAACTGAGCTACTCAAGAATTCCAACACAAACATACATTTTTCTTATATATGTAGTATTCTTATATTTTCTTATATATGTAGTAGATATATATATATCATCATCCGGTATCGTGGCAGCTGCCGCCGTCTTCCGGAAACCAAATGCCATTCCTCTCTATCCATCCATTGATCTTCCTCCAATCCTCTGATATTCATAGCTGCTTGTACCCCTTCTATCCAAGTTTTCTTCGGTCTTCCTCCTTTCCATTGGGATCCATTCCATAACAATTTTTGGCAATCTTTGCTCTGGCATTCTTTTGACATGGCCATATCACTGTAATCTTTTATTTTCTATAATGTCTATGATGTCCGGCTCCTCTTGTACACCGATACTTAAAATTCTTTTCATGTCCCTGGTAGGAATTTGCCAGACTTCAGCACCATATGTTAAAATGCTCTGAGTTATAGTTTGATATATTTGTAATTTTCTATTTTTTGTAATATTTTTGCTCCACGAAACAGAGTTTAAAGCATTTATTGCTTGTTTTGTTTGTGCGATTCTATATATATATATATATATATATATATATATATGAAAAGAAAAATGAATGCTTGAGTCGGGACTCAAGCATTCATTTTTCTTTTCATATCATATTTGCCTTCATTGCCAAATGTCAAAAATATATTTATAATATCTATATATATATATATATATATCCATCCAAAGTAATTCTGCCCGAGGGTAGGTCCTTCACTGCAATCATGCATTTTCATGCTATGCTTGCAGCTTTACTAGGGAGTTGTAGGTGTGGAAGCTTCCCGTTGCTTTCCACACCGGTGAAGGATGATGATGATAATGATGATTGATGATGGCCATGTGATTTCGGGGACCGTTTGGCCTTGAAGTTTTCCTGACATTTGTCTTACAGGTGAGAAAAAACCCCGATAAATACCTCACCCAGAAAAACTGCCCCGACCGGGGATTGAACCCAGGCCCGCTGCGTGACAAGGCAGCACGCTACCTCGAGACCACAGCGGTGGACATATATATATATATATATATATATATATATATATATATGTGTGTGTGTGTGTGTGTGTGTGTGTGTGTGTGTGTGTGTGTGTGTGTGTGAGTGTGTATCAGTGAGTGCACTTGTTAACGCTCTGTCTGCCGCAGTTTTTGTTTTTTTGGAATCAACTCGGTACATAGCAATAAATTAAATAATGTAAGATTCAGTTCGTTAACTAACAACGTCGAACCATTAGAAGTGGTTGTTCAAGTTAAGCGAAAAGATAATAATTGCTCTGCGCCGCGCGATCCTACCTTTTTATTACATTGAGTTTGAAAGTTTTGAGTGACTATATCGACATTCCTTTGCCCGGGTCCATAGAAGGCAAAGATTAATCCACCTTTCCTTTGTAAATTACTTAACATATAGTACTGAATGCTAAACAGTATTATAATCGTGGAAGCTAGAGGGAAAAAGGGGATTAATTTGGCTTCAGAAAGCTTTAGAATATAGATGTCAATACGAAACATGACTAGCTATGCAATTAGTAAACATAAGTTAACTAAAAAAAGTTTTAATGGAAATCATTAGGTCACTGAAATACAAATAATTCAACAAAATTTTATCGTCTTGACCGTTGAAAGAAAAGATATGAATGAAATAATATAAGTTAACAAAATTCGGTCATCAATAATTCAAAAAAAGACAATAATAATAATAATAATAATAATAATAATAATAATAATATTCATACATACATACATACATATATAACCACACAATCCAGTCCAGCCAAAGGCTAGGGTTCATAGTCCTGGTTGCCCTACCCTGGCTTATGGGACTGATGAAACGAAAGAGCTCCCTGGAGCTGCTGACGACCTGACCACGATGATCCCAAAGTTGATGATGACCCTGATACTAATTTGCACAGCTTATTTGAGGCTTTCGATAACAAGGGGAAGTTGCGCAGTCACCCACAGATCGTAAAGAAGGAGGGAGTAGGTACGTAGGAGAGAGGACAACGAAGACAGGAATTTGGCATTGTTCTATAACATCACTGTAGAGGGAAGACACGATGACGTAGTTGTTACGTAGTTTTCACGTACCAAAAATGTGATTTCGGTACAGCTCTAGCGGCGGCAATGTTCGATGCCTTGTAACAAACCTCGGTATATAGGCCTACCATTGGAATAAAACGTTAAATATAATCTTCAAAACTCATCAAAATCAGACTATTAGAAGTAGGGGTTTACCTGAAAGCCGAAAATTAAAAATCAGTCTAGCGGTCACCATGTTTGTTTTCTATCAACGAAACCGAATTCATAATATTTAATGACAAAACAAAAACATTACGTAAACTGCAGAGTGATGAACAGACAGGTGAATGGAGAACACTGCATAACAGTGAATTTCATGGTCTTTATAGGAAGTCAGATATAATGAGAACAGTTAAATCTCGTAGACTGCGATGGGCAGGACATGTAGCACGAATGGGGAATGAAAGACGTGCACGGAATATTCTTGTAGGAACACCAGAGAGAAAACGCCCAGTTTGAAGATCAAGAATGAGGTGGGAGAATAATATTAACTATGATTTGAGGGAAGTAGATTATACAGGGGATGATTGGAAAACATTGGCGCAGGATAGTGATATATGGAGAGCTTTCGTCCGCGCGGCTATGAACCTACGGGTTCGATATTGCCAGTAAGTTAGTTAGTTAGTTAAACCGCAAAATGGGATCATAACTTGAACAATTCACTTAGTTTAGGCAGTAGCTGCATGGCGGGCTTCTTTCTTTCGGTAAAGCGTGTGGAATGGAGTCCATTCAGCCTTGTGAGAACCACTGAATAAAGAGAAGTAGCGAAATAGGTTTAACAAAGAGAATGCGTCACACTTAAAATGTTCTTCCCTTGTATACCGCCTTCTGATAGCCAGTAACAGCAAGTAGGCCTACTTCAGTGCGCCTTGGTTCTTCGGATGTGACTTGACAAGGAATTATATTCCATTTTTAAAAGAAGGGCTAGTGATTATATTCATTGATTCTAGTTCTGAGGGACGCGGGTTCAAACCCGACCGTGGTCGATGCATTTTTTTAGGATGGAAAATCAAAGGGACAAGTCCTGCTGGAGGGACTTTAAGGCGTGGGTACCTGAAGATTTTCAGGCTCGTAAAAGAACGGAAAGCTTGAATAAAAAGGCATCTGTTCGAAATTTACCAATTATTCCCATCCTAGTACTACGTTGATTTACCAGATGTCACTATGAGGCGGAACGATAAGCCCAGACCATTCAATGACATCTATCGGAAAACAAGTGTTATTAAAATTAGTATGATTATTTTTTTTACTATTAAAAGAAAAATTACAAACATTTTGATAAATTATAGTTTAAATGAATAAAATCTAAAGACCAATGAAAACTACTAGGCATGTTGTTGCCATTACAGATTTAATGATACATTCTCATCCCTGAATGTAACTTTAGGACTCGAGTGCATTGCATAATCCTCTTTGATATTTAAACGCATAATGCATCTGAAATCTGGTTGAATCTAGTAGGGTTTAATTTCAAGATTTGAGTATATATATATATATATATATATATATATATATATATATATATATATATATATAGCCTATATAAAGGGACTTCAGATAATATGGACCCCTATTTTGTATTTGTTGTGTTTTTTTCTACTTTTAATTAAGGGAGTTGAATTTTGTTTAATTACAGTAAATATTATGCTCAGATAGGGATGTATGGAGAGCTTATGTTCGCGCGGCCATGAACCTATGGGTTCGATAGTGCCAGTGAGTAAGTAAGTAAGTAAGTAAGTAAGTACAGTAAATATTATTGTTATAACTATGAAATAGCATTGTTATTTTATTCAAATATGGAAAGTCTTGAGTATTTATAAACTTTTTTACATTACAAGAAAGGTTCACTTCAACCTCCATATTCGGATAAAGTGGACCCCAGAGTCCACCTTAGTTTTGTCTATTTTTAAGTCCATTTACTCTACTAATTTATACAGACAGGTACAGATTAATCTGAAAATATTTATGACTGATCATAATTAAATGTATTGATATTTATTCAATATTTTCAAAAAAATGTTGATTATAACATTCGTGCGTCACTCAACTGCAGAAAGCGGCGGTCTTTGGGTTTAGTAAAATTGCAAGAATATTAAATAAAATTAAATAAGTGCATGGTTCTACAGATAGCATCCTCATTGATAAAAAGTATACGCATTCGTGTAAAGTGGCCTAAGTCCATATATCTTATTTATTTAGCAGGTTTCATAATGTTTATTAATAATAATAATAATAATAATAATAATAATAATAATAATAATGTATTTATTCTGGCAGTCTTGAGGCCATAAGGCCTTCTCTTCCACTCAACCAGCACAAATACAAATAAATATTTGACAAATATAGATATACACTATACTAACTATAAACAGTTGAAAAATACATTAAATGTTGCAATGTAAATTTCATGTAGAAACATCATTTTATATAATAACAATAATAATATTTACGATAATAATAATAATAATAATAATAATAATAATAATAGTAAAAATATGGTAAATTATACGAGAAATACCAATTAATATATGTACCTTACACTGGGTAATGTTGAAGTCGAGGTTAGAGCAAATATAAACTTAGATTTCTTTTAAAAGATGCCAATGTCCGGCAGCCCCTTATTTCTTGTGGTAGGGAATTCCAGTTGCGAGAAGTGGAGATGGTATATGACATGGAGTGATGTGATGTCCTATGTTGCGGTATATTAAGCAAGAGACTATGTTGTGATCTTGTGTTTAAGTTATGGTTTGAGGATGATACCGGAATCGAGAGAATAAATAATTTGACGTCGAGGTATGTAGGATCTTAAATAAGAGAATTAGATAGTGCGATTTTCTTCTCTCTTTTAGATGTAGCCATGACAATTTGTGGAAAATGGGGAAATGCGATCGTATTTTCGAACATTAAATATGAATCTGATACACGTATTATGGACACGCTGCAGTTTGTCCGACAATCCGTCACTTATGTCAGTTAGTAGAACGTCACAGTAGTCAAAATGCGGCATCACTAAGGTTTGAATTACATTTTTCACATCTTCCTGCGCCCAACTAATCTACTGTCAATCTCCTCCACATCTTTCTATAGTTCCAAACTCCGTTGTCTAAATATTTTTCCCTCATGCTGCTCAAAATACCATAAATCCACGTTATTTTTGTCGTCTGCTTCTTCTTCTTCTATCATGTGGCACCCATTTTAGTATTCTTCTTGGAAATCTTTCTACTGCCATTCTTTTTAAATGACCCGACGGCATCCTATGACAATATGTCTATCTCCTCCCTAATTTCTACTTCAATAGACCTAGATTAAGGGCAAGTGAAAGAACTTCAAGTCTGAAATAAGAGGCCTAAGCAAAATTTATCCATCTTTTTGGATTATAAAGATAACTAACTCACTGGCACTATCGAACCTGTAGGTTCATGGCCGCGCGGACATAAGCTCTCGATACATCCTTATCCTGAGCTAATGTTTTTCAATCATCCCCTGTATAATCTATTTCCCTCAAATCATATTTAATGTTATTCTCCCTCCTCATTCTTGGTCTACCAACTGGGCGTTTTTCCTATGGTTTTCCAACAAGAAGCTTCCATGCACGTCTTGCATTCCCCATTCGTGCCATATGTCCTGCTCATCGCAGTCTACGAGACTTAACTGTAATTATATCTGGCTTCCTATAAAGACCACGTAGTTGACTGTTATGTAATCTTCTCCATTCACCTGTCTGTTGATCTCTCTTTGGTCCAAACATTTTCCTAAGAACTTTATTCTCAAATACTCGTAATCTCCTTTCCTCCCTTAAAGTAAGAGTCCATGTTTCACATCCATATAATATTACTGGGAGAAGGATTATAAAGACTATTTAACTCATGCCCCAAAGGAGATTCAATGGCCAATCACATGTCAATGATTTTTTAATTACAACCAATCATAGTCGTGTTTCACCTCAAATTTATCAAATTAGTTTATCATATTATAAAAGCTCCTCCTTTTTAACATTCTGAATAGGTGATAGCATTATTTTGCAGTGACTGACTCTCTAAGAAATACGGCTACCAGATTATATATATAAAGTGCACGAATGTAAGCTGGTAGTGCTTGCGCGAGATAATATAAAAACATTTGTAGCAACTGATTATACCAACAAAAAAAATCCATAGTATAACACCGTTGAGGTTGTTAAGTAAAATGTTTTTTTTTATTTTCTATTCAATGCCCCAGGTTGTCATTTCGACATTTCTGGTGTTCTCTCCTTGTATTGGTTTATGTTTGGGGAGCCTAGAAGGCGGACTTACATTACCCCGATGATGTGATGGGAGATAAATGATAAGAAGCGCCAGGAGAGCTCTTAACCAAAACTTAACCTAAATTCTAGACCATTAGCAGCCACAGCAATAATTCCCTTTAAGGTATGACCAGTAATCGAACCCGGGACCTCATGAACAGTAGTCCATGAGGTTGGTCATTAAGTAAATTTAAAATGTTAAAACCCTTACTTGATATATCAGTCATTATCAAATGTAATGCCACGAGTGATTTCCAAATTATCGATAAATTCACGACTCACGAAGTGAGGAGTGAATTTTATCTACAGAATTTGGGAATCAAGAGTGGCATTTGTTAGGACTATTTAACGAATAAAATTAAGCTGTTTACTCACAAATCATTGTTTAACTATAGTTATTTTAAAATATTTATATATTTATTGTAAACGGTGATGCTTGAAAACAAATCAGAAATGTGAGGTTATGTTCATTCACTGCACCGTGATCATATTATTTATTGCCAAATAAGATCGCAATATTGTAAGAGTGCACCCTAGTGGAGAAATAATGAAACACATCAAACTATATATCATAATCAACATTATGGGTTATTCATTTATTTTTTTAGTAAACAACTCGGTAAAATCAATGAATCTTTTCATTATTTACTATATTCAATGTATTTGTTGGAGAAAAATAATGCGTTGACCTGTTCAGAACATTAAAAAAGAGAAGCTTTCTTTATCACAAAAGCAGGAGCTGATAAAGAGAAATCGGTAAAGAGCGAGGTGAAATACGACTGTCATTGGTTGTAAAACAACATTCATTGAACCGTGATTGGTCATTGACTAGCATTTGTGGCATGAGTTAAATAGTCAACTAAAACAAACTTCTGTTTAAAAACTTCGTCAAACAATAAGCAACACCAGGCTTTCAAAAGAATGTTCATCATCAGCATTCTAAAAGGTTGTAACATTTCAATACTTCAAGTTACCTTGGTTAAGTAATTCCCGCAACGGAACACCTTTACCCCACGTGGGTATAGACAGACCCCACCTAGAAACTTTGCTTGTAATGAATAATGTATGCAAGTGCACTTTCCGTAATGATATTTTTATTTACTTTTTTTACAGTATCACCAGGTTGTCTTCACGGTATTTCTGGTATTCTGGTATGACGAAACTGTATGTACAGTAACCTATATTTTTGCGCGTTTTGTCGTACTTACAGCAATGGTGACCATGATTGAAAGTTCAACTTCCTATATTTCGGGGCTGCCAATCTAAATCATAACGAAATATTACATATTACAAAACTCGTGCGGGAAGTAAAACCACTGTCCTTTATGTATGCTACATACAATGTATACACAAAAATATATCCAAAATGTAGTGTTAATATACATTACACGAAACAAATCACTGCATTTTAAATAAACTGAACTTTATTTGAAACAATATAAAATAATAAATACGTACCTGCCGCCATTTTATCACTAATTGGTCTCACGGCCTCCTGTAGTTTCAGCTAATAAACATTGCCCACACATTTACCGTTAGTCAGTTGTTTATAATGAACGCAAATATTTCCAACAAAGATATTATTTTACTATTGTTTATTAATTTTAAAACACCATCGCGCAAAAAATAATGTACAACGCACGTCTGTGAAGTATTTTACAGAATTCGGAAATTAAATACCTCGCTATCGCTCGGTTTTTAAACATTTTCCTCGCTTTTGTAAAAACCTCACATCCTAACATACTATTGTTCACTCCTATGCTAATAATGGCTTAATTGTCATTGTTTTTAGAGAAGTAAGTTGAATTTACCAGAGATGCCTTGGTATCCATTGACAACGACATGTAATTGCTCAACTTACTTCCCTAGGGAAGAAAAGTAATTGACTTAATAATGTAAAAATGTTACCTACTTAAAATAGTATTAGCAATACAATACAATGTTATTGTATCACACTTATTTCTTACTTTGATAATTAAAATTTATAGTGATTGATCAGTTGTTACAATTATTAAATTTGCCACAAAATTTGGTTGATTTTCATTAGTATTTTTCTTATTTATTTCAATGCGTTTCTCTACTTTATTAACCCCCAGTCCTTAAATATTCTGTAAACTTATTTATAATTACTTTTTGACTTTGCTGGTAATAGAAAATGAACTGCAACATTCACAGCTTCCTCTACATCACAATTAATCATATCTGTAATTAATATGCAGTCGGAAACTGTTATTTAAAATGTCTTCCACTAATGCTGACAACAATAAACAATTGAAGTTGTTTTATCAACATTCCCTTGCTCTCAAACAATTGAAATCTTCAAACAAATAAATTAATTCACTCGAAATATAAAAAATTAAACATAAATATTATTATAGGAGTGAACAAAATTATATGTTTAATTCGGAAATAAAGTACATTACTAGTCGCGAACTTATTTGCTAGCCCTCGCTAAAGCTCGGGCTCAAACAGGTCCTCGACTATAATGTACCACTTACTTCCCTTGTTGCGTACGTAACTATTTAAGCTGGGGCGCCCGGAAGCCGGAGTTACGTTACCACGTTGATATGATAGATCATGAATAATAATTTAACATCAGGAGAGTCTTTAAACTTGAATTTTACCTAAATCCAGACTGTGGGCGACCACAGGGATAGGCCTAATTCCATATTGAAAAAAATGTCTATGGTCTGACCGAGAATAATAATAATAGCTTTATTTTTTAATAATAATAATAATAATAGCTTTATTTTACCTGGCAGAGTTAAGGCCTTAAGGCCTTGTCTACCACTCAACCAGGTTTAAAAAAAATACAAAAGAAAAGTCTTAAATCTAAATTACAATATATATATATATATATATATATATATATATATATATATAAAAACGATTACAAGTTATGAATACAATACAATTAATATTTATAATGTATTTTGATTTACTCTAAATTTAACGAATTAAATATATAATATGTACAAGATATATAAAAAAAACGAGGAAAGATTAATGACATAGCATAAAATTAAATAAATAGAAGAAAAATTAATTATTAGACAACAGGTAACTGTATAAGCGTGACTTAAAGGTGCCAAGTGTGCGGCAACCCCTGATATCTTGAGGAAGGAGATTCCAGGAGCGGGCGGAGGCTACTGTGAAGGAAGTAGAATAGGAGGAAGTGCTATGAAGAGGAATTGTTAGCAGACTGCTATCTTGTGACCTAGTGTCAATATTGTGGTAGGAGGATAACTTCTCAAATCTGGACGCCAGGTAAGTAGGAATGTAGGAATTCAGAAGCTTGAAAAGTAGCGAAAGAGAGTGCAATTTACGTCTGTCAGTAAGACGGAGCCAAGAGAGGTTATTAAAGTGTTCGGAAATATGGTCATAACGCCGGATATTGAAAATGAATCGAACGCAAGCATTATGAACACGCTGCAGTCTCTGCGACAAGGCATAGTTTAGATCATTATATATAATGTCACAATAATCGAAGTGTGGTAACACAATATTCTGCACTAGATTTGTTTTAAACGAAACTGGGAGAAAAATCTTTAAACGTCTAAGATAATGTAAGATGGAGAAAGTCTTTTTACATATGTGTTTCACTTGTGTTTGCCAGGTTAAATTTGCGTCTAGATGTAGTCCAAGATCTATTACTGAAGAAGAATAAGGGATAATTATATTATTTATAGTAATGTTTGGAAGTGTAGATATGTCAAAGGTTGTAAGCAGTCTTTGTTGCCCCATTAGAATTACTTGTGACTTGTTAGGATTTAGATTTAGACCGATACTTGAAGACCAGTTAAAGATGGATATGAGATCGTCATTCATTTTCATCAAGCTGTTATAGAGAGAATGAGGAGGTGAATGTAGGTAAATTTGGAGATCATCAGCATAGAGGTGATAACGGCAGTGCTTTAGTACAGTTGGCAAATCATTTATGTAGATTGAGAAAAGAAGAGGTCCGAGAACACTGCCCTGGGGGACTCCAGCCGGCACGTTACGCCAAGAAGAAGATCGAGAGTTTAATAAAACGTATTGTTGACGAACCCTAGATTCCATGAACTGTAGTCTGAAGGTCTGATCGGTAGTCTATGTTTTTTTAAGCTAAATTATTTAATTTGTAACGATTTTATAAAATGATAACCTTTATAAAACTACTAGTGCGATTCGAATGGGGGTTTCACCATCATTTTGAGAATTTTTCTGGGATACTTAATGTATATAACATATTACCTTCAATACTTCTAAAATACATTGTACAAAACCGTAGAGGTTATGCAATATAATGTTAAACTATTAAAATAGGCACCTGATATAGCAGTGTCCACCGCTGTGGTCTCGAGGTAGCGTGCTGCCTTGTCACGCAGCGGGCCCGGGTCCGATCTCCGATCGAGGCAGTTTTTCTGGGTGAGGTTTTTCTCGGGGTTTTTCCCCACCTGTAAGACAAATGTCAGGAAAACTTTAAGGCCCAAACGATCCCCGAAATCACATGGTCATCATCACCATCATCATCCTTATCACCATCATCATCATTATCATCCTTCACCGGTGTGGAAAGCAACGGGAAGCTACCACACCTACGTTTCCCTAGTAAAGCTGCAAGCGTAGCATGAAAATGCTATGATTGCAGTGAAGGACCTGCATTTGGCCATAATTACTATGGATGGATGGATATAGCAGTCGTCCTCGACTAACTTAACTTCCGTCTAAAAAAAAACTTCATCAAGTGGTTAAAACAATGAAGGCCTTTCAAAATTAAGTTTCATCTTCTGCATTCTCGTATTTGATACTGAAGTCGGTGTATAGTTTGTGATTCGGATCTGTGGGCGTGTTTTCGTTCAGCATGTCTATGCTCTCTGTCACCTATAAACTTAGGTACAATAATTCGGAAAATTTCTACATCAGTAAAATTACAAGAAACTTTAACACAAGATGCAATGAACATATTAAAAAGGTTATTAATACTTACTTACTTACTTACTCACTGGCACTATCGAACCCGTAGGTTCATGGCCGCGCGGACATAAGCTCTCCATACATCCCTATCCTGAGCTAATGCTTTCCAATCATTCCCTGTGTAATCTACTTCCCTCAAATCATAGTTAATGTTATTCTCCCACCTCATTCTTGGTCTACCAACTGGGCGTTATCCCTCTGGCTTTCCTACAAGAAGCTTCCATGCACGTCTTTCATTCCCCATACGTGCAACATGTCCTGCCCATCGCAGTCTACGAGACTTAACTGTTATTATTATATCTGGCTTCCCATAAAGACCATGTAGCTCATTGTTATGTAGTCTTCTCCATTCACCTGTCTCTTCATCTCTCTTTGGTCCAAAAATTTTCCTAAGTACTTTATTCTCAAATACTTGTAATCCCCTTTCCTCCCTTAAAGTAAGAGTCCATGTTTCGCATCCATATAATATAACTGGAAGAATAATAGTTTTATATAATTTCAGTTTAACGTTAAAAAAAATGTTATTAATAACGAAGAAAAATCAAGATTTGCCAAACACATACAAGAAACGGGTGATCAGTTCGACAGAATCGATAATACCATGTCAATATTACACAGACAAAATAACAACAAAACTAGCATCTTGGAGGACATAGAGATTTTGAAGGAGGCAGAGAGTATAGATATGCTGAACGAAAATACACTCACATATCTGAACCAGTTGTACAAACTATACACCGACTTCAATATTATATAGAATGCGGGAGATTTTGGAAGACCTTCATTGTTTGAACCAAGTGATGAAGTTTTTTTAACAAAAGTTTACGTAGTTGAGGACGACTGCTATATCAGGTATTTATTTTAATATTTTAGCATTAAATATCACCGTACGTACTATGCGGTGTGAACTAAAAAAAAGTGCATCGGTGCACTAAAAAAAGTCGCTTTTTGGACGTTTACATGGCTTAGGCTTGCCATAACTATAACAAATACACCAAACTACTGTACACAGAATTGAAAATCTCGAAATATTCTACAAAAAAAGTCGCCGACAGCATTTGTATATCTTTTACGGTTAACTCACAATAACCATTTATTTCTTTCAGCTCATTTGATGCCAAGAAGATCGAAATAAGTAGATTTCCGGGCAACACCGGATAATCAAATTACAAAGACTTTTTCAACGATATAATGTTAATAATAATTAATGCCACGAGTGATTTCCAATTTATGTAGAGAATTTGGAAATCAAGAGTGGAATTTGTTAGGACTATTTAACGAATAAAATTAATCTGTTTACTCAAAAATCATTATTTAAATATAGTTATTTCACAATATTTATATATTTAAAGTAAACGGCGATGCATTGAAAACAAATGAGAAATGTTTGGTTATGTTTAATTTGTTCATCCACTGCAACTAGATCATATTATTTATCGTCAAATATGATCGCAATATTGTAAGAATGCTCTCTAGTGGAGAAAAAATTAAACACATCAAACTGTATATTAATTCATTTCTGATGTCGTATGATGTAAATATGACAATTATATTTTTCTGGATTGTTACCTGGGAAAAAATACATTTAAAAAAGTGCAAAGAGTGGTTTCTTTTTTTGGTGGTATAATCAATTGCTACAAATGTTTTTATATTAACTTCGCATGCGGTATGTGTTGACATTCATGCTCTATATATACAATCTGGTAGCCGTATTTCTCACAGACTCAGTCACTGCAAAATAATGGTCAAACCTGTTCAGAATATTAAAAAGGAGGAGCTTTCTTTAATATGGTAATTATAACGCTGATAAATATTTGGTGAAACACGACTCTGATTGGTTGTAAAACAGAAATCATTGAAACGTGATTGGTCATTGACTCCCTTTTGGGGCATGAGTTAAATAGTCAAAGTAAATATTTTGGTTTATACAAAACCTGTTTACATTATTTTGTCCACTCGAACTACGTTGCGGGTCCCATTAGTTCAGGATAATAGAATTATATTTGTATTGACGATTATAGAAAAGCAAGAAAAAGCCTAGACAATTTTATCTGACCCAGCATTTAAATCTTAACCTCATGAATATTGGAACTTCAAAGACTATCATCTGATTCAACTTATTATTCTATTACACACAACTTTCTTGTTTGAACGCATTACAATTTGTCCGTTTGTATTATTTTTCTAGTTTACAATGTTATGATCAACTCCTGAGTTGATAGGTTGTCCCCGTCATACGACAGCCAGTTCAATCATTTTCCATATTATTTGCATCTTATCTGCATTGCAAATAAGTAAATTCTTTATTAAAGGGTATCTACTCTTCATTATTTTATCGGTCCCTGTGACGATATTATCGTCTCATATCTAAAAAATTAGAAAATTCAAATTCATTCTGGGTTCATGGAGTCCTTCCCAAGGTGTAAAACTCGTGATTGTGCCTTTATTTGGTTCCTTTTCATTTATCCTAATGCCCTTATTACTATCAATCTTCATAAGTAATGCCACGAGTGATTTCCAATTTATCTAGAGGATTTGGAAATCAAGAGTAGAATTTCTTAGAATTATTTAACGAATAAAATTAAGCTGTTTACTCACAAATCATTATTAAACTATAGTTATTTTAAAATATTTATATATTTAATATAAACGGCGATGTTTGAAAACAAATGAGAAATGTTTTGTTATGTTTCATTTGTTCATCACTGCAACTTGATGATATTTATTGCCAAATAGGATCGAAATATTGTTAGAATACATCCTAGAGGAGAAAAATTAAACACATCAAACTGTATAACCAACATTATAGCTTATTCATTTTTTTCGGAAAAAACTCAGTAAAATCAGTATTTAAAAACACAAGTATTGAACACACAATTATCAAATGTGTAGGTCGAAGGAATCTGTTCTTTATTTGCTACATTCAACGTATTTGTTAGATAGTCACAGTCACTGCAAAAGAATGCTTGACCTGTTCAGAATATTAAAAAATAAATAATAGTTTAAAAAATAAAACAATACGCTTTATTAGAAAACCACACTAAAAAATAAAAAATAAAAAATAGTTTTAAAAAACTAAAACAACACGCTTTATTAGAAAACCAAACTAAAAAATGAAAAAAATAATTTTTATTTCCAACAGGCTTGGGATAAAATTAAAGTGGCCAACAAAAAAATCATATCCATCACATCTAGAATAAAACTAGAGTTATCTACAAAAAAATAATTTTACCATCAAAACCGTGGGGTGCTCTATATCAGTGTATCTGACAACAAACAAATATTGCTAAAACTAAAGTCTCTAAGAACAAAACGTAGAAACCTTAAAAAGCACCCCACGCTTTTGATGGTAAAATTATTATATATTTTTTTTATAGATGACTAGTTTTATTATATATGTGTTGGAGATGATTTTTTTTTGTTCATCACATTAATTTTATCCCAAGCATGTCGGAAATTAAAATTATTTTTCATTTTTTAGTTTGGTTTTCTAATAAAGCGTGCTATTTTAGTTTTTTAACTATTATTTTTTTTATTTTTAGTTTAATTGTCATAAACCGGAATCCCATAAACATTTAATTTCTTAATAGTTTTCTAAAAAAACTCCGGGCCGGATTTGAACCAGCGACCTATGGATTACTGAAATTATATACCACTACAGTCCACCGCTCTACCAACTGAACTCTTACACCGATTGAAAAAAGGCGATAAGTCCGCAACCTATTATACCGGTCTTTTTCTGATGATTCTGGCAAGGATTTTAGAAGACATTTATAAAATTATTGTATTGTCATGGGTCCTTTACAAGTGTACAAAGTTTCAAGTCGATCCAATGTTTTAAGTGGGTGAAAATCGTGTTCGAAGATTCCGTTACATAGATACAGGTCCGTTACATAGATAGACAGATACAGGTCAAGCTAATGTAAAGCATGTAAAAAGGTGGAGGTTTCTTTATTTTGATTTTCAAAATTCGATAATTATCGAGGTGAAACACGACTGTCATTTGTTGTAAAACAAAATTCATTTTAACGTGATTGGCCATTGACTCCCATCTGGGGCATGAGTTAAATAGTCAATACATTTTAATTCCAAATTTACAAGTACCGTATATATATATATATATATATATATATATCCATCCATAATAATTCTGCCCGAGGGCAGGTCCTTCACTGCAATCATAGCATTTTCATGCTATGCTTGCAGCTTTAGTAGGGAATTGTAGGTGTGGTAGCTTCCCGTTGCTTTCCACACCCGTGAAGGATGATGATGATGATGACGATGATGATAATGATAAAGATGATGATGATGGCCATATGATTTCGGGGAC
The DNA here is from genome assembly GCA_030220185.1 of Diploptera punctata. NCBI lineage: Eukaryota > Metazoa > Arthropoda > Insecta > Blattodea > Blaberidae > Diploptera > Diploptera punctata. The sequence goes on along the minus strand of JASPKZ010010680.1, from coordinate 2,665,630 downwards.
CGTTTGGGCCTTAAAGTTTTCCTGATATTTGTGTTGCAGGTGAGGAAAAACCCCGATAAAAACCTCACCCAGAAAAACTGCCCCAACCGGGGATCAAACCCGGGCCCGCTGCGTGACAAGGCAGCACGCTACCTCGAGACCACAGATATATATATATATGGGGTAATACGAAGACATTTTGGTAAACAGATGAGGACAGAGACAAAACTAAGATTACATAACGTCACATCAAAAGCTGCTCTAAAATACGGAAGTGAAATTTGGATTTTAAATAAAAGAAACTCTCATAAACTTCAAGTAAGCCAAATGCGCTTCTTACGATCATTGTTAGGAGTTAATAGACTGGATCACCAAAGGAACACTACTATCAGAGGAAAACTTGGAGTAGCAAGTTTAAATGAAGATATCCAAAAATACCAACAAGAATGGAAAAATCATCTGAGAAGAATGGCAAGAAATAGACTTCCAAAATTGGCATTCCAATATACCCCAACTGGACATAGGGACCAAGGAAGACCAAAACATCGGTGGAAAGATCAAGACCATCTTCGCTAGGTTTACCGTACAGGCCACATGGCCTAAAACGAATTTGTTCATGATGATGATGATGATATATATATATATATATATATATACTTTCAATAAAATATACTCATATTTCAAATAAGAGGTCTTTAAAAATAGTAGAGTTTCCAGATTTTAATAATCGTCGATAAATAAAGTAATATCTACATGTACTATTATTTAAACGTTTTCCCAGTATAAAATTTCATATTTTAAATTTAAAAATTCTAAAAAAAAAACTTACCTTGTTCATTACTTAAATTTAAATGTCATATGCCATTCACGTCACATGAAAGAATGTTGAGCGATATCGATAAAGTATTCAGTCGAACATATCGAGAAAAAGGTCGCTGGGGTATTTACTATAGACTATCGAATGATTTAATATAATTCAAGATAGACACAGGCAATTTAAGATTGTAATCTTACATCTTCAGTTGATAGTTATCAACTGAACAGCAAAGGGATTTGACAGCTTGTAGTGCATAATAATAATAATAATAATAATAATAATAATAATAATAATAATAATAATAATAATAATAATAATAACTAAATCAGTGGCACTATCGAACTCGTAGGTTCATGGCCGCGTGCATAATGGGCTAATGTTTTTCAATCATCCCCTGTATAATCTACTTCATAATATAATCATCATCATCTTCATTCATGGATTAGGTCTCTTGACCCGTTCAGACTTCAGCCCATCTCTTTCTAGGTCTGCCCACATCTCAGGTGCTTTTAGGTTTGTATTTTGTTATTTGTTTTGGATATCTATCTTCATTCATTCTGTCTATGTGTTGCTTCCATTTTTGTCTATATGTATCCATTTTATCAGTTATTGCAAATATTTCAAGTTCCTGTCTTATTTCTGTGTTCTTGATTCTGTCTTCCTCAGTGCACCCTTTAACAGATCTCAAAAATTTCATTTCTGCCGCCGTTATCCTACTTAGATCTTGTTTTTTATGTATCCAGGCTTCTGAACCATAGAGCAGTACCGGTACTGCCAATATTTTATAAAATTTCAATTGGGTCTCTCTTGCTGTTTTGTTATTTAGTGATCGTTTTATCGTACCACATATTCCCTGGAATTTTGCTATTTTATTATTTATATCATTATCATAATTAAATTAAATGTCACATCCTAGATAATTGAGATGGTTCGCCTGTTCTATGATTTTCTTTGCTATTACTATTTTCGATCTGATTTGATTTTTCGCTTGGAATGCCATTACTTTAGTTTTTTCTATGGCTATTTTGAGATTATATTGTTCACATATATTATGTAGTTTAAAAATATTCCTCTGAAGTTCGTCTTCTGTATTTGCTATTATTACCTGGTCATCAGCATATAATAATGTTTTCAAGTAGTGTGTTTTATCTAATTTTATTCCTTTATTTGTTTCTTCGTTCCATTTTTTTTATTATATCATTGATGTATAGATTAAATAAAACTGGAGAGATACTGTGGATAACAGAGTGGAACCCTTGACAGAGGTCTACTCCAGGGAGTAGGCGCCCCTGCCCTTTTTTGAGCTCCAGGTCCCACTCGCCCAGTGGGTAGTACCTGGGTAGGGCCCCGTCCACAGGGTTACGTGGGGAGAAGAGAAGTCCCCAAAGCCGTAGTGAAGGCAACTTCTCTAGGAGACGAACACTCCGAAATTGCAGTTCCCTGCCCTCCAGGAAGAGGGGTTTGGCTAGAGGCTGGTAACTCTTCTAGTAAAAAATAACTCACTCATAAACTTCAGCAGAAGAAAAGCCGGATTGATAAACCTTATGACGACCACAGCAAGAAAAAGTATAAAAAGAGTTTGGGAATACATGACCAGCTTAAAATATATAAATATAATCATAATACATGTTATTCTCCCCCCAATTTCGTGGTCTACCAACTGGGCGTTTTCCCTCCGGTTTTCCTACAAGAAGCTTCCTTAAAAAAAATTGCACCTCTTTAATTCCGCATTTGTGCCACATATAGACTACTGGCAATCGCAGTGTACGAAACTTAACTGTTCTTATTATACTTGGCTTGTTATAAACGCAATGTATCTCAATGTTATGTAGTCTTCTCCATTCATCTACCTGTTCATCTATTTGGTCCGAAAATATTCCAATAATAATAATAATAATAATAATAATAATAATTCAATGTCTTATAGAGTCCATAAGTTTAGTGCTCAAAACACTAGGCCCTCCTCTGAACTCTATCCTCAGCCAAGAGGAACCAGTTCATACCTCCGATGTCCACTTCTGTAAGATCGATCGGAATATTATTATCCCACCTAAGCTTACTTACTTATTCACTGGCACTATCGAACCCGTAGGTTCATGGCCGCGCGGACATAAGCTCTCCATACATCCCTATCCTGAGCTAATGCTTTCCAATCATTCAATGTATAATCTACTTCCCTCAAATCATAGTTAATGTTGTTCTCCCACCTCATTCTTGGCCTACCAACTGGGCGTTTTCCTACTGGCTTTCCTACAAGAAGTTTCCATGCACGTCTTTCATTCCCCATACGCGCAACATGTCCTGCCCATCGCAGTCTACGGGACTTGACTGTTCTTATTATATCTGGCTTCCTATAAAGACCATGTAGTTCATTGTTATGTAGTCTTCTCCATTCACCTGTCTGTTCATCTCTCTTTGGTCCAAAAATTTTCCTAAGAACTTTATTCTCAAATACTCGTAATCTCCTTTCCTCCCTTAAAGTAAGAGTCCATGTTTCGCACCCATATAATATAACTGGTAGAATAATAGTTTTATATATTTTCAGCTTAACGTTTTTTGAAAGGAGTTGGGACATCAAAAGTCTCTGCAATGCATAATAGCACGCATTTCCAGAATTGAGCCTATGTTTAATTTCCTTGTGCATCTCATTCCTATTTGTGATTATTGTTCCTAGGTATTTGAATTCAGCCAATTCCTCAAAATTTCCCTCATTTGTCATTAGCTGTCCATTTCCATTATGTAATGTATTTCTACGTGTGACCATATATTTAGTTTTACTGATATTTACTTCCAGTCCTAATTCCTTAGTGTTACTTATCCCATCTAAGGCCAAGTTATTTTCTTCAAAGGTTTCTCAATATAACTTTTTTAACCTTTCAACTGTCATCCAATTCAGCTACATGACTTGCAGATCTCAATATCCTGAACTTAATACTGAGAATATTCAGACGTTATAAATGTAATAATAATAATAATAATCTTCTTTCCTTCTTTAATTCTGTTTAACCTTACATCTTATAGGTACTTTTTACCTGCCACACGCCACCTGGGCTTAATAATAATAATCTATATTTATCTACAATCTATCTAATATTATCACATTTCACGTTATTTCCATAGTTTATATTACCATTTCAATCAGCTCTTTGTGTTTCTTTGTGTGACTTTGTGTAGTTTTTCTCTCACACAAGACACGCGAAAGTATTTACAACTACTTTCCCTTTAAGGTTGGTTGTCTAACGTGAGGAATAATCTATCCAAGATTTGGAGTTTACTTTGTGTTGTAAAGTTGTAAACTCACAAAAGTTAGGAAAGTTGCGTAAAACTGGAACAAGTTATATTGCGTATGTTGTTTTAAGTATGTCCTATTCTTACTCCTTACGTGAACTTCTGTCAAGAAAGAGGGCGATTCTTACATATAAACAAAAATATATCTTAGTGGATTAATAGATGTTCCATATTTTACATTTCATTCATTCTCTATATCTCTACATATATATATATATATATATATATATATATATATATAATCTCTATCTATCTATCTCTCTATCTATCTCTATCTCTATCTATCTCTCTATCTATCTCTCTATCTATCTATCTATCTATCTCTCTATCTATCTCTCTATCTATCTCTCTATCTATCTCTATCTCTCTATATCTCTCTATCTATCTCTATCTCTCTATCTATCTCTATATCTATCTATCTATATCTATCTATCTCTATATCTATCTATCTATATCTATCTATCTCTATATCTATCTATCTATCTCTCTACCCATCTATCTATCTATCTCTCTACCCATCTATCTCTCTATCTCTCTCTATATCTATCTATCTATCTCTCTACACATCTATCTCTCTATCTCTCTATCCATCTACCCATCTATCTCTCTATCTCTCTATCTATCCATCTATCCATCTATCCATCTATCCATCTATCCATCTATCCATCTATCCATCTATCCATCTATCCATCTACCCATCTACCCATCTATCCCCATCTATCCCCATCTATCCCCATCTATATCCATCTACCCATCTACCCATCTATCCATCTATCCCCATCTATATCCATCTACCCATCTATCCATCTATCCCCATCTATCCCCATCTATCCCCATCTATATCCATCTATCCCCATCTATATCCATCTACCCCCATCTATATCCATCTACCCCCATCTATATCCATCTATCCCCCCATCTATATATCCATCCGTCTCTATCCATCCGTCTCTATCCATCCGTCTCTATCCATCCGTCTCTATCCATCCGTCTCTATCCATCCGTCTCTATCCATCCGTCTCTATCCATCCGTCTCTATCCATCCGTCTCTATCTCCATCCGTCTCTATCCATCCGTCTCTATCCATCCGTCTCTATCCATCCGTCTCTATCCATCCGTCTCTATCCATCCGTCTCTATCCATCCGTCTCTATCCATCCGTCTCTATCCATCCGTCTCTATCCATCCGTCTCTATCCATCCGTCTCTATCCATCCGTCCTCTATCCATCCGTCTCTATCCATCCGTCTCTATCCATCCGTCTCTATCCATCCGTCTCTATCCATCCGTCTCTATCCATCCGTCTCTATCCATCCGTCTCTATCCATCCGTCTCTATCCATCCGTCTCTATCCATCCGTCTCTATCCATCCGTCTCTATCCATCCGTCTCTATCCATCCGTCTCTATCCATCCGTCTCTATCCATCCGTCTCTGTCCATCCGTCTTCTCTCTGTTCCATCCGTCTCTGTCCATCCGTCCTGTCCATCCGTCTCTGTCCATCCGTCTCTGTCCATCCGTCTCTGTCCATCCGTCTCTGTCCATCCGTCTCTGTCCATCCGTCTCTGTCCATCCGTCTCTTCCATCCGTCTGTCCATCCGTCTCTGTCCATCCGTCTCTGTCCATCCGTCTCTGTCCATCCGTCTCTGTCCATCCGTCTCTGTCCATCCGTCTCTGTCCATCCGTCTCTGTCCATCCGTCTCTGTCCATCCGTCTCTGTCCATCCGTCTCTGTCCATCCGTTCTCTGTCCCATCCGTCCTCTGTCCATCCGTCTCTGTGCATGCGTCTCTGTCCATCCGTCCTCCTGGTTCCATCATTCTCTGTCCATCCGTCTCTGTCCATCCCGTCTCTGTCCTGTCCACTCCGTCTCTGTTCCAATCGTCCTCTGTCCATCCGTCTCTGTCCATCCGTCTCTGTCCATCCGTCTCTGTCCATCCGTCTCTGTCCATCCGTCTCTGTCCATCCGTCTCTGTCCATCCGTCTCTGTCCATCCGTCTCTGTCCATCCGTCTCTGTCCATCCGTCTCTGTCCATCCGTCTCTGTCCATCCGTCTCTGTCCATCCGTCTCTGTCCATCCGTCTCTGTCCATCCGTCTCTGTCCATCCGTCTCTGTCCATCCGTCCTCTGTCCATCCGTCTCTGTCCATCCGTCTCTGTCCCATCCGTCTCTGTCCATCCGTCTCTCTGTCCATCCGTCTCTGTCCATCCGTCTCTGTCCATCCCGTCTCTGTCCATCCGTCTCTGTCCATCCGTCTCTGTCCATCCGTCTCTGTCCATCCGTCTCTGTCCATCCGTCTCTGTCCATCCGTCTCTGTCCATCCGTCTCTGTCCATCCGTCTCTGTCCATCCGTCTCTGTCCATCCGTCTCTGTCCATCCGTCTCTATCCATCCGTCTATATCCATCCGTCTCTATCCATCCGTCTCTATCCATCCGTCTCTCTATATCCGTCTCTGTCCATCCGTCTCTGTCCATCCGTCTCTGTCCATCCGTCTCTATCCATCCGTCTCTATCCATCCGTCTCTATCCATCCGTCTCTATCCATCCGTCTCTATATCCGTCTCTATATCCGTCTCTATATCCGTCTATAACCGTCTATATCCGTCTATATCCGTCTATATCCATCTATATCCATCTATATCCATCTATATCCATCTATATCCATCTATATCCATCTATATCCATCTCTATCCATCTATATCCATCTCTATCCATCTCTATCCGTCTATATCTATATCTATATCTATATCTATCTGTCTATCTATCTGTCTATCTATCTATCTATCTATCTATCTATCTATCTATCTATCTATCTATCTATCTATCTATCTATCTATCTATCTATCTATCTATCTATCTATCTATCTATCTATCTATCTATCTATCTATCTATCTATCTATCTATCTATCTATCTATCTATCTATCTATCTATCTATCTATCTATCTATCTATCTATCTATCTATCTATCTATCTATCTATCTATCTATCTATCTATCTATCTATCTATCTATCTATCTATCTATCTATCTATCTATCTATCTATCTATCTATCTATCTATCTATCTATCTATCTATCTATCTATCTATCTATCTATCTATCTATCTATCTATCTATCTATCTATCTATCTATCTATCTATCTATCTATCTATCATCTATCTATCTATCTATCTATCTATCTATCTATCTATCTATCTATCTATCTATCTATCTATCTATCTATCTATCTATCTATCTATCTATCTATCTATCTATCTATCTATCTATCTATCTATCTATCTATCTATCTATCTATCTATCTATCTATCTATCTATCTATCTATCTATCTATCTATCTATCTATCTATCTATCTATCTATCTATCTATCTATCTATCTATCTATCTATCTATCTATCTATCTATCTATCTATCTATCTATCTATCTATCTATCTATCTATCTATCTATCTATCTATCTATCTATCTATCTATCTATCTATCTATCTATCTATCTATCTATCTATCTATCTATCTATCTATCTATCTATCTATCTATCTATCTATCTATCTATCTATCTATCTATCTATCTATCTATCTATCTATCTATCTATCTATCTATCTATCTATCTATCTATCTATCTATCTATCTATCTATCTATCTATCTATCTATCTATCTATCTATCTATCTATCTATCTATCTATCTATCTATCTATCTATCTATCTATCTATCTATCTATCTATCTATCTATCTATCTATCTATCTATCTATCTATCTATCTATCTATCTATCTATCTATCTATCTATCTATCTATCTATCTATCTATCTATCTATCTATCTATCTATCTATCTATCTATCTATCTATCTATCATCTATCTATCTCTATCTATCTATCTATCTATCTATCTATCTATCTATCTATCTATCTATCTATCTATCTATCTATCTATCTATCTATCTATCTATCTATCTATCTATCTATCTATCTATCTATCTATCTATCTATCTATTCTATCTATCTATCTATCTATCTATCTATCTATCTATCTATCTATCTCTATCTATCTATCTATCTATCTATCTATCTATCTATCTATCTATCTATCTATCTATCTATCTATCTATCTATCTATCTATCTATCTATCTATCTATCTATCTATCTATCTATCTATCTATCTATCTATCTATCTATCTATCTATCTATCTATCTATCTATCTATCTATCTATCTATCTATCTATCTATCTATCTATCTATCTATCTATCTATCTATCTATCTATCTATCTATCTATCTATCTATCTATCTATCTATCTATCTATCTATCTATCTATCTATCTATCTATCTATCTATCTATCTATCTATCTATCTATCTATCTATCTATCTATCTATCTATCTATCTATCTATCTATCTATCTATCTATCTATCTATCTATCTATCTATCTATCTATCATCTATCTATCTATCTATCTATCTATCTATCTATCTATCTATCTATCTATCTATCTATCTCTCTCTATATATCTCTCTCTATCTATCTCTCTCTATCTATCTCTCTCTATCTCTCTCTATCTCTCTCTCTCTCTCTCTCTATCTCTCTCTATCTCTCTCTCTATCTATCTCTATCTCTCTCTATCTATCTCTCTCTATCTATCTCTATCTCTCTCTATATCTCTATCTATCTATCTCTCTCTATCTCTCTGTCTATATATCTCTCTATATATCTCTGTCTATCTCTCTATCTCTATCTCTATCTCTATCTCTCTCTCAATTATTCTTCATTGTTTCTCCCATTCTCTCTCCCACCCACTCTCAATACATTTATATAACTCTCTCAATCTCAACATTCCTCTCCCTCTGTTTCATTGTTTCCTATGCTTTCTCTCTCTCTCTCTCTCTCTCTCTCTCTCTCTCTCTCCCTTTCTCTCTCTCTCTTTCTCTTTAACCTTTACTTTTTTTCGAATTTTTATTTTTACTCGCTTTCCTTCCTTCTTACACTTTTCAGTTTATTTTTCATAAAGTGACTTTTAATCTTCTTTTCGAGTTCTATCTTCACTTTTCATTTTTTATTTTCTACTTTTCCTTCATCCCTTACTCATTTCACATTTTATTAATTGTTCTCTCTTCCACTCGGTCATCATTTATTTTTATTCATTGCCATTTTCTTGACTTCATTTTCATTCATATTCTCTTTCTTGGTTCTTACTATACCTCTTATATTACTCTTTCCTTAATTTTCTTTTTCCCTCCTTTCTTCAAACTAAAGTTTTACCTTCTTTTATTTAGTAGTCTTGGTGTTGACTAAGTGTGCGAGTCCATCGGACTGAAAAACACCTCAGACTTGTCTTCCATAGGGAGGGAAGTATGTCATAGAGATTGCGGCACTTTTAAAGTACTCAGACGTGGAAATCACAGCCCTGACAACATTTACAGCTGTGCACGCTAATATCCACCATCATAATTAGCGTCATGTTATAAATATGCGATAAAACACAACAACAATATTTGTTCTCTGTGAATTAAATATGAATTTTCTTCGTCACCTTGGATTAAAATGTAACTACAAATATAGTCAATATTAAATTTATCACTTGTTGCATGTTCATTAGTTTATTTATCATTTACTCATTATAAGTGAGCGCTTTTTTAAGGGAGGAAAGGAGATTACGAGTATTTGAGAATAAAGTTCTTAGGAAAATTTTTGGACCAAAGAGAGATGAACAAACAGGTGAATGGAGAAGACTACATAACAATGAACTACATGGTCTTTATAGGAAGCCAGATATAATAAGAACAGTTAAGTCTCGTAGACTGCGATGGGCAGGACATGTTGCACGTCTGGAGAATGAAATACGTGCATGGAAGCTTCTTGTAGGAAATCCAGAGGGAAAACGCCCAGTTGGTAGACCAAGAATGAGGTGGGAGAACAACATTAACTATGATTTGAGGGAAGTAGATTATACAGGGAATGATTGGAAAGCATTAGCTCAGGATAGGGATGTATGGAGAGCTTATGTCCGCGCGGCCATGAACCTTCGGGTTCGATAGTGCCAGTGAGTAAGTAAGTAAGTGAACGCTTTATATATCTTACGTCATATCACGTGCACTATCTTCGTATTTAAGTAGATTGAGTATTTCTATTCACCAGTAATAAACTGAAACATCGAAATATACCAACATAATTGGCCTGAACACCTCCTTAGAATGTCAAACAATAGACTACCTCTGCAGCTATTCAACTACAGAACCGCAGGGCGAAGAGACCCAGAACGACCTGAGAAGAGATGGAGGGACCAATTTCTAACCTGAAGCGGAACAGGCCAATGGTCTAATCCCTGACTGTCATTGATGATGATGAATAATTTTTTAATACAAATTATTTATTATTTTTGTTGTTGTCATTGTGCCCAAACGATCATCAAACATCATCTGGTCATCACAATCATCAATTAGCTACGTTTAGTATGAATGTGTGTGTGAATAGTCTTGTGTTGTCTCGCAGGAAGCCCTGATATTGAACTAATCCCTTATTCGGGGAGGCCCTCCATGTCCTTGTGTGGTCAAAAAAGTGTGTGTGTCATCCATAGTTAAAATCCTTCTCCCGACAGGTTGTTCGTGGCACTATAAGACCGCGATGGCATGTGGCACATGAAAGTACCTATATGGTGAGAGGCTAAACTGCGTTAATGGAGAGGGAGAAGTTATATAGTATCCTGCTGGAGTTCGGAATTCCTAAAAAGTTAGTTAGACTTATACGAATGTGTCTAAATGGCTCAAAGAGTAGGGTGCGTGTAGGCAAACAGTTTTCAGACACTTTTGTAATCCAGAATGGGTTGAAGCAAGGAGATGCACTATCTCCTCTACTATTTAATTTTGTACTAGAGCATGTCATTAAATCTTTAGAGAATGAGGAAGGCTTACAACTGAATGGTATTAATAAACTGTTAGTTTATGCTGATGATGTAGTACTACTGGCCGATAGCGAGGAGATACTAAAGGCCAACACGCACACACTATTGAGTAACACTAAGAAATTAGGACTGGAAGTAAATATCAGTAAAACTAAATATATGGTCACACGTAGAAATTCAAAATAGGCCCTAAAGGAAATGGACAGCTAATGACAAATGAGGGAAATTTTGAGGAAGTGGCTGAATTCAAATACCTAGGAACAATAATCACAAATAGGAATGAGACGCACAAAGAAATTAAACATAGGCTCATTTCTGGAAATGCGTGCTATTATGCATTGCAGAGACTTTTGATGTCCCAACTCCTTTCAAAAAACGTTAAGCTGAAAATATATAAAACTATTATTCTACCAGTTATATTTATATGGGTGCGAGGCATGGACTCTTACTTTAAGGGAGGAAAGGAGATTACGAGTATTTGAGAATAAAGTACTTAGGAAAATTTTGGACCAAAGAGAGATGAACAGACAGGTGAATGGAGAAGACTACATAACAATGAACTACATGGTCTGGGGATATAGGAAGCCAGATATAATAAGAACAGTTAAGTCTCGTAGACTGCGATGGGCAGGACATGTTGCGCGTATGGGGAATGAAAGACGTGCATGGAAGCTTCTTGTAGGAAAGCTAGAGGGAAAACGCCCAGTTGGTAGACCAAGAATGAGGTGGGAGAACAACATTAACTATGATTTGAGGGAAGCAGATTATACAGGGAATGATTGGAAAGCATTAGCTCAGGATAGGGATGTATGGAGGGCTTATGTCCGGGCGGCCATGAACCTACGGGTTCGATAGTGCCAGCCAGTGAGTAAGTAAGTAATGGAATGGAGTTGTAGTTACCATTGTTATTATTAATAATATCATCATCATCATCACCATATGGCATTACACAGCAGTCATCGGTTGTCATCAAAAAGTATTTTACTTAGAAATTAAATCCTTGATTGTTTATTATGAACAAAAATGCATTTTTTAAAATACATTTTCCTTTTCAGCTAGAGGATGGAGTGCAGCCGCTGGAAGCAATGCTGTACACCTTGGAAGAGATTAACAAAGACGCTACACTTCTTCCAGGAATCAAACTCGGCATGATTGCTTTCGATTCCTGCGACAGCCCAGCATACGGACTTCAGCAATCTCTAGACTTTGTCAAAGGTACAGTAACAATCGATACTGCGTGTCTACATTGATTGGAATCAGGTGTTTATGACATTAAACAAGATTACATTGTTAATTTGTATTTTCTCGTCAAAAGGTTTCATCGCACACATCAACCAATATCACGAGCACGAGTTTCAGTGTAAAGACGGGAGTTTCCCCCAGTACAGGGGAGGAGGATTCGATCACGTGGTAGCTGTTATAGGAGCTCAATCCAGTTCCGTAACAATACAGGTAATGGAGCTTTACTTCAGTATGTCAGGAACATCATGAGATTGATGTGTAATCAGAAATAAATTCCAAATTAATTAAAAAAGCAAACACATGTATCATCATTTTGTATATATTTTCCGAAAGAAATCATTCTAATTCATATGCATGTATTTTTTCTTAATCAATGACGAATTTTAATTAAAGTTTGTACATTATTAAACCTTTGAAAAAAATAATAAAATGAGGATATTGAAGTTATAATAGGCAGGAAGGCAAAGTACAACTGAGCGATTCCATCAAAATGTCATGCCGAGGTGAACATTTTGAAACTGACGCAGGAATAATTTTGTTGATGTAATATATAACTGTAAATATCAAATTTTATAATCCTATAAGAACATGTTTCAAATGTGCATTATTTTAATCTAATAATAGCGGTAGAACTTGTCATTTTCCAAACCTGAAAAAATATGCAAAATGTTACCAATTTCTTGTTTAATGATTTGGTCGTATGGATTCGTTTTATTTCACAAAATTTGTTTTGAAACCATGTTTTGGTCCTCATTGTCGTAAATGAAACAACATTAATAGGATTCTAATATTCTATATACCTTAAATGTGTCCTATAGTTGTTAACTGTAAGTTACGCTCAGTCAGTCACGGTAAAGCGGATAAAAATTACTGTACACAACATAATAATTCATGGATTAAAATTTCCTCTTGGATTGTACATTATCGGTATACAACTAACAAAAACGTATTGATGATATTTTCTAGTAAAGTCGTTATTTTTCCCGCTGGAGTCCCGTGACTGACTGACTTGTTGTCCTCTAATTTATATTGTTAATACGCATGACGCAGTCAGTTGCATGCTGGACTCCGCTGTATATTAACATAAACATGGTTTAGGAAATCTGGTAGACTGTTCGGCTCAGCTGTTTCATAAATAATTACTGGCCCGTCTTATGTGACAATTTGAGATAAAAGGCAGTCAGCGGAAGGATTTAAATGTAGAGTAATTCCATGAAAATGTCGTACCGATGTGAAAATTTCTGCGCACTTGTTTTTAATTCCAGTACACAATACTCTAGTGACATATTGAAGAATCGCATAATGAGGAATTATTTAAATGCCACTAATAAAAAATATAATTTTCTTTCATACACGATTCTTGTGAATATTTCAATTGCGGTACAGCACAATAACATACATATAGAAGAATCGCATAATGAGGAATTATTTAAATGCCATTAATAAAAGTATAATTTTCTTTCACACACGAAACTTGTGAATTTTCTTTCACACACGAAACTTGTGAATTTTCAAAAGAAAATTAATTTCCCAAAAGGTAAGATATAATTTTCAAATGGTAAAATAACTTCAATAAATACATGCTTTTCAGATGTCAATTTAACTTCCCAAAAGAAAGACATTGTTTGCAAATGACAAAGTAACTTCGAAGAAGATAATAAGGTTTAATCTCAAATGCAAAATTATTTCCCGAAAGATAAGACAAATTAATTTTCCAAGAGAGGAGACACGACTTGCAAATGACAAATTTACTATCCAATAGATAAAATAATTTGCAAACGGCAAATATAATTACTAAAAATACACAATTTGGCGAAAAGTGTTATTATTAAAATATGGATACTTTCTATTAAAAAATATCACAATGCTATAGTAACTTATTGTTACATATATTATCACCCAATCAATACACAATAATTTAGAAGTCGGCCACACGTTTCAAGAGCTAAGTTATGATCATTGGAATTGAATATTGATAATGATAGCTTTGCTATCGAAACTCGTCGACGACTTAATTTTTTTTTTTTTTTTGGTGATTGCGTTTTGAGAGATAATATATGTAACAACTTGCATCACCAATAAGATCCTGCATATCATTATAGTAACTTATATTTTGTAATTATGTTTCTAATTCACAACTATATAATTATTGCATATATTTTGTTCAGGTGGCGACCATGCTGAGGCTCTTCAAGGTGCCACAGATAAGCTACATGGCCACATCACCCTCTTTGAGTGACAATGATCGATTTCCTTATTTCTTCCGCACAGTGCCTAGCGATGTTAACCAGGCACACGCCATGCTCGAGATACTTAGGTACGTTCAAACAACCAGTGGAAACAGAAATCACACTTACTCTGAGAAATTTACAATTATTTCTAAAACTAGAACATTTCTCCCTCTCATTCCCCTTAAGAACATAAAGAACAAAAGCCAAATACAAAGAGTTTCAGAATTCAACCGAATAATATAGTCAATAAAATAAGCTTTCATCAAGAATATGAAATGATCTGAATTAAAACTGATAAAAATGTAAAAAAAAAGCAATAACCCAAAACTGGTCCTTGTGGACATCAAAATCACAAACACATTTCCTTCAAATTGATTATTGCAGATCACAAGCAGATCATTCAACAACCCTACTATATGTTGTGGTATAATATTACTGAGTATGGAACTTAAACTAGTTTAAAAACTGATAAATCGTATATTTTTCACCTGAGACTCTGCATTCGCTAACGCGAATTGATTTTATGCTTCTCTTCTCTAATCAGACATGTTTTTTCAGCGAAATATTCCTGTTTACAACAAATATTAATAAAATCTACGTATGAAAAACTCACGAACTCATTAAAGGAAAAGTCCACATAAAATTACATAAGGAAAAAACAGACAAACTAAAATATAAAGTGATCTAAATTAAAACTGTTCATCATCATCATCATCATCATCATCATCTGCATTCATGGATTAGGTCTGTTGACCCGTTCCGACTTCAGCCCATCTCTTTCTAGGTCTGCCCACATCTCGCGTGCCTTTAGGTTTGTATTTTGTTATTTGTTTTGGTTATCTATCTTCATTCATTCTGTCTATGTGTTGCTTCCATTTTTGTCTATATGTATCTATTTTATCAGTTATTGCAAATATTTCAAGTTCCTGTCTTATTTCTGTGTTCTTGATTCTGTCTTCCTTAGAGCACTCTTTAACAGAGTGGAACCCTTGATAGAGGTCCACTCCAGGGAGTAGGCGCCCCTGCCCTTTTGTGAGCTCCAGGTCCCACTCGCCCAGTGGGTAGTACCTGGGTAGGGCCCCGTCCACAGGGTTACGTGGGGAGAAGAGAAGTCCCCAAAGCCGTAGTGAAGGCAACTTCTCTAGGAGACGAACACTCCGAAATTACAGTTCCCTGCCCTCCAGGAAGAGGGGTTTGGCTAGAGACTGGTAACCTCTACTGGTAAAAAATAACTTACTCATAAACTTCAGCAGAAGAAAAGCCGGATTGAATTAAAACTGTTAAACATGTAAAAAAAATACTGGCTTATGTAAACTTAATATATGCTTGAATGAAAGGGTACTGTAGTTTGAACGTATTTGTTATAACTGAATGTTGTATCATTTAATTAAATAATGGACTTTTCAACAGGAAGTTCAACTGGACATACGTATCAGTTGTTCACTCGGACAATGAGTACGGACTGCATGGTTTCGAGACACTTAAAACACTCGCTGAGAAATACAACGTGTGCTTCTCGGCTCCGCAGAGAGTGGACAAGGAACATTTCCAAGACAGAGACTATGATAATGTGTTGGACAACATTGTCAATAAAACTGAAGTTAGAGGTGAGTTGGACATCGTCTTCAACAAAACCAAATTTTCAAATAGCCACACAATATTAGAAACAGACACGAATATTACGGCGTTTTTTTTTTCGGCTTGCTGTCCTATCTATTGACACGAATCGAAATTGGCGCTTCGTTTACTATGGCGGTAGTTATCTTCAGAAGGCTCTTCGTACATAATGTGAACTCCTCAGGGAATAACTACTGTCGTTACCATCAGCTAAGCACAGCCTCCAGACAACGTCTCCCACAGTAGTAGATGAAACACCTAATTCGGTTCATGGCCACAACCCCGAAAAAGCATTCTAATAAAGCATAAGACACAGGCTGTGAAAGACTAAAACGATTTTTTTTATAATCAGTCGGTTTAAATATCGCAGCTGCTGAAGATGAAACAAGTAGTTCAGAAAGGCCTTTACAATTGTAATGAATTCTAATGTTGAGGACGACTGTTATCTCAGAGACTAATTTTATTTTTTAACTTATCACAAGTAATGTTGGTATTTATGTGGCGTGAAATGTAAAAAATATATGTTGGTATAAAGCAAGCACCTTCACAATTATTGTAGCTTGACAAATGTAAGTATGCGTTATTTAAAAATACTGAATTGTATTCTTACTGCAAGTAATAACCCATAATACAAGTTAAAGTGAACATTTAATGCCTGGACCGGAATTTGAACCCACGATATTCGGATTTGCGTCGCTGGCAATCTACCCTTTCAGTTATCAAAGGATCCTTGAACTGATACTACTTTTTATCGTTTTATCAAACCCTGCTCCTCAGAATTTGAGATAACAAAAGGATTAAGACAAGGATGCGGGATGTCACCAACATTGTTCAAGGTATATTTAGAAGATGTATTAATGAAGTGGAATAAGTCATGTAGGGGAATGGGAATCAACATTAATGGTAATTTACTGCACAATTTATTATTCGCTGATGACCAGATTATAATAGGACAAGATAAAGAAGATATAGAATATATGATCAGAAAGTTGGTAGATACATTTGAGGTATGTGGACTGAAGATAAATTATATTAAAACAGAATATATGGTAATCGGAGGAAATTTAGAAGACCTACAAATAAATAATATGATAATTAAACGTGTTGAAGAATTTAAATATCTTGGATCTATAATAGATAAATCTGGTACTTGTGAAAAATATATTATTAACAGAGTAAATTGTGCAAGGAAGGCGATTAGATCCCTGAATGGTCTTTTATGGAATAGAAATTTGACCAGAAAAACAAAAAAAGAGATTATACAGACAATAATAGAAAGTATACTTACATATGGATCAGAAAGCTGGACAATAAATGAAAGGATGCAGAAAAGAATGTTGGCGACAGAAATGGATGGATTACGGAGAAGTATGAGAATATCCAGGCTACAGCATATTCGAAATATATATATTAGACAAGAAATGAATGCACAAGAAACTGTTATCGATAGGATAACAAAGAGAGCTCTACAGTGGTATGGACATGTACAACGGATGTCGGAAGACCAGTGGCCTAAACAGGTGTTGGATTGGATGGTACCAGGCAGAAGGAAGAGGGGGAGAAGTAGAAGAGCATGCTATGGAGGCAATATATGATGCCATAATGAAGAGGGGTATGGAAGATGGACAATGGGAAGATAGGAATCTCTGGAAAGCAGGAATCAAAGGTAAACTGCTGTAAAGTGGAAAGCCTGTATTAAGTATCAAACCCGGCCGGGGTGGAAAAACCCAAGGGACATGTTCTCCGGAAGGGACTTTAAGCCGTGGGTCCCGAGTCTGGAGATTTTTAGGGTCGTAAAAGAACCGCAAACCTGAATAAAAAGGTATCTGTTCAAAATTTAACCGACCTTCATCCATCCATGTAATGCCTTAGTTGCTTACTAGATGTCTCGTTGAGGCATTGTGCTTACCACATGTCACTCGTTGACATCGTTATGTAATTAAGCGTAACTAAATTATCTTGGTTAAGAAACTCCCGCTAAGGAACACCCATGTTCCTACGTGCGACGTATGGGGTAACACACACCATAGCAGCTAATCACCAATGTAATATTGAAATTAATGTTCTGTTTTAAAAATATTAATAACAGTTCATTGGAAGTGAAATGTTAAACGGTGAAAATAGTGTCTAGTTTAATAGGAAATAATTAAAAATTTTCTTTAATTTTGTTATTGTGTATTAAGTTTTAACTTGAGTTTAATATAAATGAAGAGAAGCCTATTTACACATTTTTATAAGTAATTTATAATGACTATTTAACTCATGCCCCAAATGGGAGTCAATGAGCAATCACGTTTCCATGATTTCTGTTTTACAACCAATCACAGTCGTGTTTCACCAAATATTTATCAATATTAAATTTACCTTATTAAAGAAAGCTCCTCCTTTTTAATATTCTGAACAGGTCTGACCATTATTTTGCAGTGACAGACTCTGTAAGAAATACGGCTACCAGATTGTACATATAGTGCATGGATGTCAACACATAGTGCTTGCAGGAGTTAATATAAAAACATTTGTAGTAATTGATTATACCACCAAAAAAAGAAACCACTGTTTGCACTTTCTTAAATGTATTTTTTCCCAGGTAAAAATCCAGAAATATGTAATTGTCATATTTACATCATACGGCATCAGAAATGAATTAATATACAGTTTGATGTGTTTCATTTTTTCTCCACTAGAGAGCGTTCTTACAATATTGCGTTCCTTTGGCATTAAATAGTATGATCTGGTTGCAGTGATAAACAAAATAAGCAGAGGAAGCGTACCTATCGCTTCTCATTTGTTTTCAAATATCGCCGTTTACATTAAATATATAAATATTTTAAAATAACTATAGTTAAATAATGATTTGTGAGTAAACAGCTTAATGTTATTCGTTAAATAGTCCTAACAAATGCCACTCTTGATTTCCAAATTCTCTAGATAAATTCTTGGAAATCACTCGTGGCATTACTTATGAAAAGTGTCAGTATTGTCATCCGCAGGCAATAGTTAATTCAACTAAAGAGAAAATCCGATGGCTCAAGCGTGATTTGATCCAGGATCTCTAGCTTTGTGCTCTGACACTATACCATTAATCTATCTAAGGATCCATGGACAGACACGACATCATAAGTAATGCCACGAGTGATTTCCAAATTTATCTCGAGAATTTGGAAATCAAGAGTGATATTTGTTAGGACTATTTAAAGAATAAAATTAAGCTGTTTATTCACAAATCATTATTTAACTATAGTTATTTTAAAATATTTATATATTTAATGTAAACGGCGATGTTTGAAAACAAATGAGAAACGATTGGTATGCTTCATTTGCTTCTTTTGTTTATCACTGCAACCAGAACATATTGTAAGAATGCACCCTAGTGGAGACATTTATAACCAACATTATAGGTATTAATTAATTTCTGATCTCCTATGATGTAAATGTGTCAATTATATTTTTCTGCAACGTCATTTCCTGGAGAATAATTCGTTTAAGAAAGTGCAAACAGTGTTTTCTCTTTTTGGTGGTATAATCAATTGCTACAATATTTTATATTATCTCCCGCATGCGCTATGTGCTGATATTCATGCACTATATATAAAACATCTGGTGGCCGTATTTCTTAGAGAGTCAGTCACTACAAAATAATGCTATAACCTATTCAGCATGTTAAAATGGAGCAGCTTTCTATAATATGATAGACTTTACTTCATAAATTCGAGACGAAACACGACTGTGATTGGTTGTAAATAAAAAATCATTGAAATGTGATTGGTCATTGACTCCCATTTGGGGCATGAGTTAAATAGTCTATAGAATTTGGAAATCAAGTGTGGCATTTGTTAGGACTATTTAACGAATAAAATTAAGCCGTTTACTCACAAATCATTATTTAAATATAGTTATTTTAAAATATTTATATATTTAATGTAAACGGCGATGTTTGAAAACAAATAAGAAACGTTATGTTTAATTTGTTCATCGCTGCAACCAGATCATATTTATTGCCAAATAGAATCGCAATATTGTAAGAATGCACCCTAGTGGAGAAGAAATGAAACGCGTCATTATTAATTAATTTCTGTTGTCCTATGATGTAAATATGTCAATTATATTTTTCTGCAACGTTAATTCCTGGGAAATAATAGTTTAAGAAAGTGCAAACAGTGTTTTTTTTTGTAATGGTATAATTAATTGCTACGAATGTTTTTCTATTATATCTCGCAAGCAGAATCTGCTTACATTCGTGCGCTATATATGCAATCTGGAAGCCACTTGGTAATATGAAAGTGATAAAATCGAGGTGAAAAAGACTGTGATTGGTTGTAAATCAAAATTCATTGAAATGTGATTGGTCATTGACTGCCATTTGGGGCACTGAGTTAAATAGTCACTTTAAAAGTGCGGGTACCTTTTGTAGTGTACACTATTCATAATGTAGTGCAGGCCGTTCCATCAAGAAGACATTTAAATGGGACTTTTATCCCCATCATTTCAGCTAATTACGAATATAATATTGAAACTAATGCACTCTGGCTTGCTATCCGTATACAGTAGCTAACATAATCACAGAGACTCAATGACCAATCACGTTTCAATAAATGTTGTTTTACAACCAATGACAGTCGTGTTTCACCTCGCTCTTTATCGATTTCTCTTTATCAGCTCCTGGTTTTGTGATAAAGAAAGCTCCTCCTTTTTAATGTTCTGAACAGGTCAAATCATTATTTTTCTCTAACAAATACATTGAATATAGCAAATAATGAAAAGATTCCTTGATTTTACTGAGTTGTTTACTAAAAAAATAAATGAATAACCCGTAATGTTGATTATGATATATAGTTTGATGTGTTTCATTATTTCTCCACTTGGGTGCACTCTTACAATATTGCGATATTATTTGGCAATAAATATTATGATCAAGCAGCAGTGAATGAACATAACCTCAGATTTCTGATTTGTTTTCAAACATCGCCGTTTACATTAAATATATAAATATTTTAAAATAACTATTGTTAAACAATGATTTGTGAGTAAACAGCTTAATATTCGTTAAATAGTCCTAACAAATGCCACTCTCGATTTTCAAATTCTCTAGATAAATTCACTCCTCACTTCGTGATTCGTGAATTTATCGATAATTTGGAAATTACTCGTGGCAATACTTATGAAAAATGTATGCATGATCCAGGATCTCTAGCTTTGCGCGCTGACACCCTATATTTAAGCTACCCTGGCATGCACGTACAGATAAAATGGTTTCTCACTTTAAAACCCCGTAATATTAAAATCATCATCATCATCCTAAGGCTTGACAGCTTCAAAAGTGAAAGTTTTGGCCTTCTCAACAATCCTGCTCCATGTCAATCTGTCTCTTGCCATATTCAAGTTAGACACTTTCATTTTATTTAGATCGTTCATTGTGTCATCTTCCCATCTGATCTTCGGTCTTCCAACTGCTCTGCTTCCTTTAGGTTTCCATTTATAGAGCTTTTTAACCAATCTCTGATCATCCATTCTTATTAAATGTCCATGCTAACCAATTCTGACTGATCTCATATAGTTTAATATATTCTGATTTTTTATTAATTTGTTTAGTTCGTAATTTGTTTTGATTCTCCAACAGTTATTATTTTCTCTATTTGGTCCAAATATTCGTCTTAGAATTTTCCTTTCAAAAACTAAAGATTTGTGTTTTATTGTCTCTTTTGGGACCCAAAATTATAAAATTAAGTATCATATAGATCCGTATTCTCAACTTCATAAAATATTAATCAGTTGTGGGCCTTTAGAAACAAGTCCCATCATCAGCAGAAGGTAGAAGGGAGCTTCCATCAACATTAAAATGGGATATTATGTCGTGCCATATTAGTTAATTATGAATGTAATATTAAAATGAATCTACTTAAACTAGGCACTCGCATGAGATATTGTTAATATAACTAAATAGAAAAATGTATTCCTGAACCAGGATTTGAAACCAGGATATCCAGCTTTGTGAGATACGCAAGCATCCACGGACAGACATTAATTTGTCTCACTTTATCATAAGTAATGCCACGAGTGATTTCCAAATTATCGATAAATTCACGTCTCACGAAGTGAGGAGTGAATTTATCTAGAGAATTTGGAAATCAAGAGTGGCATTTCTTGGAACTATTTAACGAATAAAATTAAGCTGTTTACTCACAAATCATTGTTTAACTATAGTTATTTTAAAATATTTATATATTTAATGTAAACGGCGATGTTTGAAAACAAATCAGAAATGTGAGGTTATGTTCATTCACTGCACCTTGATCATATTATTTATTGCCAAATAAGATCGCAATATTGTAAGAGTGCACCCAAGTGGAGAAATAATGAAACACATAAAACTATATATCATAATCAACATTACGGGTTATTCATTTATTTTTTTTAGTAAACAACTTAGTAAAATCAAGGATGTTTTCATTATTTGCTATATTCAATGTATTTGTTGGAGAAAAATAATGCTTTGATCTGTTCAGAACATTAAAAAGGAAGAGATTTCTTTATCACAAAAGCAAGAGCTGATAAAGAGAAATCGATAAAGAGTGAGGTGAAACACGACTGTGATTGGTTGTAAATAAAAAATCATTGTAACGTGATTGGTCATTGACTCCCATTTGGGGCATGAGTTAAATAGTCTTTAAAAATATTAAAATATATGCCAGGGTACATTAATTTTAATTTTAGATTCGAAACAAGGGATAAGATCTTCAAAACATGAATGCCTTTTCTGTTTGTAATGTTAGTGTCGTCGTAACAAATGCACCAGCAATTCTTAAGATTTTTTATAGACAAAACTGCACAAATAAGAGCAATACTTTATTAGATATTGTGTCGGTATTTAACCCAAATATACATCATATTTGAAGAGAAAAAGTATACGCTCAGACTGAGGCTTGAACCCAGGACCTCGTTAATAAAGAAGCTGCCATTTGCAGGATAGAAGGAAAGGTTTCATAGCATTTCGTGCTCGGGATTTATATGAGTATATAAGAGAAAGATTTTCGTTTAGATTGGAACTTGCTCAGGTATCTCAGTCGATAGACTATTGGCCTAGAAAGGTCCTGGATTCAAGCCCCAGTTTCAGCGTATAATTTGTCTCTTCATATAGCCTATGATTTATCCATCATTGAGATGTATGAAATTAATAATAAAAACATAAAAATATACATGTTTAGTTTGAATATATGTGTGTGTGTGTGTGTCTGTGTGTG
The DNA here is from genome assembly GCA_030220185.1 of Diploptera punctata. Taxonomy (NCBI): domain Eukaryota; kingdom Metazoa; phylum Arthropoda; class Insecta; order Blattodea; family Blaberidae; genus Diploptera; species Diploptera punctata. Next base: position 2,642,328 of record JASPKZ010010680.1, on the reverse strand, counting down.
TGTCTGTGCGTGTGCGTGCGTGTGCGTGTGCGTGTGTGTGTGTCTGTGCGTGCGTGTGTGTGTTTTTCTTTTAATATTGTGTTGTCTGTGAAGAGAACCAGAAATTTAGATGATTAGTCAGGGAAGCCTCTATGTCATTGTGTGGTCAAAAAACTACGTGTGAGGTTCACAGTTTAAATATCTTCCGATAGGACGTGCCACTTTAAGGCCGGGTGTGGCATGTACTTCTACAACGGCGTAATGTTGGGCCTTACTCTCCCCTTTGTTAGGGATTAATAGACCAATTTAATTTAGTTAGGCGTCTTTATAGGAAGCCAAATATAATAAGAACATATAAGTCTCGTAGACAGCGATGGGCAGGACATGTGGCACGTATGGGGATTGAAAGACGTGCACGGAACCTTCTTATAGGAAACCCAGAGGGAAAACGCCCAGTTGGTAGACCAAGAATGATGTGGGAGAATAATATTAATCATGATTTCAGTGAAATTGATTTTACAGGGGATGATTGGAAAACATTACTTCAGGATAGGGATGTACGGAAAGCTTATGTCCGCGCGGCCATGGATCTACGGGTTCGATAGTGCCAGTGAGTTAGTTAGTTGTTTCCCTAGAGATGTGATGTATGCGGTCGCGTACGACCCAATGAGACATCTAATAGGCAACTAGAATGAAATGATGGGTAAATTTTATATAGAGGCCTTCTTATTCAGGATTGTGATTCTTTTACGAGGTTGAAAATATTTCCAAAGAGATATCAACAAACAGGTGAATGGAGAAGACTACATAACAATGAACTAGATGGTGTCTATAGGAAGCTAGATATAATAAGAACAGTCAATTTTAGTAAAATGCATATCAAATTCCGTTGAGGTGAAGTCATATGATGAAAGCTAAAAATTAAATTGTACCTGTTGGTAGGTGCCGTCGTCCTCAACTTTGTTAAAATATTGTATATAAAATTAACTGGAGCGCTTTCGGAAGTTATCTTCCATCTTCTGCAGGTTGAGTTTTCGCTACTTGTTGTTGTTGTGTACGGTGATGTATACTCCAACTGTTTGTAGCAGCAACTGACTTGTTTTTGACGATCTCGTATAATGGGTTTGACTGGGGTGCGTTCTCATTGAGAAGTGAGGTATTGTTTGTTTCCTTTATAATTTCGAGGTCATCAAATATATTTATCCTAACTGGAATTGAAAACGCTCTCACGATAATCCACCGAGAAAACATTCCAGCTAGGATAAATATATTTGAAGACCTCGAAATTATAAAGGAAACAAACAACACGTCACTTCTCAATGAGAACGCACCGCAGTCAAACCCATTATACGAGATCGTGAAAAACAAGTCGGTTGCTGCTACAAACAGTTGGAGTATACATCACCGTACACAACAAAAACGAGTAGCGGAAGCTCAACCTGCAGAAGATGGAAGATAACTTCCGAAAGCACTCCAGTTAATTTTATATACAATATTTTAACAAAGTTGAGGACGGCGGCACCTACCAACAGGTACAATTTAATTTTTAACTTTCATCATAAGAACAGTTAAGTCTCGTAGACTGCGAAGGCCAGGATACGTTGTGCGTATAGGGATGAAAGACGTGCATGGAAGGTTCTTGTAGGAAAGCCAGAGGGAAAACGCCCAGTTGGTAGACCAAGGATGAGGTGGGAGAATAACATTAACTATGATTTGAGGGAAGTAGATTATACAGGGAATGATTGGAAAGCATTAGCTCAGGATAGGGAGTTATGGAGAGCTTATGTCCACGCGACCATGAACCTACAGGTTCGATAGTGCCAGTGAGCAAGTAAGTAAGGCTGAAAATCTTCAGATTCGGGATCCTCGGCTTAAATTCCTTCCATTGAGAAGTTCCTCCTTGGAATTTTCCATCCTAAAAAATACATTGACCCCGGCCGAGTTTGAATCCGTGACCCTTCGGACCAGAGCGAAGGAACATAACCACTAGTCCACCGTGGACGACAGGCGGGAGGTTAATTTAAGTTAAAGGAATGGATACTGTCAGTAAAGTAGGGATGTACAGAAACAAAGTGATACGTGAAAATTAACTTTTTGCGCGATAGTGCGTTTTGTCGTACTTACAGCATTTGCGACCACGATTGAAAGTTTAACTTCCTACATTTCGGGGTTTCCAACCTAAATAACTACACTGCAATAAAATAACTATACTGTAATATTATATATTACAAACCACGTGTGGGAAGTAAAACCACTGCGCTCTATGTATACTACGTACAATGTATGTACACAAATATATCCAAAAGGTAGTGTTAATATACGAGTACAGTATACGAAACAAATCACTCCATTTTAAATGAACTGAACTTTATTTGAAACAATATAAAAACAATAAATACGTACTTGACGCCATTTTATCACTGATTGGTGTTACCGCCTCCTGTAATTTCAACTAATAAACATTGCCCACACTGTTAACGTTACTCAATTGCTTATGAACGCAAATATTTCCAACAAAGATGTTATTATTTTAATATTATTTATTATTTTGAAAAAGTCCACCGCTGTGGTCTCGAGGTAGCGTGCTGCCTTGTCACGCAGCGGGCCCGGGTTCGATCCCCGGTCGGGGCAGTTTTTCTGGGTGAGGTTTTTATCGGGGTTTTTCCTCACCTGTAAGACAAATGTCAGGAAAACTTTAAGGCTCAAACGGTCCCCGAAATCATATGGCCATCATCATCATCCTTATCATTATCATCATCATCCTTCACCGGTGTGGAAAGCAACGGGAAGCTACCACACCTACAATTCCCTACTAAAGCTGCAAGCATAGCATGAAAATGCTATGCTTGCAGTGAAGGACCTGCCTTCGGGCAGAATTACTATGGATGGATTTTGAAAACACAATCGCGCAAAAAATAATGTACAACGCACGTTTGCAGAATCTCAGTTTACAGTAAATTTAATACCAACTGGAACCCTTATAAATTTTGTAATATTAATACCTGTTTCATAGGAATATTTTAGGTTACCCTCCCCACTTTTCAGCCAAAAATTCGCAATTATTGATAAATGTTTTACAGAATCTCAGAAATTAAAAAGGTCATTATCGCTCGGTTTTTAAACATTTTCCTGTGTAAAAACCATTTCCCAACCTCGCATCGTAATATTTTATTATGACTTACAGTGGTTGTTGTGTTTGCTGATAAATCCACGACGCAGAAGTTAATGGACGCTGCACGAAGACACGGTGTTGTGACCAGGTTCGTGTGGATTGTGTGCGATGCCTGGAGTTCAGCTTCCAGTCACCGTGGTGTGGACCTCATCTTCCCTCGGTCTAGAGGTAACAAACACAACTATTCATGTGACAATACTCCTCAACGTGTGTTGTATCCAATACCATGTAAACTGTCCATTTTGAGATGGGTGTGCAAAGACGGATATCTCCATCTCGGATGGGTGGATGGGTAAAGAGAGAGATCTCCAAAAGTGTAAAAAAATAATTATTTAGTTATTTTTGTTATTCCTGTGCCATAAAAAAAGAAAATACTGATATTGTAGTCCTTATTTTCCAATCCCTTTCTTTCATGGCTTCTTGTACATAATTCTTTCAACCAGATCATTCTACGGTCTTCTCCACCATCCTGTAACGTGCATCGTAAGTGTGTCCATGTCACATTAGCTGTTGCTTCTGTATTCATCAATGACATGTCTACCTCCTCCCATATACTATGGCCCTGGGGTCGACTCAGCCTCTAGCGGAAATGAGTACCAGACGCTTGTTCTAGGGGTAAAGGCGGCCGTCACGCAGGGCTGACATAAAGTGCCGATTGTCTAGAAAAAGTGTTGTGGGATCACTTTACTTTTACTTTACCTCCTCCGATAGGTTTTCTTATTTGTATTAGTCCATCATTGTGGTCTCGAGGTAGCGTGCTGCCTAGTCACGCAGCGGGCCCGGGTTCGATCCCCGGTCGGGACAAGTTTCCTGGGTGATTTTTCTTTGGGTTTTTTTTTTCTCATCTGTAAAACAAATATCAGGAAACTACGACCCAAACGGTCCCCGAACATGATCTGACCATCATTATCATAAGTAATGTCACGAGTGATTTCCAAATTATCGATAAATTCACGACTCCCGAAGTGAGGAGTGAATTTATCTAGAGAATTTTGAAATCAAGAGTGGCATTTGTTAGGACTATTTAACGAATAAAATTAAGCTATTTACTCACAAATCATTATTTAACTATAGTTACCGGTGTTTTAAAATATTTATATAGTTAATGTAAACGGCGATGTTCGAAAACAAATTAGAAAAGTGAGGTTATGTATATTCACTGCAACTCGATCATATTATTTATTGCCAAATAGGATCGCAATATTGTAAGAATGCACTCTAGTGGAGAAGTAAATGAAACACATCAAACTATTATAATCAACATTGTAGGTTAATCATTTATATTTTGAATAAACAACTCAGTAAAATCACTGAATCTATTCATTATTTGCTATATTCAATGAATTTGTTGGAGAAAAATAATGGTCTAACCTGTTCAGAATATTAAAAAAGGTGGAGCTTTCTTTTATCACAAAATCAGGAGCTGATAAAGATAAATCGATAATGAGCGGGGTGAAACACGACAGTCATTGGTGTAAAACAGAATTCGTTGAAACGTGATTGGTCATTGACTACCATTTGCGACATGAGTTAATAGCCATCATAAATATATTCATTATCCAGGCGCCCTAACCTCAGAAGTGGGTTACAATAACGTCATGCCAGGAGAAAATACCAGAATGTCTAAATGACTACGTGGTGGCATTGAAAAAAAATTAAGAGTAGTAAAGAACGAAAAATTATGCCAACGATAAACAAGCTTGTCGGCCCTGGTGGACATGCTCTCTTCTAGTTTAAAAAATCGCTGTTTCAAACCCAGGTGGATTGATGGATTTTAAAGGGAATAAAAACTCTGGGTATGGCTTCCTTCGTAATGTAAGTAAAATCGTTGGTACCGTGTCATAGATTTGTGACATGTAAAGAACCTCAAGCCTATTAACAAAAATGTCTGTCCTGTCACGCGAAATTTGAATTGCGACGCTAATGATTTGGACAAGTTTGCAAAAACAAAACACAGTGCCTTCAGTATAAGTCGCAACCCTATGCGCCTGGCAATCAGCCGGCAGGCCAAACGGTCCAAGCACCTGCGTTTTCCGGTCAGTGAACGGGAAGGGCGGGTGGGCAAAGCAGGTTCCATTCACATTCTCTCTATCACTTTAGTGTTACTTGTGAATCTATAAGGTACTGATGTAGTGTTCCGAAGTTTTTTTAATCAATCTTGCGAATTTGTATTCAGTTGTGACTGTGCTGATTTCAGTTTAACGTGGTGCATACCAGTGAACAGAGGGCATTTTTACTTTCGACAAATGCAGAGAAGAAATCTTACAAAAGTTGCCGTAAATTTTGCCGTCAATTCTCTAACGCAACTGTCCCAAATAACGTCAGGATTTCAAATGCTTGAACATTAGAGGAACTTAAAGAAAATATTCGAACTGTGGACTCCAACATTTCAAGGCAGGAATTTGATAGCGTGTTTCAAAATCTTCGTTGGTTTAAACATTGTATTGAAACTAATGGAGATAATTTTGAAAACTTTTAACATAAGGTAAGGAATAAATAGCACAAAAATATATTTTATTCCACTGCAATCTCTAATTATTTTCACAACTACTTAGATTTATTTGGTGAGATTGCTTTTCAAAATTCGTGCGACGAGCTGTTGCCAGGCGCTAGGGTTGCGTCTTAAAATGAAGACCCTATACAAAATAAAAGTTAGTCAACTGTTTGTATAAGTTATCTCTAATTTCTTACTGAAGGGAAAATTAGTCTGCTAGTACGTAACATTTATAACTTCACTAAAAGTTATATTTGTAAAGTATTGTAGGCCTGTAACATAACGAAAATTTTCGTACGGGTATAATTAACTGTTTTATTTATTTTTCGCAGGAGGATCTGCGGAGTCCAGAGACGAGAGTGTATTAGAGGGTGCTCTAGCAGTACAGCCGTTATCGAGGAATTTGGGAGGTTTTGACGATTACTTCAAAACATTGACTTTGGGCCACAGTGACCTCAACCCGTGGTTCAACGAATCGCTCGTAGAATACTGCAGAAGACAGGGCTCCCATCGGAGAGCAGGTCTCATCCGCGTGAGTAAATAAATAATAATAATAATAATAATAATAATAATAATAATAATAATAATAATAATAATAATAATAATAATAATAATTTTTATTATTCCGGCTTTTACAATGAATATACATTTTTCCGGTACCCATGTTCACAGTTAACTACACATTTGTTTCAACACATTTTTCCATTCCTGTCTGTTCATCCATATATCTTCTTCTATTTCTCATTCCCTCTTAGTTTCATTGATTCCCTAAATCCACGTAATATTTGGTCTTCCCTTCTTTTTTCTTCCCTGTGGTTCCCAATCCATGATTATCTTAGGTAGTCTTCCTTCTTCCATCCTTCTAATGCGTCCGTACCAATTTAATTGTTTCTTCTTTATAAAATCTAATATTGAATATTGTACCTGCATTTTTTCTTTTATATATGAATTTCTGATTTTATCCTTCCTGGATATTCTTGCAGCAATAATAATAATAATAATAATAATAATAATAATAATAATAATAATAATATATATATAATATATAATATAAAATATAATATAAAATATAACATATAATATAATATATAATATAATATAATTTTTTTTCAAATACCCCAGGTTGTCTTTTCGACATTCCTGGTTTATCTCCTGACATGGCGTACTTGTAACCCACTTCTGAGGTTGGGGCGCCTGGAAGGCGGGGTTACGTTGCTCCGTGATATGATGGGTGATGATGATGATAGTGGTGCGCCAGGAGAGTCCCTAATCCTAAGCTTAACCTAAGATGAATACGAGGGATGATGATTGCGATGGCCATTTGATTTCGGGGACCGTTTGGGCCTTAAAGTTTTCCTGACATTTGTCTTACAGGTGAGGAAAAACCCCGATAAAAACCTCACCCAGAAAAACTGTCCCGACCGGGGATCGAACCCGGGCGCTCTGCGTGACAAGGCAGCACGCTACCCCGAGACCACAGCGGTGAACATATATAATATAATATAATATAATATAATATAATATAATATAATATAATATAATATAATATAATATAATATAATATAATATAATATAATATAATATAATATAATATAATATAATATAATATAATATAATATAATATAATATAATATAATATAATAATATAATAATAATATAATATAATATAATATAATAATGCATTTGTATGAAAGTAGAATCTGAGTAGAAATCGGATAAAGTGATAATCATAGCAATTTACAGTTCTTAATAGCATAATGTTATATTGAAGCCACTGCACTCTAGTTAACAGACAATGAATTTAAATAATATGCACACATACGTTCAGTTAAAAAACTTTGTTATTTCTAACACTGTTTATTGGAAATTGGTAACAAGAAAAATAAATAACTCTGTTTATAATTTAAAATATAACATGTCGCCCTAATGACTTACGCCAGTTAAAGGTACTTACTTATTCATTAAGAATTACTTAACACACTAATTCATTTACTGATTCACTGAATTAATATTTATTCCAATATTTATTTTTTTACTCTAAGTAAATCATTAAATATAATTATTTGTTCATTTATTTATTGAGTAATTGATGTATTTGATCATTTATATCAATTTACTGAGTAATCTATCAATTTATCCACATTTAATAATTAGTTAATTAAGTCCCTACATTCTTAATTATATTATTAACTAATCAATCCATTAATGCCTTTACTTATTAATTATCTTATGATTTATATATTTAATTATTTCATTCATATTTTTATTTATAAATAGGTTTACAATGGAATAAAACATCTTCCTGTGCCCGAAGTTCATATATTTATTTATTAATTTATTCAATAATTCATTTAGTATTTGTTACATTTTACTTTTAATCTTTGATTAATTAATGTTTTGTATGGTTATTTTACTGCCCTATTCATTCATTGTTTAATTTTTCTTGGTTCAACCTCTCCCTGTATCCACATATTCATAAATCTATTTATTAAAACAGGTGAATTTATCCCACTACAAGTCTCAGGAGGGGGGCACGCCGTAGCGTAGTGGTTAAGGCACTGCGCTACAAGCCGGAAGGTCGAGGGTTCAAGTCCCGGTGGGGTCAGGATTTTAAACTGACCCAAACCTTCTGGCGGCACTGTGGCCCTGGGGTCGACTCAGCCTCTAACTGACAACCCGGCTGACATCAAGTGCCGATTGTCTAGAAATAGTGAGAGCCTTAACCTCCCACTACCCCAAGGGCCTCCTGAGGCCTGTTGTGGGAATACTTTACTTTTAGGGGCACGCCGTAGCGTAGTGGTTAAGGCACTGAGCTACAAGTCGGAGGGTCGAGGGTTCAAGTCCCGTTGGGGTCAGGATTTTTAAACTGACCCAAACCCTCTGGCGGCACTATGGCCCTGGGGTCGACTCAGCCTCTAACGGAAATGAGTACCAGACGCTTGTTCTGGGGGTAAAGGCGGCCGTCACGCAGGGCTGACAACCCGGCTGACATAAAGTGCCGATTGTCTAGAAAAAGTGGGAGCCTTAACCTCCTACTACCCCAAGGGCCTCCGGGTCTGTTGTGGGATCACTTTACTTTACTTTACAAGTCTCAGGAGGCCATTAAAGTTTAAGACATTAAGACTTCTGCATTTCTAGACAATCGGCGTGAGATGTCAACCGTGTTGTCAGATCTTCGTGACGCCCGTCTATACCCTCAGAACAAATGTATGTTACTCTCATTTCTGTTAAAGACTGAGTCCGTCCCAAGGTCATAGCACCGCCAGAAAGTTGAGGACAGTTCACAAATTCTAACACAGCAAGAATCCAACACACAACATTTCAGCCTAATTTTGTATTCAGTTATGCATTCGCTCTTTTTTATTTATTTCACCAGCAAAGAGGAGATAAGACAACAACTGAGCTACCAGATGAAGATGTGACGACCTGGACCGAAACAGAAGACTACACATCTACAGCGGGTCCCCCGGAAGATTGTGACTGGAAGGAATGGAAGGGCTACAGACAACAGAGGTACCTGCACTTTGTGAGAGATGCAATATATGCTGTGGCGCATGCGCTCCACGACTTGCAGAGAGACGTGTGTGGTGACAACTACAATGGTGTATGTCCGGGCATGAAGCACATTGATGGGGAGACCCTCAAAAGTTATCTCGGCAACGTTAGTTTCCATGGTGAGTTATAAGCTCTTATTTCCTCTCTCAGCACTGTATATGTACAGGGTGGACCGCTCGAATGGACCTAATTTCAATTGCTTGTTACTGGCAAACGGTTGAAGATAGAAACTTAAAACAACGTTCATATTACAGAAAAACTCACCAAGTTTTGATATCCAGATCACCACATCTCTATATGAGCCCCAGCAGTCACTGTGACGATATCAAAGCGATGAACAATTTCTTGCCAAGTACGTTGGAGTATGTCTTCTGGAATGTTCTCAATAGCCTCTATGATGCGCTCACGAAGATCACGAAGGTCTTTGACTGGGGTGGTGTAAACTTTATCTTTGACATAGCCCCAGAGAAAGAAATCCAGTGGTGTTAAATCGGGAGATCTCGGGGGCCACGCGATTGGTCCTCCCCTACCAATCCAACGGCCAGGGAAAATGTTGTCCAAAGTCGTACGAACTTCATTGGACCAGTGGGGAGGAGCACCATCTTGCTGGAAAACGATGTTAGGCTGCAGTTGTTCAATTTGTGGAAAGAAGAACTGCTCCAGCATGTCAAGATATGTGGTACCACGAACAGTTTTCTCGGCGAAGAAAAACGGTCCAATGACCTTATTATGTGACAAACTGCACCAAACATTCATCTTCGGACTATCACGAACATGCTCTTGAATAGCGTGAGGATTCTCCGATCCCCAGATCCGCACATTATGCCGGTTTACCTTGCCTGACAAATGGAAAGTGGCTTCGTCCGAGAAGAAAATCTTGGTCATGAAGTCAGGATCAGCGCCGAGACGGTCCAGCATCGTATTGGCGAATTCCACTCGTTTCGGCATGTCATTCGGCTCAGACGTTGCACTAACTGCACTTTATATGCGTGCAGTTTGAGGCGTTTGTGGACAATCCGTTGTAATGTCGATTTTGGTATTTGAAGTTCCCGCGAAGCTCTTCTTAATGACTTCCGGGGGCTTCGCTCAAATGCGGCTTGAACATTTGCTACCATTTCATCGGATGCTCTGCGACCACCACCATGCTTCTTCAACACAGATCCTGTAGCTAATAATGTATCACGCCACTTCTTTATGCTTCTAGCAGTTGGAGCATCACGGTTAAACACACGCCGGAACTCCCTTTGAACTCTAATGATTGATTTAAACTCCGCATACCACAAAACAGCTTGCGCTTTCATCTGCGGAGTCGCCATTTTCACAAACAATTAAATCTAAGAACGAGAAACGTATCTTTGTGCCATCTACCGACAGGATTCGAAACTTGGTGAGTTTTTCTGTACTATGAACGTTGTTTTAAGTTTCTATCTTCAACCGTTTGCCAGTAACAAGCAATTGAAATTAGGTCCATTCGAGCGGTCCACCCTGTATTAATGAGATTGTCTGTATGCCCTTTCTGGACTCAAAAACTACTTCATCCATTTGAATGGGGTTTTCACCATCATTTAGAGAATTTTTTGGGACAATTAACGTATATAACTTATACGTCAACTGAAAATATATAAAACTATTATTCTACCAGTTATATGGGTGCGAAACATGGACTCTTACTTTAAGGGAGGAAAGGAGATTACAAGTATTTGAGAATAAAGTACTTAGGAAAAATTTTGGACCAAAGAGAGATGAACTGACAGATGAATGGAGAATACTACATAACACAAGGTCTTTATAGGAAGCCAGATATAATAAGAACAGTTAAGTCTCGTAGACTGCGATGGGTCGGACATGTTGCACATATGGGGAATGAAAGACTTGCATGGAAGCTTCTTGTAGGAAAGCCAGAGGGAAAACGCCCAGTTGCTAGAGCAAGAATGGGGTGGGAGAATAATATTAACTATGATTTGAGGGAAGTAGATTATACAGGGAATGATTGGAAAGCATTTGCTCAGGATAGGGATGTATGGAGAGCTTGTGTCCGCGCGACCATGAACCTACGGGTTCGAATGTGCCAGTGAGTAAGTAAGTAAGAGAGCAAGTAACTTATTACCGTACGTTCTGTGGGGCCGAAACAAAAAAAAACAAAAAAAAATGCATCGATGCACTAATAAAGTCACTTTTCGGACGGTTAAATGGCTTAATCTGCCTAAACCATACCAAATACATCAAATGATTGTACACAGAAGTGAACATCTGAAGAAACTCTACACAGCGTATGTCTATATTTCACGGATAATTCACAATAACCATTTTCATCTTTCAGCTCATCGATGTCAAGAAGATCGGGATAAGTAGAGCCGATTAAGAAGAAGAAGAAGAAGAAGCGTACATTAGTAATTTATTTTGCAGACATACGCATTCATGCAATTCTCAATTCAGCAACTTGTTCTCATTCAGATAACATGTCAGAGAAATTCATTGAACGGGCGTTTCATAGACCATTTAACTCATGCCCCAAACGGGAGTCAATAACCAATCACGTTTCAATTATTTCTGTTTTACAACCAATCAGAGTCGTGTTCACGAAATATTTATCAGTTATAATTACCATATTAAAGAAAGCTCCTCCTTTTTAATATTCTGAACAGGTCTGACCATTATTTTGCAGTGACTGAGCCTGTGAGAAATACGGCTACCAGATTGTATATATAGTGCATGAATGTCAACACATGCCGCATGCGGGAGTTAATATAAAAACATTTGTAGCAATTTATTATACCACCAAAAAAAGAAACCACTGTTTGCTCTTTCTTAAATGTATTTTTTTCCAGGTAACAATCCAGAAAAATATAATTGTCATATTTATATCATACGACATCAGAAATGAATTAATATACAGTTTGATGTGTTTCATGTTTTCTCCACTAGAGAGCATTCTTACAATATTGCGTTCCTTTGGCAATAAATAGTATGATCTGGTTGCAGTGATAAACAAAAGAAGCAGTAGAAGCGTACCTATCGTTTCTCATTTGTTTTCAAACATCGCCGTTTACATTAAATATATAAATATTTTAAAATAACTATAGTTAAATAATGATTTGTGAGTAAACAGCTTAATTTTTTCGTTAAATAGTCCTAACAAATGCCACTCTTGATTTCCAAATTCTCTAGATAAATTCACTCCTCACTTCGTGAGTCGTGAATTTATCGATAATTTGGAAATCACTCGTGGCATTACTTATGATAAAGATTTAAATATTTTAGTGAACTCACCTGGGTGCACGCCGTAGCGTAGTCGTTAAGGCAGTGCGTTACAAACCGGAAGGTCGAGGGTTCAAGTCCCGGTGGGGTCAGGATTTTTAAATTGACCCAAATCTTCTGGTGACACCATGGCCCTGGGGTCGACTCAGCCTCTAACTGAAATGAGTACCGGACGCTTGTTCTGGGGGTAAAGGCGGCCGTCACGCAGGGCTGGCAACCCGGCTGACATCAAGTGCCGATTGTCTAGAAAAAGTGGGAGCCTTAATATCCTACTACCCCAAGGGCCTACCGAGGCCTGTAGTGGGGACACTTTACTTTACTTCAGTGAACTCACCTAGAAATCGCTGCCTCAGTTGAGACAGGAACACAGCGACCTGCGAAGAACGTGGGCTTTACGAGCGTACAGAGTGCATGCAGAGCATGAAATAAAATAACCAGACACGGAATCAAAATTGATTAAGAATCTCTCGCAAGTAGCTGAGTAAATATTGCACATATTTGTTATTATTGGTTTAATACTTTCAAAATTCATTGTGAACCACGGTTGAGGTTGTTACGTAAAAAGTTAAATTTTAAATTTTGTACCTGAAATATCAGCAGTACTCAAAAAATTAAAATTCATTAAAATAGTGAAGGCCTTTCAGAACTTCTTGTTCCATCCTCAGTAGCTTGGTACATACTAATTTCCTATAAGTATATTGCACAGAGGCTTGAGATGGTTGGGCATGTTCTCGTTTAGAAGGTTTTTGTTTCTTACTTCTTTCATCATTAATATTTCTTCCAGGATGTTTATTCTTTTGATTATTACACTCTCTATGTACTACTGAGATGTGTTGTCAATCGTGTTAATCTATTATCTACATTAAATATAATGGCAACACACACTCAATAATTCACAGAGAGTGTATAAGGAGCGCATCTAAATTTCCCCTTAACATGGTTTTGAGGGAATATGTAAGGGATAGAGGACCCGTCAAGACAATTAAGTGTTAGCATGGAAACTCGTGTCCGGAAAAACGTAACCCATTTTCCGCTACTACGTCGCAAATCAACCTCACAGCGCTTTTTCTGCGCCACTCACTAGGAATATTCCTAGACTAAGATAGTCCATACATCATTCCTTCCCCCCCCCGCTCACTGATTCATGTCCACTGTACGTTTGTTTTCGGTGTTATTCAGTTTAGTTTTGTGATTCCGCCCAGAGACGTTTTCTTCACCTGCACAGTACAGTAGTAACCCTTCACACACCAGTACAAGTTGTACGTAATTCATTGGTACTGTGATTTGTTTGTTTATCCCTAACAGACACGGTTGTGCAGAATACGCATATATGTATGTTTATTAGAAAAGAAACCCAAGATAAAAATGTATAATGTTATGGCGGTTCGCACAATATTGTATGGATGTGAAACTTGGGCTCCAGTGAAAAGACAGAAGGATAGAATACAGACGGCGGAGATGAGGTTCCTAAGACAAGTAAAAGGATGTACAAGACTTGATAGAATAAGAAATGAGGATATAAGAGAAGAATTGAAAGTACATCCTTTATTGGATAAAGTCACGAATTACAGACAGAAATGGATTGATCACATGGATGGAATGAGTAAGGAGAGATATCCATTGTTAGCAAGAAATTATCAAGCAAGAGGAAGGCGTGATGTTGGAAGACCTAGAAGACGTTGGGCTATTGCATTATGAAGTCGGAACGGGCAATTGCCTAATCCCTGGAGTGATGATGATGATGTTACTGTACGGTGAAGCTCGGTACAATGGCGGGTCCGATCGCTTGGCCTGCACGTTCTCCCGACTTGATCCCACTAGACTTCTACCTGTGGGGTCACATGGAAACCTTAATTAACGAGACCCCTGTAGAATCCGAGGAAGACCTACTAGTGCGAGTTAAGGTTGCGGCGAATGTTGGAGAATCAGGGATTGGTGATCGTGTGAAGTTGGTGATCGTCATATCTAGCCCTTCTTGTAAGTGGTAACAGGCAGAATGAATCGGAGACAGCAACATGTGTTGTAATGGTATTTTGTGTGTAACGAAAAAGCAGTATGTTTCCGGGCATAGGTTCCTATGTTAAATTTAATTATCTTGGTCCCTCTATAAGTCCTCAAACTCTGTAAGGGGAATTTAGACTCATCCTGTATGTAAATATATATAGTGTTCTGCCCAAGAACAGGTCTTTCACTACAAACTCAGCATTATCCACTCTTTCCTTAACGCAGCTTTCCTTTTTGTACCCGCATACATATTGTCTATCATCTGATATATTTTTCTGCCTCTAACCTTAATTCTGTTGACTATTTAACTCATGCCCCAAATGGGACTCAATGGCCAATCACGTTTCAATGATTTCTGTTTTACAACCAATCAGAGTCGTGTTTCACGAAATATTTATCAGTATTATAATTATCATATTAAAGAAAGCTCCTCCTTTTTAATATTCTGAACAGGTCTGACCATTATTTTGCAGTGACTGAGCCTCTGAGAAATACGGCTACCAGATTGTATATATAGTGCATGAATGTCAACACATGCCGCATGCGGGAGTTAATATAAAAACATTTGTAGCAATTGAATATACAACCAAAAAAAGAAACCACTGTTTGTACTTTCTTAAATGTATTTTTTCCCAGGTAACAATCCAGAAAAATATAATTGTCATATTTATATCATACGACATCAGAAATGAATTAATATACAGTTTGATGTGTTTCATTTTTTCTCCACTAGAGAGCATTCTTACAATATTGCGTTCCTTTGGCAATAAATAGTATGATCTGGTTGCAGTGATAAACAAAAGAAGCAGATGAAGCGTACCTATCGCTTCTCATTTGTTTTCAAACGTCGCCGTTTACATTAAATATATAAATATTTTAAAATAACTATAGTTAAATAATGATTTGTGAGTAAACAGCTTAATTTTATTCGTTAAATAGTCCTAACAAATGCCACTCTTGATTTCCAAATTCTCTAGATAAATTCACTCCTCACTTCGTGAGTCGTGAATTTATCGATAATTTGGAAATCACTCGTGGCATTACTTATGACAATTCCTTCTAGGGCATCAGTTAGCAGGCAGTTTCTTCTTAGCCAGTTGTCAATCCAATTTATTTCCCTCTTCTTTATGAGTTCCAATATTGTTCTCCCTTCCCCCACTCTGTCTAGCACATCTATTTTTTTTTATTTTGTCTGTCCATTGTATACGCTCCATCCTTCTCCATATCCATATCTCAAAAGCTTCCAGTCCTTTTCCTCATTCCGTCGGAATGTCCAAGTCTCTGCACCATACAATGCTACACTCCACACAAAGCACTTCACTAGCTCTTCCGTAATTATTTTGCCAAAGGTCAGCAGAAAATGCTTCTCTTTTTGTTAAAAGCTTCTTTTGCCATTGATATCCTCTGCTTTACTTCTTGACAGCAGTTCATATTACTACTGATAGTACAACCCAAGTATTTGAAGCTCTCTACTTGCTCAATGGCCTCATCTTTAACCCTTATGTCTATCTTCCTTGGTTTCCTTGCTATAATCATGCCTTTGTCTTATTTATATTTATCTTCATCCCATAATCCTCGCATCTGTCATTTAGCGCCATCAGCATGTTCCTCAGTGTCATTGCATCTTCTACTAGCAAAGACATATCTTCAGCAAATCTTATGCACTTAATTCTTCTTCCGTGTAATGACAAAAATAAATAAATAAACATCCTGGAAGAAATAGAAATTCTGAAGTAAAAAGAAACAAAAAACCTGCCAAACGAGAATGCACCTTACCATCTCAACATTCTCTACAACATGCTCATAGAAAATTAGTTAGTACCTGCCCAGCTGCTAAGGATGGAACAACAAGTCCTGAAAGGCCTTCACTATTTTAATGAATTTTAATTTGTGAGGACGACTGATACTTCAGATACAAATGTTAATATTATTGGTTTAGAAGAAAAAAGTTTTTAAAAGTGTGCAGTTTTATATGGATCACCCTATAATGTTTCACACTGGAAATACTCCACGTGTCGTGTGAAAATCCATTGACGTACTTTACATAATGAAAATAGTCATAATTATTCTAGGAAAACATCAAATCCTGTCTGGGGATGTGCATTTGCATTTTTTCCTGATAACACGTGGCGAGCAGGGTTTCAATGTTAATTGTCATAAGTAATGCCACGAGTGATTTCCAAATTATCGATAAATTCGCGACTCAAGATGTGAGGAGTGAATTTATCTAGACTATTTAACTCATGCCCCAAATGGGAGTCAATGACCAATCACGTTTCAATTATTTCTGTTTTACAACCAATCAGAGTCGTGTTTCACGAAATATTTATCAGTGTTAGGATTATCATATATTAAACAAAGCTCCTCCTTTTTAATATTCTGAACAGGTCTGACCGTTATTTTGCAGTGACTGAGCCTATAACAAATACGGCTACCAGATTGTATATAATAGTGCTTACATGTCAACATTTGTAGCAATTGATTATACACACCAAAAAAAGAAACCACTGTTTGCACTTTCTTAAATGTATTTTTTCCCAGGTAATAATCGAGAAAAATATAATTGTCATATTTACATCATACGACATCAAAAAAAATGAATTAATATACAAATTGATGTGTTTCATTTTTTCTCCACTAGAGAGCATTCTTACAATATTGCGTTCCTTTGGCAATAAATAGTATGATCTGGTTGCAGTGATAAACAAAAGAAGCAGTAGAAGCGTACCTATCGTTTCTCATTTGTTTTCAAACATCGCCGTTTACATTAAATATATAAATATTTTAAAATAACTATAGTTAAATAATGATTTGTGAGTAAACAGCTTAATTTTATTCGTTAAATAGTCCTAACAAATGCCACTCTTGATTTCCAAATTCTCTAGATAAATTCACTCCTCACTTCGTGAGTCGTGAATTTATCGATAATTTGGAAATCACTCGTGGCATTACTTATGAGAATTTGGAAATCAAGAGTGGCATTTGTTAGCACTGTTTAACGAATAAAATTAAGCTGTTTACTCACAATCATTTATAAATATTGTTATTCTGAAATAATTATATATTTAATGTAAACAGCGATGTTTGAAAACAAATTAGAAACGTTCATTATGTTTCATTTGTTCATCACTGCAACCAGATCATATTATTTATTGCCAAAGGATCGCTATATTGAGCGAATGCACCCTAGTGGAGAAAAATTGAAACATATCAAACTGTTTATAACCAACATTATAGGTTATTAATTAATTTCCGATGTCCTATGACGTAAAGATGTCAATTATATTTTCTGGAACGTGAATACCTGAAGAATAATACGTTTAAGAAAGTGCAAACAGTGGTTTCTTTTTATTATATCCCGATAGCAGTATCTTATTACATTCGTGCACTATATATATATATATATATATATATATATATATATATACACACAATTCACTTGCATTCTAGGCTTCTTACATCTTAATATATAAATTGTTTTATTCAGCATACTTCTTAGAGAGAAAGTCACTGCAAAATAATGCTCTGACCTATTCAGAATGATAAAAAGGAGGAGCTTGTTTTACTATGATAAAATTAAATTGATAAAATCAAAGTGAGTTTTCGACTGTGATTGGTTGTAAATCAAAATACATTTAAATGTGATTGGTCATTGAATATCATTTGGGGCATGAATTAAGTAGTCATAAGTAATGCCTCGAGTGATTTCCAATTCATCTAGAGGATTTGGAAATCAAGAGTGGCATTTGTTAGGACTATTTAACGAATAAAATTGAACTGTTTACTCAAAAGTCATTATTTAAATATAGTTACCGGTATTTTAAAATATTCATATATTTAACGTAAACGGCGATGTTTGAAAACAAATCAGAAATGTGAGGTTATGTATAGTCACTGCAACTTGATCATATTATGTATTGCCAAATAGGATCGCAATTTTGTAAGAATGCACCCTCCCTAGCGGAGAAATAATGAAACACATCACATTATATTATAATCAACATTATAGGTTATTTATTTATTTTTTAGTAAACAACTTAGTAAAATCAAGGAATCTGTTCATTATTTGCTATATTCAATGTATTTTTGGGAGTAAAATAATTCTGTAAGCTGTTCAGAATATTAAAAAGGAGGAGCTTTCATGTTGATTGTTTGTATTCGAATGGCGACACAACAGGACGTTGGATTGGAAGAGGAGGAGCAGAAGATCAACTTCATCGCCGGTGGCCTCACAGGTCACCAGATATAACCCGTGTGATTTTTATTTTCGGGGTTACATTAAATACCGTGTTTTTATCCCCCTATGCCTGACACTCTTGAAAACCTGCGATATCGAATTGTTGCAGCTCTGAACTCGATAACTAGAGACCAGCTGATTCGTGTGTGGCAAGAAATGAGCCACCGTTTTGATATTTGTCGCATAACACATGGTGTTTATATTGAATGCATAAAATAGTAAAATTTGAACTTTTCTCTTTCGAGCAGCGTTGAAATTGTTTCTATTTTTTGTAGTTTGGAAGAAATACATGTTTGAATTCCGTTCCTTCTTTATAATAGCCCTGTATAATGTTTCTGTATCTTTTTTTTTTTTTTTTTTTTTTACTTAATGAATGGAAAAGGTCTTATGGCCTTGGTGTTTTTTTTTTTCCTTTATGGGCGTTTGAAAAACTGCAATTGTACGCCGCCAGATATTATTATTTTTTCTAGAATAATACTATTGCACTAGTTTGCATGATATCAGATGACTGCAAACTAATAAGTGACATTAGTTCATGTTTTATGCTGATTCCAAAACTGTTCTTAGTTTTCTTCTATCATATACAGTTTTTAACAATGGACCTAATCTGTTTTCAAATATTTATTGATGAGGGCATAATATATGCCAGACGGTAATGAGTATTGTTGGAGGGAAAATTGTCAATTCAGGCCTATAATCCTTTAGGTTGGCACAACTGCTGCTGAGGTTGTTATTGGATGACGTTGTAAGTGCTGTTTATTTCAGACACTTGCATTATCAATGCTGTTCTCATTTTATCTATCTAGTGTGACTACAAGTATGACAATGTCTACACGCAAGTATGTGAACAATCCTGACATTTTCTGCTATATTTGTGGAAATTATATAGTGCTTAAGCAAAGAACGGATATTACAGACTTTGTGAAAGAAAACTTGCATGGTTATTTTAAAGTGAAACATGATGGCCAGGATAAGGCGCCAATGAATGTTTGCCACTACTGTGTTGAGAGGTTAAGATTGTGGACAAAAGTGAAGAAAACATGCATACCGTTTGCGATTCCTATGGTGTGGAGGGAGCCTAAAGACCATCTTAATGACTGTTACTTCTGTTTGCTTAATGTTCAGGGGTGCAATTAAAAAAAATAGAACCAAATTGTAGATCCAAGCATCCCTTCAGCCATTAGGCCAGTTCCACATGGAGAAGAACTACCTGTTCCTCTTCCTCCAGCCGTTATAGAGAACCTGACAGAAGATTGTGTTGAAAGTGATCACGACGACGATACTGATGATGTATATCAGCCTGAAGACGGCTTTACTCCACAATGGTTCTCTTAAAGTGGCCTTAATGATCTAGATCGTGATCTAAATTTACCAAAGGAATCTGCAGAACTACTTGGCTCACGGCTTAAAAATAAGAATCTTCTGGAACCAGGAACACCTTACTCATGATATAGACAAAGAGAAAAAAGGTTAGTTCCTTTATTCTCATTGGTCCTAGTCAGTGGAGACACATTTAATAGATTCATCAAAGATGAGTCTCAGGGGGTGTGTTACTGCATAATGGGAATGTGTGTGGGACCGTACCTATTGTTCGTTCAGTTCAGATGAAGGAGACATTCGAGAACATGAAGTAGCTATTAACAAGTATCCAGTATGAGGAACACAGGTAGCTAATCTGCTGTGACTTTAAAGTTATAGGAATACTATTAGGGCAACAAGCTGGTATCACATAAATGTCATGCTATCTATGTGAATGGTACAGTTGGGCAAAGCAAAAACATTGGAGTGTGAAAGTTTGGCCAGAGCGGAGAAAGTTTGATCCTGGAACTAAAAACATCCTACATGAATCACTTGCCCTCAAAAAGTCATGCTTCCACCACTACATATCAAATTGGGTTTGATGAAACAGTTTGTAAGGGCTCTACCACAGGATGGGCGTTGCTTCAAGTGCCTTTGTAACAAATTTCCGTCCATCACACTAGAAAAATTAAAAGCTGGATTTTTTGTTGGTCCGCAAATAAAGAAACTGATGAAGGATGAAGATTAAAAAGAATAATGAACGAGAGAGAAAAAAGAAGCACGGACCGCTTTCTGATCTGTTACTGAAAACTTTCTAGGGAATAACAAACATCCTAATTACAAGGCAATTGCGGAAAATATGTTGGAAAACTTCAAAAAGTTGAACTTCAAAAAGTTGAACTGTAACATGAGTTCAAAGTTGACTTTCTATATTCCCATATCGACTACTTTCCCAAAAATGTGGGACGTTATAGTGAAGAGCAAGGTGAACATTTTCACCAGGATGTTAAAGAGATGGAGAAGAGGTGCAAGGGAACATAAAATGAAACTATGAAGACCGACAACTGTTGGATGCTGAAGAGGGAGACTAAAAATGGAGGAACTTCAAGGAAGTTAAAGAAGAGAAGGTTTCAAAATTAATGGGACACCATTTGCTTTCTGTTTTGTTTAGTCACGAAATTATTAGGACAGTTTTTTAACGTGTTTTTAACAAAAATTTATCTTGTGTGAAATGAAGTTTGAATATATTTGTGCTTATGGTAGATAAAATTGTGAAAATATAAATTCTTATTTTGTGTAAAAACCTGACGTGATAGACAAAAATGGAAATCATTTCTGGAACCAGTATAAAAAATTGATTTAAAAGCACCTATATTAAATAAATCACCTGAGAAAAAGTTTTAAAATGTAAACTTGTGTTATGTATCCTTGTTAAGTAGTGAACTTTAATAGAATTTCCAAGACACGTGAAACACTTCCAGCGCAAAATATTACTATATTACAATTTTTAAAAATTGGTATTCAAATCCTAAAATTCAATGCACTTATTAGCTGTCTCCTTGGTTCTGTCTTGATGATCAGTTATGTTTTTTTTATGACAATCGCGGTTAAAATTAAGTTATATAGGCCTACATGCCCCTGTTTTTAACTAGTTTCATTTTTTATAAAGACCTCCTCAGAGATTTTATAAAACAGAAGAACGTCAAAACACTCAGCGCTTATAGAATTAAAGTTTGCAAATTGGGAATTTATTATTATAACCCAATATATATTTTGAGGTATTTTATATTACTGTACGATGTTCCATTCATTTTTTTTTTTTCAGATGTAGGAGGAAAACAGTTCAGATTCCTCAACGGGCGAGATGGACCCCCAAGATATTCAATTCTCAACTTCCAGAGAGACGACAGTGACCGGAGATTCCATTGGAAGATCGTTGGCAATTACTCATGTAAGTACATAGGATCATAGGATTCATGCTTCCATGATATCGCAATTTCAAACACAGTCGTGTTCATCTTCAGCCATAACTCCGACTGATGAAATTCTTCGTCCGTCAACTATTCTATCGTCGCCATCTTCAGTGGTGCCATCTATGGTTGAATTTATGAACTCCTATGAGGTGAGTTGTTTAAACAATATGTTCTCCGATGAATTTTACAGAAAAACGTGTTTAATCCAGGACGTGAATAATGCGGAAATCTGTCCAATGTGAACAAACGTATTGGTCCCGACGAAATAATAGTCATTTTACGTGTATTTATTTTGAATAAATCGGAATCTGTCCAACACGGAAACGGAAGGATATTTCTACGCAATTCATGAAAAAACATTTTATAAAGCGGAAAGACAGAGAAATAAATTAGTTTCCACTTCCTTGAATTCCCGTTAGGTAAAAAAACAATAGGGAATGATTCCTGCCGCCGGATGAATTAGATATTCTACCCGAACCTGAAATTTTATTTCGGCACACCCGTTATGCAAAACACGGATACGTATCTTACAAATAACCAGTAAAATATTCAATTAGTTTATGTTCTGATACCGATCTTCCACAGGTAGCGTTCTGAATTTACGGAATAAAGATGGCTAAAACACATGTATCATTGTCATTAAACGGAAAAGTGAAAGTGATTGAAGATAAATATCCAAATTTCCGGACCGATGCTCCAAAGTCAAGATCTAGCTGTTGCTAAATGCCTAGGCATCTTCAGGTTGGTTGTAGACAGTTTTAAAAGACGACATAATGTAGTGTGGAATGAAATTTGCGGGGAATCAAAGGATGTGGACGAAAGTGTAGTTAGTGAGCGGAAACTCAAACTGCGCACTTTAATTTCAGAATACGCGCCTAAAAGATATTTTTAACGCTGACAATACGGGACTGTTTTTTCGCGCGTTACCGTCGAAGTCGCTCATACATACTATACTTCACTTTTCAAACGCAGCAGAACTACAATTAATCTAAGGTACCTAAACAGACACATACGTCACTCTATAATCTAAGATTATTAGTAAGTTTTAGTTTTTTATAATGCGGAATTCTGTCTAATGTGGAAATAAAAATTCGTCCCATGCGATTAAGCTTTGAGCAAGTTTTACTGTACTTCGGAATTACAATTGAAACAGATTTGAAGTACACTTCTTCTCCACCATAGTTTAACCTCTCACCGTGCCGACACGACCTGTCGGGAGACGAATTTTAAGCTTTAGATCTCACACGTGCTTTATTGATAACACAAGGGCACGGAGAGTCTCTCATAATGAGTGATCAGCTATATTCAGTGCCTCCTCCGAGAAAACAAAACATTAAACGAAATACACCATCCATTGACAACATGGTTAATATAGTAAACACGATTATGATGGTCACATGGTGTTCGGGGTTCGTTTGGGCCTTTAAGTTTCCTGGCATTTGTTTCACAGGTGAGGAAAAACTTCGAAAAAAAACATCACCACGAAACTTGTGCCGACCAGTGTAGAACCCGGGCCACGAGCGTACGAGACAGCGGTGAAAAGATGATACAAATAATTTAGAACGTTCCAGAATATATTCAATTGAAGTTAGACTTTATTTAATGACGCTCTTTAACAGCTTAGGTTATTAGTGTCTCAATTCAAGGCTAGGCTGAAAGGGCTGAAAAATGTTCAAAACCATCCTATTTCAAGCTTGAGTTTATTTTCCGATTGAGGGTCTTTCCACTTTTCAGCGGTTGCCCTTTTACCAGTCGGCTACTGGCCCTTCACATCCACATGTGTCAATCACAGAGGTAGATGATCAACAGCCAGTGTAGGGGTGATATGTGGTTAGCATGTCGAGTCCCCCAGCCGTTATAGCTGGTTCCTCAACCTGGAGCCGCTACTTATTGTAGCTACCCAATTGCCTCACGATGCTGGGTGGGCACCGGTCCCATACTGGCCGAAATACCATGAGAAAATTTCTTCCCCCATGGAGACTCGAACCAGCGCAAGTCCCGTAGCTCTGCGCCAAGGCTTCCTACCTTAACCGCTCGGCTACGGCGCGGGAGTTTATTTTACGTTCCATAAATCTACGACACTGGATACACTGCTTTACATCCCTTATAGTCAGAATTTTTATGTCCTAAAGAATCCATAGACCCATGCCAAGTTTGAACCTAAGAAACTCGGAACCAAAGACGAAATACGATAAACACAATCGGGTCTGACACATTTCAGTGGTGTAAATTATACTGTAAGATTGGTTATTTATTCTTAATTACTTCAAAAATGCAGATATACCACAGGAATGGAAGACAAGCATTGTTATACCCCTGTTCAAGAAAGGAGACAAGAGAAAAATGGACAACTATAGGGGAATCAGTTTGTTAAACACATGCTACAAAATTTATGCAGACATTTTAAATGGAAAATTGAAAAGTTTCAGTGAAAAATTCCTTATGGAATGTCAAAATGGATTTAGGAAAGGACGATCTTGTATTGATTCAGCATTTTCTGTTAAACTATTGCTTGAAAAAAGAAGAGAATTCAACTTAGAAACACATTTTGCTTTCATAGATTTTGAAAAAGCATTCGACACAGTCAAGAGATCAAAACTCTTAAATATATTGGAAGACAGAAATATACCAAATTTACTTCGGCAGAACATACAAAATATTTACAAAGACAACACCATAAAGATTAAATTAAATAACAGATTTTCTGAAGAAGGAATTATAATCGTGGTGTGAGACAAGGCTGCCCCCTATCCCCACACTCTTTGCAATTTATACCAATGAAGTAATATGTTGCTGGAACAAAACATATAAATTTGGAATAAGAATATCAGAAAATAGAAAATTAAACACCCTATTGTTTGCAGATGACCAAATAATAATAGCAAATTCCGAAGATAATCTACAGAAAGGTCTGTATGAACTTAACAAAATTACAGAAGAATATGGATTATAGATATCTACAGAAAAAACAAAAATTATGGCATTTCAAGGTGTAGATCCTGTCAGAAGTAAAATTGTACTGGACAATAAAAATTTTGGAGCAGGTGAATAATTTTACATATCTAGGATGCATATCTCATATGAAGAAGAAAAGGATGTAAATGCAAAAATATCTAAATTTTTAAGAATTTTAAGGTTAATAAATTCTATCTTCAAGCCACAGTTAGTCCAAAAGCATTCAAGACTGAAAGTGTAATAAAACACTGGCTCTTCCAACTCTTTTGTATGGTAGCGAAGTATGGACGTTGAAACAGAAGGATATACAGAGACTTAGATCTGCTGAAATGAGATATCTTCGGAGGACTGCAGGATACACACTACTAGATCACAAAAAAAAATGAAGACATCTTAGAAGAATTACACATGGAATCTTTAGAAAACAAAATTTCTGATTATAAGTCAAGATGGATACAATATGTTCATCGAATGGAAGATCACAGAATACCCAAACTAATGTTAAGATATCAACCTGCAGGAAGAAGAAGACCAGGACGTCCACTCAAAAGACTTCTGGATGGTGTTTCTCTTGAGGCCGAAACAGGTCAACAAATGGCCTAAATTCGTGAATGTACTATGATGATGATGATGAATTACTGCTTGAAATAAAAACACCCTTTAGCAATATTTCGAAGTGAAAAATAAAAAATAATTGTACAAATTATTCATAGCTTTTTAAAGATGAAAATATTTCCTTGGATCTTGCATCAGACTGTTGATTCAGAACGTTTCAAAACAAGCTTGCTGGATGCTTTTTTTAGGCAATATAATTCTAGTAGCCTGCACGATACATTTCTAGGCTAATTTTAATTCAATTATAGCTCCTTAATATATTAAACTAATTCACTGGCGATATCGAAGTCGCAGGTTCATGTCCGCGCGGATATAAGCTTTCCGCACATCTCCCTTACGAGTTAATATTTTCCAATCATCCCCTGTATAATTTACCTCTCTCAGTTCATTGTTAATGTTATTGTCCCATCTCATTCTTGGTCTACCGACTAGACGCTTTCCCTCTGGTTTTATTACAAGAAGCTTCCATGCCCCTTTTTCATTTCACATTCGTATATTATTTTCATTATTGCTATTATAATTATTACTATTACTATTATTATTATTATTATTATTATATTATTATTATTATTATTATTATCATCATCATCATTATAATAAAAATAATAATAATTATTATTATTATTTACTAGCGTGACACCCGGCAGACGTTGTCCTGCCCGAACGTTCGATTCTCACGTCATGGGCGGACGATAAAAATGTTACTTTTTTACCATAAAATTCAGAAATTAGGACATAATTAGATATTATTAAATAAGTTCGCAAGAAAACCTCTTACAGCCTTCTGTTGTGGCTCAAGAAGTGTGAATGATGACGTCACATAGTCATGAACATTAGAATTGTACCCTCCTTTGCAGATAAGCTAACAACCGTCATATAACAATTATATTAGAGTGAAAAAAAGATAAATTGATGAGAGTGAGTCAAAACAGTTTTTTTTTTTTCACCAGCTAGATTTCATTTCTGACCCACTGTGCACTGGTCCCATACTGGCCGACAATCCATAAGAAAAAATGTTCCCCCCATAGAGACTCGAACCAGCGTAAGACCCGTAGTTCTGCGCCAAGACGTCTTGCCTTAACCACTCGGCTACGGCGCGAGACTCTTGGTATCAATGAAAGACAAAAATGGTTATTGTGAGTTATCCGTAAAAGATAAACATATGCTGTCGCGGACTTTTTTGTAGAGCTTTTTGAGATATTCAATTCTGTGTACATTAATTTATGGTTTAGGCAGCGTAAGCCATTTAAGCGTCCAAAGAGCTACTTTTTCAAGTTTTCCACACAAAGGGCGATTTTTAAGGGTGTAGGAGTTGAGTATCACAACACTCTTATAGCCTATGTTCATCCCGGGAATCTTCTGAACATTTTGCAAAAAACCCCATCACACTCGGATCAACGGTATGGCCGCGGATAAAGTACGAACAAACAAATATACAAACAAACAAACAAACATTAATTTTTATATATAATATTATAAGCATAGTAGATATCCGATGAAATAAGAGCGTTCAGAGCAATAGAGCATTTTTTTTTGTATTTATATGTCTAGGTTTTAATGGCGATGTTTATATCCTTAAAGTCCACCGCTGTGGTCTCGAGGTAGCGTGCTGCCTTGAAACGCAGCGGGCCCGGGTTCGATCCCCGATCGGGGCAGTTTTTCTGGGCGATGTTTTTATCGGGGTTTTTCCTCACCTATAAGACAAATGTCAGGGAAACTTTAAGGCCCAAACGGTCCCCGAAATCATATGGCCATCATCATCATTATCATCCTTACATTATCATCACCATCCTTCACCGGTGTGGAAAGCAACGGGAAGCTACCACACCTACAGTTTCATAGTAAAGCTGCAAGCATAGCATGGAAATGCTATGATTGCAGTAAAGGACCTGTCTTCGGGCAGAATTACTATGGATGGACATCCTTAAATGTTGGAACAAGTTTTAATAAAATACTGTCTACCTACAAATTGTTATTACTTGGGAGAAGGTGGAATAGTACTTATAAAGACGGTATTGAAAACATAATGCTGACACAATCTTTACCAAGCTTTTTTTTTTGCCTTTACCTTTAAATTACATGGTCAACACGATTTTTGTCTCATGAGCACCAAAAGTTGTACTTAATGCAGTTTTTTTATCGTGTTTTCAAAAATGTATTCGGAATTTCTCCATAACCCACAGTTTTTTTATTTCAAATTCAATTAATGGATTTAAATAATTATTTTTAGTAAACGTTTTTTCGTCCATTTGTCCATTGTAAAATAAAACCAAATGAGCTAACTCAAATGGTTTCAGCTATGGAAAAGAGATATCAAGGCAAATGGAATCCTAATATGCTGGCCGATTACTGTTGGACCATCAAGAGAGATGCTCCACAGGCGAAATATAGCAGAAAATCGTCATTCCATACTTTCCAGGTGAATCCGAATGTTCGAATATTGTGAGTTACGAATGTAGAAAATATTAAAGTGTTTGCCAATTGAAAATTTCTGTCTTTTGGAAACCTTGCGTGATGGAGAAAAACCGGTATCATATTTGAATTCAGGAGAAAAAATACTACCAGAATCAAATGTTTCTTTCTGAGACAAAAAAAAAAGTCCAGTTTTTGTTGCTGAGTGTTTCATAGGTTTCAAGATTTACTTTCTAACTATATTAATTTAGTCAATGTAATTCCTCAGACCTTGTAACTTACTGTGGGTTCAAGCGATGAGACGGATCGCAAGGAGGGCTTTGCGTGTTGTGATTTACTGCTGGTACATAATTTACTACGTCACAGACTGCCAACTCCGTCTTATCGTTTGAACAGACTGTACATCTTTGTCGTATTTCTACTTGTTAAAATGACATACATCACCTAAACTGTTGACAGTGGATGAAAATGAAGCACCAGTGCTCAACATAGACCACAGTCTAATAAGCTACAGGGGTGGACAAGATTTCCCCACTTCAGCGTGTGCCACGCCATGCGCTCCGCATCAAGTCAAACTTCAGGTACTGTTCCATCACTAAGTTTATATAAATAAATTGCAATAAAGCAGGATTTTAATATCATAATAAATATGAAAGTTAAAGTTAATAATTTTATACTTTAAAATTCTTTTAATACACTGCTCAAAGCAATTAGAGGAACACTTGTAATAAATTGAGTGCTCAAAACAATTAGAGGAACACTTGTAATAAATTGAGTGCTCAAAACAATTAGAGGAACACTTGTAATAAATTGAGTGCTCAAAACAATTAGAGGAACACTTGTAATAAATTGAGTGCTCAAAACAATTAGAGGAACACTTGTAATAAATTGAGTGCTCAAAACAATTAGAGGAACACTTGTAATAAATTGAGTGCTCAAAACAATTAGAGGAACACTTGTAATAAATTGAGTGCTCAAAACAATTAGAGGAACACTTGTAATAAATTGAGTAAGTAATTGTTTTTTAAAGCTGTGATGCTGAAAGTTGGACAATATGTAAATTGAATTATTAATTTTATCATTGGATACACATTTTAAAGATCCATGGCCTAAATACAGAGAAATTACCTCAAATAACAAATATAGAGTTTTTTTTTTTATTTTGGAAGGCACTGGCCACTTCTAATTGGTAAGCTTCCTGATGTTGCTATAGTGACGAATGTTGATTATTGCCTTGTTTATTGAGCAATAAATAAATAAATAAATAACCACAAATAATGTACTTTATTAATTTCATGTTTGTACATTTATCCAATGAAAAAAATATTTGCATATTTCATAGTGTTCCTCTAATTGTTTTGAGCAGTGTATTTAAATATAACTTAAATAAAGAAAAACATCTAAATAATTCGTTGTTGAATAAAAATGTCTCAGTAACAATTAAAGAAATTGTATTACATAACAGTGTTTCTTAATAATGCTTTTAAAATTGTTTTAAGTCATTGTTGTAAGAATTATAAAGGTTTCTGTTATAACTGTAATAAGAGCACCTGCTTTATTTTAAATTTTTAAATAAAAGTATACTAAACTCTGATTGGATGTTAAAACAATTAACTTTTTGATTTAACAAATCAAATTTATACATTATATTAACCAATGGAATTTAGATATAAAATTATGTGATGTAATAATGTTCTATTAAAGAATTACACTATTTATTCTGCATACAACTTCCAACAAAGATAGAAACAAGAAGAGTTCTCAAGATAAAATATAATATTTAATTCAAGAGTAATTGATTTCAGACAAGAAAAATAATTTATTTTAATTGACAGTGAAGATTAATACCACTTAAATTTACTTAATCTGCTGGGAACCTACAAAATGAATAAATTTATAACTATTTCTACAAGAATCAGTTATTAGTGATTTTTAAAGTGTTTTCCTATCCTGTGTACCAACTTTCGACCTTGAGAAGATAATCCGGCTCTACCGAAAATTAAACGCAACCTGAACCAGTAATTCTTTTTGGGACACCAATCCTTCAAAATGTTACTAGCAACGGGCATGAAGAGAGTTAGCTGCTTCAAGATGTCACCACAACATGGGAAAAGAATCACTTCTTCAGCATCAACCGGCTAAGAGCCATTTAAAAAATATTTTGATGTCATCTGTTGCACATGAAGTGAGTGTACGCACACTTTTAGCGCTAAATCTTTAAATATAGGCTTATTAGTAAAAACAATGTAAACGCCATCAGTCCTATCAGAGATTCTGTGTTTTGCAACGAACGGATATGAAACCAGATCCTCGTAAATGGTAATCTAAGTTTTGTGTCATGCAGATAAGTGCCAAACGATCTCGCTCTTAGATTGTTGATGCATATCTATCAAACAAGGAAAACAACTTGCAATATCCAATATTGTTAGTTTGGCACTACAATGAATACTGAATATTGACTTAAATTTTAAACTTATTGTTCTCGAAACGTAGGCCTTTATAATGGCGCGTAACCGGTTGATGCATAACGCAGTTCAATTAAGAATGCATATGAATATCGTCAACTCGTGTCCAACTCAGGGTCAGGTCCGCTCAGTCGATCCGGCGCCAACATATCTGCAGCAGGAGCGGACGAGCCTATGCAAGTGGATGATGCAATCGCTTCTACATCAAATTTTATTATAAACATATCAAATTTAGTAAACATTTAGTACATACTTTCCGTATCACAGACCTATCAATAAAAAGTTATAACACAGTAATTTTTGTTTACTTGATTTATTTCCCGAACTCGACGAAAGGAAAATGTTACCATCACAAATAAAACATGGAAATCCGAAGGACTTTTTAGTGTTCAAAAATGATTATTACATAGGCCTACACATAACACGCTCAAAGAAAATAGGCCTATTACCCGTTACGTACACGTATTTACGTAAAACACAGGCCGTGTCCACGACACAGTCACGACCCGATTTTACACGCTTTATATTAGCTTGACCTGTATCTATCTATCTATGTAACGGAATCTATCAACATGATTTTCACCCACTTAAAATAATTGGATCGACTTGAAACTTTGTATACGTGTAGAGGACCCGTGACAATACAATAATTTCATATTTGTTTCTAAAATCCTGGCCATAATCATCAGAAAATAAAAAAAAAGTCTTTGTATCTATGTAACGGAATCTTTGAACACGATTTTCACCCACTTAGAAACATTGGATCGACTTGAAACTTTGTATACTTTTAAAGGATCCGTGAAAAGACAATAATTTCATATTTTCTTCTAAAATCCTGGCCAGAATTATCACAAAATCAAAAAAAAAAAAAAAATGAAAACTGGTACAATAGGTTGCGGACTTGTCGCCTTTTTAGTCAATCGTTGTAAGAGCTCAGTTGGTAGAGCGGTGAACTCTGAATGTATATAATTTCAGTAATCCGTAAGTCGCTGGTTCAAATTCGGATGGGAGGATTTTTTTTACAAGAGTATTACTTTTAGCTCACACCACAATAGTATCGAATTTAAAGATATTTACATTTTTCTTATTCTGTAAAATATTAAAAATAAAAATAAATAATAGTTTTAAAAACTAAAACAACACGCTTTATTATAAACCGAACTAAAAAAATGAAAAATAATTTTAATTTCCAATACGCTTGGGATAAAATTAGTGGTCAACAAAAAAATCATCTCCAACACATATAGAATAAAACTAGAGTTATGATAAGTAATGCCACGAGTGATTTCCAAATTATCGATAAATTCACGACTCACGAAGTGAGGGGTGAATTTATCTAGAGAATTTGGATATCAAGAGTGGCATTTGTTAGGAATATTTAACGAATAAAATTAAGCTGTTTACTAACAAATCATTATTTAACTATAGTTATTTTAAAATATTTATATATTTAATGTAAACGGTGATGTTTGAAAACAAATGAGAAACGATAGGTACGCTTCATCTGCTTCTTTTGTTTATCACTGCAACCAGATCATACTATTTATTGCCAAAGGAACGCAATATTGTAAGAATGCTCTCTAGTGGAGAAAAAATGAAACACATCAAAATGTATATTAATTCATTTCTGATGTAAATATGACAATTATATTTTTCTGGATTATTACCTGGGAAAAAATACATTTAAGAAAGTGCAAACAGGTTTATTTTTTTGGTGGTATAATAAATTGCTACAAATGTTTTTATATTAACTCCTGCAAGCGCTATATGTTGACATCTATACACATAATCTGGTAGCCGTATTTCTTATGACCTCACTCACTGCAAAATAATGGTCAGACCTGTTCAGAATATTAAAAAGGAGGAGCTTTCTTTAATATGGTAAATATAACACTGATAAATATTTCGTGAAACACGACTCTGATTGGTTGTAAAACAAAAATCATTGAAACGTGATTGGTCATTGACTCCCATTTGGGGCATGAGTTAAATAGTCAACGAAAAGAAAATAATTTTACCATCAAAGCGTGGGGTGCTTTTTATGATGTTTACATTTTCTTTTTAGAGACTTTACTTTTACCAATATCTGTTTATTATCAAATATATTAATCGATATAGAGCACCCCACGCTTTGATGGTAAAATTATTTTCTTTTTGTTGATAACTCTAGTTTTATTCTATGTGTTGGAGATGATTTTTTTGTTTATTACTTTAATTTTATCCCAAGCGTGTTGTAAATTAAAATTATTTTTCATTTTTTAGTTCGGTATTCTAATAAAGCGTGTTGTTTTATTTTCATCATATTATCAGTCTCCCATGTTCTGAAAAATCTGCAAATAGATATTGAACAGGATAGTAGAATAGAATAGAATAGAATAGATTTATTTAGCCTAAGGTAACTTTAAAATATACAATTTATGTTCTACATTTTTCTATCACAAATGCTTTAATGATCCATACATACTTGATCATTTGAATTTTAAAAGTTGTACCTTATAAACCAGCCGTCCTTAACTACAATAAAAAGTAAGGTAAAGTGATCCCACAACAGGCCTCAGGAGGCCTTTGGGGTAGTAGGAGGTTAAGGCTCCCACTTTTTCTAGACAATCGGCACTTGATGTCAGCCGGGTTGTCAGCCCTGCGTGACGGCCGCCTTTACCCCAGAACAAGCGTCTGGTATTCATTTCCGTTAGAGGCTGAGTCGACCCCAGGGCCATAGTGCCGCCAGAGGGCCTTAACTACAATAACTCCCGTTATAAACGTTGTCACATAAAAATTCAAAGCTTTTCAAAAGACAGATAATAGTGTGACAACGTTTATAACAGAAATTACTGTAGTTGAGGACGACTGTTTTATAAGGTACAAATTTTAAAATAGTATTGTATTGTATTGTAAACCTATGTTTTCCCTTTACAGAGATTTAGGCGCTCTCCCCTACAGGGAAAAATTTGAACCATACTAATTTAGTTACACTTGTTTTCGTATAGATGTCATTTTTTGAGTGGTCCGTGGTCAGCGTTCCGCCTCATACTGACATCTAGTAAACCAAGGTAGTACTAGGACGGAAAAATTCGATAAATTTTGCTTAGAGGCCTTTTCATTCAGGCTTAAGGATTCTTATGAGCCTGAAAATCTTCAGACTCGGGACCCACGGCTTAAAGTCCTTCCCGGGGGACTTGCCCCTTGGATTTTTCCGTCCTAAAAAATCCATCGACCCCGGCCGGGTTTCAACCCGCGACCTCGGGACCAGAGGCAAGGAGCATAACCACTAGTCCACCGCGGCCGGTGTAAGATGAGCGATTGCCGAAGCAACTATATGAATGGCATCCGACAGAAAAAAGAAAAGATGGAGACCAAAGTTAACATGGAAGGAAAACATTAAAATAGTAAATTTACAGAAAAAAACAGAATATCTGGCAATAAATAGCAATGAAAGAGAAAATTTAATATTGGAAGAAGGAATCCAAATAAAGCAAGTGATGCAAACTAAATATTTGGGAATAATTATGGATAACATTGAAGGTACAGTCAAAGAAAACATAAAACATAGAATTGAATTGAGTAGCAAAATAATATCATCGTTAAATTCCATATGGTGGATAAGCATATTTGGAAAGACACAGAAACGTATTGGTAAAACATTGGTCGAATCTGTTGCAATGTACGGAAGTGAGGTATGGACAATCAATAAGTACTACAAGAATAGACTAATAGCTCTAGAAATGGATTATTTACGGAGAAGTGCCAGAAAATCAAAATTAGAACATGTCACAAATAAGGAAATTAGAAACATAATGGAAGCAGAAGAAAGCGTAATTGAAAGAATTGAGGAGAAGGAATTAAAGTGGTTAGGACATGTTTTAAGAATGGAAGATGAGCGATGGCCGAAGCAACTATATGAATGGCATCCGAACAGAAAGAAGAAAAGAGGGAGACCAAAGTTAACATGGAAGAAAAACATTAAGACAGTAATGCAAGCAAGAGAGCTAAGCATCGAAGATGCCCAAGATCGTAGGCTTTGGAAGTTTGGCACGGGAAGACGGCAGCAGCTGTAAAAACCCGAAGATAGATAGATAGATAGAAATAATTTTAACCTCAATGGTGTTCACACACAATTTTTAAAAGTATAGATACTTTATTATGCTAAAAAATCTGTTTTGGATCGACTTTATTTTTCATTTTCTGAAAAAACTACATATGCCCCTGTACCCTTCATATGAGAAATGTCCTTCACACAAGCACAGTGTAAACCAAAATAATTCCTCAGCAAGTTGAGTTTATGATCCCATTTAGCTGGTTTTACGGAACATACATTCATTTGCTCATGTATCCTGTTACGAGAAAACAAACATGGCGATCGCAAGAGCGTTTTTCAAATGTTTGATTTTCATGCAAATCCCCACTTTTAAGGGTGAGATTTCGCTGATTTATGAAAATACATTTCTAACTACATTTATAACTGCATTTCAATGACATATTGGTACTATATTTCGTTATAAAACTCTGAAATATGTGGTCATTACAGCGATTTTTAAATTTTCTCTTCGATGACCCGATTTTCTGGTCAATGAACTCGGCCTTCGTTTTTTTAAACGACTTCTATATGTCAAGTTGATTCCGGAAAATAGAATATTTATTTACTTGTCATGGCTGATCATTTACAATGTTTGCTAACTAGGATCCATGAATATTTATAAAAGAATTTCAAAATATTTTCACGAGTAAATTCTAAATAACTCCATTTATTCCTAATTCACTAAAATGTAAGCAAAACATGACGGTCTTTATGTCCATTTATAAATCAATAGGAAGTTTTGCATAATTAATAAACATTTTCTTCTTCAGCCTGTTCCAGAATTAGTCCTAGAAGACCTGTTCTAAGGCTGATTTTCAAAAATGATCACCCCCCTTCTTCGGGGACGTCTAATGTACCTATGACATACTGATTTGTGAAATAGTGATTGCCTAGGTAACCTTGGAGACATTCTAAAACCTTTTTGCATTCACCATTTTTTATATTTCTGTAGTTTATTATTATTATTATTATTATTATTATTATTATTATTATTCAATCAATTGAGTTGGTGTTTACTTGACGAAAATCCATATTTATTAATTAAATCAAAATAAAACTAAGATTTATTTTTATTTTTATTTTTTATTTAATTTATTATTATATAATATAAATTGGTAGACCTTTTATCTCTCGGATAAAGGGACACATGAGAGCATATAACATAAATTTAGAAAATTCAAAATATGCTAACCACCTATTCCAATTTAATCATTGTTTCGATCCAAATTTTGAAATTTTACATATTTGTGATAAGGGTAAGAAGTTAGATCTTTTGGAGGCTGTAGAAATTAATAAATTTAAAAGTAGTAAAAAACTGTTAAATTCTCAACTTGATTTGAATGAATCCCCTTTGTTAAATTAAAAAATGTAAATAAATATTGTTGTATTGTTGCTTAGATCAGTTGGAACACAATTCATAATTTGTTAACATGTCTGAAGAAGGTACAGTGTACCGAAACAGCTGTCACTGAATTATATAATAAATATGAAAATCAAATAAAACTACGTTTTATTTTTATTTAATTATTATTATTATTATTATTATTATTATTATTATTATTATTATTATTATTGTTATTATCACAAATGTTTTACAAAATAATACTATATACATGTTCTTTTTATTTTATATACTATATACGTGTTCTTTTTATTTTATTTTATTTCATTCTCTACTCTTTTCTATCCATCCTTTTTCCTTCATGGAATTAGCAGCATTAGGGTTTTTCTCGGTTTTTACCTCCCCCTCTATCCAGTTTCCATTCAAACATCAGCTTAGGAATTCTTTCCTTTGTCGGTGTCTTTTTTTTTTTTTCAAGCCTTTGTAAATGTTTAGAAACGACAAAATCTAATTTAGAATTTTTAACTCAAATTTTTGTCTATATATATATATATATATATATATATATATATATATATAGGCCTATATATTTTAATTTGGACTATCTTGTTGATCTCCTTAAAAAGTTCAATTTCTGTTGACAATATGTTATTCGTATTTCTTGTATTTAAGATCCAGAGTTCTGCTACACACAGTATGTATGTTATTCCAGTAACTGAATCTTTATATGTAAATTTCTCAGGTGATCGGCTTTAGAACTCCCAATAATAAAAGCATGGAAATATGTAATTTTGTCAGTTAGTTATTTTAATCTGGTATTATCACACACACACACACATATATGAGGAGATCAGTGCAAAACAAGACCAACTCCAAAAATTGAAAGTCTAGTTATTCGTGAATTTTGGTTCAAAACATTAATAATTATCATTCTTCAGAATAATGGTGAAGCAAGTATTGTACTTGTTATTTTTCACTGTTAAAAATTATTAATTCATCTGTAATTAAATGTATAACTTTAACTTTTATATCTGTTTCCTCAAAAGAGTAGTATATGGACTTGGTCCACTTTTGTTCTGAACCCCAGTGTTATAGCTAGTACTATTTTGGAAAATGTGCATGAATTGAACAAACTATAACAGGTGTTAATGTTTTAGCAGCAGAGAGAAGACACTTGCTGCTGGCGATGTAGGAACTGCGGGGAATACGAGTACAAAGTGGATGAGTACCGATGTGAAGACTGCCCGCTAGGCACTCTCCCTTCTAGAGACCATTCCCGTTGCATCCCCATACCAGAGGAATTCATCGACTATCAAAATCCTTGGGCCATAGCTGCAATGGGAGTGGCAAGTCTGGGTAAGGAATACTTACTCTTACTCACGGGCACTATCGAACCCGTAGGTTCATAGCCGCGCGAACATAAGCTCTCCATATATCCCTATCCTGAGCTAATGCTTTCCAATCATTCCCTGTATAATCTACTTCCCTCAAATCATAGTTAATGTTGTTCTCCCACCTCATTCTTGGTCTACCAACTGGGCGTTTTCCCTCTGGCTTTCCTACAAGAAGCTTCCATGCAAGTCTTTCATTCCCCACATGTGCAACATGTCCTGCCCATCGCAGTCTACGAGACTTAACTGTTCTTATTATATCTGGCTTCCTATAAAGACCATGTAGTTCATTGTTATGTAGCCTTCTCCATTCACCTGTCTGTTCATCTCTCTTTGGTCCAAAAATGTTCCTAAGTACTTTATTCTCAAATACTTGTAATCTCCTTTCCTCCCTTAAAGTAAGAGTCCATGTTTCGCACCCATATAATATAACTGGTAGAATAATAGTTTTATATATTTTCAGTTTAACGTTTTTTTGAAAGGAGTTGGGACATCAAGAGTCTCTGCAATGCATAATAGCACGCATTTCCAGAATTGAGCCTATGTTTAATTTCTTTGTGCATCTCATTCCTATTTGTGATTATAGTTCATAGGTATTTGAATTCAGCCACTTCCTCGAGATTTCCCTCATTTGTCATTAGCTGTCCATTTACATTATATAATGTATTTCTACGTGTGACCATATATTTAGCTTTACTGAGTAAGGAATACACATTTTATTCTATTTCGCTTCTCCCAATTACAGACAATCTGAAGACAAAGCATACTATACTGCAGTCACTGATTCTCCGGCCTTGACGTTTTCATGACAGTGTTGCCGATATGGTTATTCAGTGGGAGTGGCCGCTTTATGTATGCGGTTAGCAGACATACAGCTGACAACATCTCCAGCAATTTCAAACCTTACTAGCGCGCTATAGCTGCTTCAAGAGCAGTGATTGTTTGTGGCAAATATTCATTCGCACTATAGCCATTTTCTTACCCCTCGTACAACCTAAACTTCAGAGCTGGAGAATCGACGGCTCGGGTATATTTCAGAGAGAATGCAGAGAAACGAAAAACAATATATATGCATCTAAACATAATAAGACAATTACAAAATTCCATGATATAATACACGGTCAGTTGTAGATGTTGTAATGGGATGTTCCATAAAATGATTCCTTAAGATTTTCAGATATTCACGAACAACTGTTACGGCTATATCTTGCAGAAGGTTGACATAGAATCCATAAAAAAGGCATGTACTATACCCGAGCCGCCGATTCTCCGGCTCTGAAGTTTAGGTTGTACGAGGGGTAAAGGGAGAACTCGTCCTCTACTGCCAATAAGAAAATGGCTGTAGTGGGAGTGAACGTTTGCCACAACCAATCACTGCTCTTGACGCAGTTATAGCGCGCTGGTAAGGTTTGAAATTGCTGAGATGTTGTCAGTTGTATGTCTGCTAACCGCATACA
Source organism: Diploptera punctata (assembly GCA_030220185.1). Lineage (NCBI taxonomy): Eukaryota > Metazoa > Arthropoda > Insecta > Blattodea > Blaberidae > Diploptera > Diploptera punctata. Next base: position 2,603,645 of record JASPKZ010010680.1, on the reverse strand, counting down.
TAAAGCGGCCACTCCCACTGAGTATCCATATCGGCAACACTGTCCTGAAAACGTCAAGGCCAGAGAATGAGTGGCTGCAGTGTAGATCGTCGTTTCCCAACCTGGGGTTCGCAAAATATTTCAAGGAGTTCGCCAAAACTTTTCCGTAATGGCGGATTTCGATGTTAGGTATTGCAGCATTGTAATAATAACAATAATAATATTATTATTTTAAAATTAAATTAACTCTATAATGCCCCTTGTTGCATATGTGTAACATCGGGAATTTATCATAAGTAATGCCACGAGTGATTTCCAATTTATCTAGAGAATTTGGAAATCAAGAGTGGCATTTGTTAGGACTATTTAACGAATAAAATTAAGCTGTTTACTCACAAATCATTATTTAACTACAGTTATTTTAAAATATTTATATATTTAATGTAAACGGCGATGTTTTGAAAACAAATCAGAAGCGATAGGTACGCTTCATCTGCTTCTTTTGTTTATCACTGCAAACCAGATCATACTATTTATTGCCAATGGAACGCAATATTGTAAGAATGCTCTCTAGTGGAGAAAAAATGAAACACATCAAACTGTATATAATTCATTTCTGATGTCGTATGATGTAAATATGACAATTATATTTTTCTGGATTGTTACCTAGGAAAAAATACATTTAAGAAAGTGCAAACAGTGGTTTCTTTTTTTGGTGGTATAATCATTGCTACAAATGTTTTTATATTAACTCCCGCATGCGGCATGTGTTGACATTCATGCACTATATATACAATCTGGTAGCCGTATTTCTCACAGGCTCAGTCACTGCAAAATAATGGTCAGACCTGTTCAGAATATTAAAAAGGAGGAGTCTTCTTTAATATGGTAATTATAACACTGATAAATATTTCGTGAAACACGACTCTGATTGGTTGTAAAACAGAAATCATTGAAACGTGATTGGTCATTGACACCCATTTGGGGCATGAGTTAAATAGTCACAATATTTCCACAATAAATTAATATTTACCGCAAATGCTGATTTGTAGTTATGTAATAACGTTAGGAGCGCATTTGATTTCGGTACAACCAGGCCTACACTTTGTGTAACTTTTAATCCTTAACTAGAGTAACTTTAGGTTTTAACTGTTAAGGGTTAAGTTAATTTACGGTTATTAAACTTTTTGCTTGGAATTAAATCTTATGCATATCTACTGCATGTAATTTTAAAAGTCAGTTGTTTACCCGACTCAGATTGTTGTGGAAGCGGTTCGCGAGTCGAACAAGTTTGGGAACCGCTGTAGTAGAGCATTCAATAAGTAATGGCAATACTTATTTTAAAATACAATAGGAAGTAACATTAAGAGGTTTGTTCAATAATTAAAACGTTTTGTCTGTTCATTCTTACCTCTTAGAGTTGTTTTTGTCGAACATATGTTTCAAGGCTTCTTAGCCCCATCATCAGTGATTACAGACTCAGAAATCGCTGAAGATGGGACTAAGTAGCTCTGAAACATATGTTCGACAAAAACAACTCTAAGAGGTAAGAATGAACAGACAAAATGTTTTAATGGCAATATTCTTATAAATCAGCGATGCTAGCGGTGACCATTGTAATCTTTAATATATTGTTGAGTAGTCCTTCTTCTTCTTCTTCTTCTTCTTTCTCCAGGATAAAGTCAATGCGACCTGTTCCTGTCTCAAGCCCATCGTTTCCTTGGCCGTCTCAAAGATCTTTTTCCATGTGGTTTGTCTTTGTTGTATAAATCTGTAATATTGAAAGTCTCGAAACAGGAACATTTTCTGAATACATTCACTTGTCTCTCACATATATTAAGTAATACCGCTCTAAAAAGATGTTGAGCACAATTTGTTTAGAATGTGGAATTGAGAAGTGCTCGAACATCGCCAAATTCATCAGACGAACCCTTGTGACTATAACTTACTCTCAAAGATCGAAGAACCTCTACGAAACATTCGATTACAATCAAGTGTTGATATCCAGAAAGCTCTAGATCGATATCCAGAAATGATGCTGCAGATGAAGTACGCCGTCTTCCAAGGAGTTGGTAACCTATAGTTAAACTGGCAAGATACTATAAATGAAGCTCGTAATGTAAAATGTAATTAAATAATTTTTTTTGTTGCTCTCCCAGATGAATGGAAAGAATCGATTACCGTAACAATTTATAAAAAAAGAGATAAACCGATTGCAATAACTATAGGAACATCTCATTACTTTCAACTTCGAACAAAATTATAACAAATGTATTAGTAAGCAGAGTTACTCCTTATATTGATAACATTCCAGGAGATCATCAATATGGATTTAGAAGAAACAGGTCTACAACAGATCAGATTTTTTGCTTAAGACAAATTTTAGAAAAGAAATGCGAATATAATGGTAGTGTACATCAACTATACGTAGACTTCAAAAAGACATACGATTCAATTAAGAGGGAGACGTTATATGGTATCCTGCTTAGAGTTAGGAATTCCTAAAAAGCTAGTTACACTTATACGAATGTGTCTAAATGGCACAGAGAGTACCAAACAGTTTTCGGATACTTTTGAATTCCACAATGGGTTGAAGCAAGGAGATGCACTATCTCCTCTACTATTTAATTTTGTACTAGAGCATGCCATTAAATCTTTAGAGAATGAGGAAGACCTACAACTCAATGGTATTAATAAGCTGTTAGTTTATGCTGATGATGTAGTACTATTGGGCGATAGCGAGGACATAGGCCTACTAAAGGCCAACACGCACATACTACTGAGTAACACTAAGAGATTGGGACTGAAAGTAAATATCAATAAAACTAAATATATGGGCACACATAGAAACACGTTATATAATGGAGGGAAATTTTTGAAGTGGCTGAATTTAAATACCTAGGAACAATAATCACAATAGGATTGAGATGCACAAAGAAATTAAACATAGGCTCAATTCTGGAAACGCGTGCTATTATGCATTGCAGAGACTCTTGATGTCCCAACTCCTTTCAAAAAACGTTAATTTGAAAATATATAAAACTATTATTCTGGAAGTAAATATCAATAAAACTAAATATATGGCCCCACACAGAAATACATTATTTAATGGAAATGAGGGAAATTTTGAGGAAGTGGCTGAATTCAAATACCTAGGAACAATAATCACAAATAGGAATGAGATGCACAAAGAAATTAAACATACGTTCAATTCTGGAAATGCGTGCTATTATGCATTGCAGAGACTCTTGATTTCCCAACTCCTTTCAAAAAACGTTAAACTGAAAATACATAGAACTATTGTTCTACCAGTTATATTATATGAATGCGAAACATGGACTCTTACTTTTATGGAGGAAAGGAGATTACGAGTATTTGAGAATAAAGTTCTTAGAAAAAATTTTGGACCAAAGAGAGATGAACAGACAGGCAAATGGAGAAGATTACATAACAGTGACTTGCATGATCTTTATAGGAAGCCAGATATGAGAACAGTTAAGACTCGTAGACTGCCATGGGCAGGGCATGTGGCACGAATGGGGAATGAAAGACGTGCATGGAAGCTTCTTGTAGGAAAACCTGAGGGAAAACGCCCAGTTGGTACACCAAGATTGAGATGGGAGAATAATATTAACTATGATTTGAGCGAAGGGGCACGCCATAGCATAGTGGTTAAGGCACACAGCTACAAGACGGAAGGTCGAGGGTTCAAGTCCCGTTAGGTCAGAATTTTTAAACTAAGCCAAACCTTCTGGCGGCACTATGGCCCTGGGGTCGACTTAGCCTCTAACTGAAATGAGTACCATACGCTTGTTCTGGAGGTAAAGGCGACCGTCACGCAAGGCTGACAACCCGGCTGACATCAAGTGCCGATTGTCCACAAAAAGTGGGAGCCTTAACCTCCTGATACCCAAGGGCCTCCTGAGGCCTGTAGTGGGATCACTTTACTTTTTTTTATGATTTGAGGGAAGTAGATTATACAGGGAATGATTGGAAAACATTAGCTCAGGACAGGGATGTATGGAGAGCTTATGTCCGCGCAGCCATGAACCTACGGGTTCGATAGTGACAGTTTGTTAGTTATAGCTGTTACCATTACATATCGAATGCCCTAGTATATTTTAAAGAATATGTGATTATAATTTTGTCTTGTATTTTTGTTCACTGTGAATATGAACAGGAACACCCTATATAAAGCTGTAATGATTGTATGCGTAGGAATCCTGGTGACCGTGTTTGTGCTGATAATATTCTGGACATATAGTGACACACCCATTGTGAAAGCATCAGGCCGTGAACTGAGTTACCTACTACTGTTGGGGACACTGGCTTCTTTCTGTCTCACATTTGTAATTGTGGCACACCCTACGTCTTTCACCTGTGGTTTGACAAGATTCTTCCTGGGCTTCTGCTACACACTTTGCTATGCAGCTATTGTTACTAAGACCAATAGAATAGCACGCATATTCAACAATCGACCAACGTCACCACACAAAACAAGGTAAGATATATGCAACTTACAAGGACAATGGTGGGAAAAACTGCAAATAGGCCTTTGCCTTCCCCACATGTCAAGATGGAAAAATGATATAACATGCCTGATAAATAGAGACGGATGTTAGGGAAAATGCCTATAATTATTTATTACAGATATTGTAAAAGTGACTTCATATAAGTTCATACTAACGACCCTAGAGTTGTTTTCCATTAAGTTCATTTTACCTATAATGCTTATAAATGCATATTTGTAATTTTTCTCGAAATTAAGTCAGTATTTCAATGAAACCAATTGAAATGGACAAACGTCATGGCACAAATAATTTCAAATAAGTTTTACCAAGTGTACTTTTTATAAATTCCCTTAGAATATTTTAGGATAAGGGTGGTGATAACCCAATAACCTAGCAAGTAGATGGTTCCCCCTCAACGCACTCCCGTTAGTTAAATATTGTATTTTTCCACCTCATGAATTCCCGTTAAGCGAAATAGCCCTATGCTATGTACCATTGTATTATGTTCCGGCTCTAAGGCTTGGATAAAAGTTCTTTGATTCTTTTCAATACAAACATTGCTGAGTGACAAAGAGGGTTCTGCTCTTTGTAAAAAGGCAAAACAAATTCCAATAGCATCTCTGATATCTTCGCATGGTATTGATAGCATATGTTTATATTCTTAACATAAGAGTGTAAAAAGTTACGTTGTTGTCCATTTTTATGTAAGAGCCTATTTTTGAATTTTTAGAGCCTATATTAATGATTTTAGTGCCTTTTTGCCTGCCTATTTTGAATAAAGTACGAACAAACAAATATACAAACAAACAAACATTAATTTTTATATATAAGACTAAGATTAAGCTCAACCTATACTGAAATAAGCAGTGTTTATATTTCCTGCTATAAAAATAATTATGTTATTACAATCCCAAGTGAAACTGCCATCTATGTTCTTTCAGGTATACTAGTCCGAAGTCACAACTGGTAATAACAGCATTACTGACATCTGTTGAGGTTGTTATTAACATTTCATGGCTCATGTACGAGCCACCTTCTGTTACACATTCTTTTCCAACCAGGGAGTCTCGTCTTCTCATCTGCGAGGGACTAGATGGTTATTCTTACATGGTGGGGCTCCTCTACCCTTTTGTTCTCATAGGCAAGTATAAACTATTTATTTAAATATAATATTGTAGACAAGCATAAGAGTTTATAAGACGCTGGCTCCTCTATGTGAACAAAAGTTATGGTCCAATATATTAGGATAAGGATTAAAAAGTTGAGATTTGACCGAATAAAGAGCAAATACGTAGAACCAAATTTTTGTATTAACACAATTTATGACTGGCCGCGGTAAATTTGGACATTATTTGGAACGATTTAAAATAGGTACAGATACCTGTATTTGCAAAAACTCCAGCCAGACTATCTCACACCTGTTATTTGAGTGTCCCGCATTTTATTCCAAAAGACATGAATTTATTTAAAAAAATAAGTTACTGCCATAATAGATTTCAACTGCCTTTGTCAAATATTTTATGTAAGACTTGTTGCTATAGAAAGCTGTGTGACTTTATCCGTCATATTTTTAAGAGACTTTCAGTTAGTTTTTTCTTTGGTTTGTTAATTTATTTAGTTATTTGTTCTTATTACGTTATTATGTAATGCTAGAAATTAACCATACTCTAAATTATTGTAAATAATAATTAATTGTATTGTAACTAAAACCCTAACATACCGGATGGTGAAATAGGGTTTGTATGATTGGAGATTCAATAAAAAAAATATTTAAAAAAACGTTGAGAATCTAAAATATTCCAGCAAACATGGATCCCTGAAGTTCGTGAGTCGTTGACTCGCGAGTTGAAAGATCCGCTCAGAATGATCGATGCGATTATATCTCCATGCCCGGAAAGTTCTATACGCACCTACCCCTCCTATCTAGAGGCTTCGATTCCAGAAGCTTCCATGCTAGAAAAGTTTCGACTGGAAGCCGAGAAAGCTCCACCCTGGGTTATATAAACTGTGGCCAGGGTGTTGTGACAGCGATACAGTGAATTGTAACCAGAAGAAACTGTGGCAACTAAAATCAGCAGTAGCTGTAAACAAACTGAAATCAAGATTAATTATAGCAGCAAGTCGTATATTATGTCTCACTGGAAGTTTTCGTGAATCAAATATAAAGTTATTATCAAGGTTTTACATGAACATCTGTTGCGTTTATTGAAAGGAGACAAGGTTGGAATTACCCCCCGTAGCGCGAGACAGTAGTTTTTTTTTTTTATCGATATGGTTTCAGGATAATAATATTGCCTCGTATTCAGCGGGCCCAGGTTCGATTCCCGGGACAAGTTTCCTGAGTGAGATTTGCCAAAGCTTTTTTTTTAGTTGTAAAACAAATATTGCAAAACTTTAAGTCTCAAGTAGTCCCCGAACCTCATAATCATCCTATCATATTTAACCATTTGCTAATTATTTGATAAAATGCACAACACAGAAATTAGGGACAACTGCCATATTCAAGACATAACCAAATTTATTATAGATAGACGAAAATATTGGAAGGGTCATATAGAAAGAATGGAAGAAAACCGGCTTGCAAAAAGAGCTAAAGAAGATAGACCAATGGACGGGAGAAGAACAAGAGGAAGACCTGCCAAGAGATGGATAGACAGTGAATGTACATCCAGTACGTCTTCCTCCGAGGAGTGATTTTGGAAATAAACAGGATGAAAATCCTACAAATTAAGTTTAAGAAGAAGAAGAAGCTAATATTGTAATTTTAACATACATATATGATATATGAAACACTAATTAAATAATGAAAATAATAATTTTGACACTTTTTCTGACGACATCCGATTTCGTTTGGATATATATATTATTCTACTAATAGGCCTATTGTTATGTGTTGTTTCAGGTTTCTGTACAGCATACGCCGTGAAAACACGGAAATGTCCAGGTGGCTTCAATGAAACAAGGCACATCGCTTTTACCAATTATACAGCCATAATCATCTGGCTAGCTTTCGTCCCGCTGTATCTAGCATCTACCAGTAATTCCATCAGGGTGGTCACCCTTGCCATATCTCTCTCCCTCAGGTAAACAAATTTATACCAAATTTAGAAATAATTCTTAGTTGCAATAAGTTTATAAAACGGCATATTTACTAATATGAACGGTATCATTTACCATAAAAACACCTTAATACTTAAATTGGCACTGGTTTGGTTTATTTTAATATCTTTAAATGCAACAGAAAAACAGAGGAGTACAATTATTATACATGATTTTGTTTTCACTGAGGTCCGACATATGTAAATATATACATATCTAACTTTAACTAACTAACTCACTGGCACCATCGAACCGTTAGATTCATAGCCGCGCGGACATAACTTCTCCATACATTCCTATCCTGAGCTAATGTTTTCCAATCATCCCTGTATAATCTACTTCTCTCAAATCGTGGTTAATATTATTCTCCCACCTCATTCTTGGTCTGCAAACTGGTCGTTTTCCTACTGATTTTCTTACGGAAAGCTTCCATGCCCTGTTTCATTTCCCATTCATGCCATATGTCCTGCAGATCGCAGTCTACGAGACTTAACTGTTGTTATTATATCTGGTTTCTTACAAATATCATGCAACTCATTTTTTAGTAGTCTTCTCCATTCACATTTCTGTTCATCTCTTTTTTGGTCCAAAAAAGTTCCTAAAAACTTTATTTTCAAAAACTCATAATCTTTTCTCCTCCTTTAAAGTAAGAGTCCATGTTTCGCATCCATATAATACAACTGGTAGAATAACAGTTTTATATATTTTCAGTTTAACGTTTTATAAGAGGAGCTGGGACGATAAGAATCTTTGTATTGCATAATAGCACGCATTTTTAGAATTGAGCCTATGTTTAATTTGACTGTGCAGCTCATTCTTAATTGTAATTACTGTTCCTAGATACTTGAAAATTAGCTCCAAATGTTAGCATATAAATTTAAATTAATAGCCAATAGATATAATTGTAAAATATCAATAAATAAGTCAAAAGTAATGGCATTTATTGGTGAATATGGAATTAGATCAAAAATTGTACTGGATAACAAAATAATAGAACAAGTATCACATTTCCAATATTTAGGATGTGATATAACTTATAGAGAAAATAAAGATATAGAAAATAAAGTAAATAAATTTCAGGCTATTTGTGGAACCATAAAAAGAGCCTTAGGTGGAAAACAAGGAAAGATACGAAACTTAAATTATATAAAACAATGGCTGTTCCTTTGTTGTTATATGGAAGTGAAAATTGGATAATGAAATCAAGGGATAAAAGCAGGATACAGACTGCGGAAATGCTGTTTTTACGTAATGTGAAAGGATGCACAAGAGCGGATAGAATAAGGAATGAAACTATACGAGAAGAATTAAATATATATATATATATATAAAACTGAAGATAAAATCAGCGAAAATAATAAGAAATGGACAGAACACTTAATGAGAATGAACAACGAGAGAATACCAAAAAGAACCTTCCTGTATAATCCCAGAGGAACAAGAGATGTTGGCCGACCACGCAGAAGATGGACTCCACTTTTAACTTCGCCGCAACAGGCTGTATAGCCTAAACCTTGTAGTAGAAGAAGAAGATACTTGAATTCACCCACATTTTTTTTTTTCAAATTTCCTCTCATTTGTCATTAGATGTCCATTTCCATTATGTAATCTATTTCTATACCTTATCCGTTCTTAGAGTGATCATAACATAAACAAACGCCAATTGTATCCTTCCGCCATTCGCGCCACAATTACTGTCGCATTGACAGGGAGCACGTGTGAAGTAGAAGTATGTAACAATGTGAATGGGGTAGAGAACAAGAAAGCTGGTGAGATTTTTTACTGAACTTGTGAAATACATTAAAAATAACTGTTTTTTACCACTAATCAAAGATTTGCCAGACATGTTTTAAAATTTTAGATGGTGACACAGCAACAGAAAACTCGATACCTTCAGCCATTTTGTTGCATCAGAATCGACTGCATCATCCATATGTAATAAACTATTTTAAGTCTATTTATTGATTTGGTATATGTTAAAATATTTTCTATGTTCTGAATACTATTATTTTCATTCACGAAGAATAACAAGTACGTATATTCAGAGGACATATTTTTAATTTAATGAAGGTAACTACTTTTCGCGTATTTACTGATTCTAAATCGTACGTCGATGTCCTTAACAAATGGAAAGTGAGCAGGTCACATGGTTTTGTTTTGATGAGGATCACTTTAATATCGGACAGCCTTTATGTGTGAACATCATTCATAAAATTCATGATAAAATTCCGATGAGGTATTGGTCTCAAGATTAAAAGGTAATTACCAATTAAAATGATAAAATTGTTACCTAATACGTAGGTTTGCTCAACTTTGCAAAATTAATTATCTGTAGCCTATCCCTTTAGGGACTAATTCCATCATCAGAAGGAGCAGGAGATAGATTCGTATCCACTGGCCATGAAAACAATACTATGTGTGAACATATATTCAGTTTTATTGATGTTTATTTCCAGTCCCAATTTCTTAATGTTAATCAATAGTGTGTTCGTGTTGGACATTGTCACAAGAAATTAGTATTTTGCGAATTTATCTGTACTTTGACTTTTTTTTATTTATTTATTTATTTAGCCTGGTGGAGTTAAGGCCATGTGGCCTTCTCTTCCACTCACCAGAACAAGCATATATGTTACATATGAATACAAAAAAAAATACAATAATAGTCATATAAAACAGGACAAACATATGTTACACATGAATACAAAAAAATTACAATAGTAGTCATATTAGACAGGACAAACATGTTACATATGAATACAAAAAAAAAGTTACAATAATAGTTATTGAACAATTCATTATCTGTCATATTGAATAATAATGAAATTAATGTCTAATAATAGAATGAAACTAAATACAATTAAAATTAAATTAATGATACAATGAATAAAAAAGGAATAACAGCTCGAATCTACTTTGCATAAAAAGAAAGAGAAAAAAAACACTACAATGAATTAATCTACGCTTTTTATACAAGGCATTAGGTAAATATATTAACAAATCCTAAGTCTATTTTTATTAAATAATGCAAAAACGCATTATTAATTCTTAAAAAGTAGTATTAGTGAGTTGTTTCTGTTAGTGATTTTATTTTCAATTTATTTCTGAAAGATGGTAAAGTTTGGCAGTCTCTGACATAGGGTGGAAGTGAATTCCATGTTCTAGCAAGAGAAACTGTAAAAGATTTCGAATAATAGGTAGTATGATGAGGAGGGATATAAAGGACACTGTGCTCAAGGGATCGGGTATCTAAGTTATGTGTATCAGAGTAAGGACTGACATAAAATCTTCCTCGCTTATTCCGTCAAATAACACAACAAGAATTACACTTATAAATTCCTCAAAAAAACACCGAACTTTAAAATGAGTATACGACCACTTACATAATCTGGATTTATCTTAATAAACCAAAAACTATCTCACCAGCAGCATATGTCATATATTTAGCCTCTTCAAAATTATCCGTTTTTAATTGAACTTAAAAATAGTAACAATTTAAATTGTATAAACAAAAAAAAGGTTGCTATGACAATATTACTTTGCATTAGTGCACAAGTACTCAATAAAAATGACCCCAACAAACTTCAGTAAGTCCATCGCTGTGATGTCAGGGTAGCGTGCTGCCTTGTCACGCAGCGGGCCCGGGTTCGATCCCGGTCGGGACAGTTTTTCTGGGTGAGGTTTTTATCGGGGTTTTTCCTCACCTGTAAGACAAATGTCAGGAAAACTTTAAGACCCAAACGGTCCCCGAAATCAAATGGCAATCGCAATCATCATCACTCATATTCATCTTAGGTTAACCTTAGGATTAGGGACTCTCCTGGCGCACCATTATCATCATCATCACCCATCATATCATCGGGACAACGTAACCCCGCCTTCCAGGCGTCCCAACCTCAGAGGTGGGTTACAAGGACGCCATACCAGGAGAGAAACCAGGAATGTCGAAAGACAAACCTGGGGCATTTGAAAAAAAGAACTTCAATAAAGAAAAATAGAACAAAATTCCACAATTAAGCCGTGGTATTTGAAAAAATGGTATGTGTATATACACATATACTATGAGATTGAAAAAATATTTTCCCTTGGTTACATTTGTAACTTGTGGTATAGATCAATGGCTCCAATTACGTACCTCGAGGAGAATCGTTTGTAATTCTCTGAGAATCTCAGAATTCCTTTTATGGTCTGTTCTTGAGTAACCCGCAGTACGTCTCATAAATTTCATTTCTGCCGCAGTTAGTCTTTGTACATCTACACTGCGAATTGCCCAGGCCTCACTGCCGTAACATAATATGGGTCTGGCCAGTTTTATAAATTCTAGTTCGTGTGTGTTGCTGTACTGTGTTTGGCTTGAAAATATTATTTATAATTCCTATTACTCTGATAAATTTTATAATTTTTTGACTAAAATATTCTTCCTCTTCGTATGTAACTTGGTATCCGAGATAGTTAAATGTGTTAGTTTGTTCTAATATTTTATTATTAATAACAATTTTACTTCGAAGTGGGTCTTTTCCTAGGAAATCCATGACTTTAAATGTTTCTGTTGAGATTTCCATGTTGTAATTTTATGCAATTTGGTGTAAACAACATCTTAACCCTTAAAGTAGCAATATATCATATAAGACACATTGTTTTAACTTAGTTTAAAAGGTTTAATAAAACAATCTCGTTATCAGGACAGAAGACTCATATCTACTGACGTTCTGACCAGAAGAAAACTACAGTAGATCACACAACAAGAACTTGATATGAAGAGTTTTGTTAAGAGATGTATGACTTTTGAAATGTCGCTTTGTTATGTTTCAGTGGTTTGGTGCAGCTGGGCTGTCTGTTCTTCCCTAAAGTGTACATAGTTCTATTCAAACCGGAGAAGAACACCAAAGAAGTTGTTATGTCACAACACCGGAGCTCCTCCTATCTGTCTGCACCCAGCAATACAACACCTGTTTCTGTAGTTGTTAGCGGTAAGTTTTAATGTTACTTGTCGAGCGAGATTGTGAACTCAACACTGTGCTGTGAATCATGGTTCAGATGAAAAGAGAAACTGGGTATAAATCTTATCCAATCATTTGATTTTAATAATGTCCACTGGTGTGGTAAAATCTTTCATTTGCACACAGTGGGCCTAGATTCGATTTCCGGTCGAGACAAGTTTCCTGGACCAGATTTTCCTCAATGGTAAGTCAAATGTCCGGAAACGTTAAGACCCAAACAATTCCCGGACACCATCATCAATTGGATGCATTTATGTATCAACCGACTAAGCGCCACTTTTTAAAAATTAATGTAACCTTATTATTAATGAAACATCTAAACGCCATCATCATTTCAGAGAATCTGTATTTTGCAACAAACGGCTATGAAAATACGTCTTCATAAATGCTAATCTAAATTTTGCATCATGCAGCTATGCGCCAAATGTTCCCGCTCTTAAATTGTTGATGCATAACTAAGTATATTATCAAATAAATGATTATCAAGTGACAGATAATTTAATAACTCTTGCTAGAGTTAAAAAAAAATTCCGGCGCATAGCCTGTTGATACTTAACGCTGTCCAATTATAATCCGATTGAGGGTCTTTCCACTTTTCAGCGGTTGCCCTTTTACCAGCCGGCTGCTGGCCCTTCACATCCACATGTGTCAATCACAGAGGTAGATGATCAACAGCCAGTGTAGGGGTGACATGTGGTTAGCATGTCGAGTCCCCCAGCCGTTATAGCTGGTTCCTCAACCTGGAGCCGCTACTTATTGTAGCTACCCAATTGCCTCACGATGCTGGGTGGGCACCGGTCCCATACTGCCCGAAATACCATGAGAAAATGTCTTCCCCCATGGAGACTCGAACCAGCGCAAGTCCGTAGCTCTGCGCCAAGGCTTCCTACCTTAACCGCTCGGCTACGGTGCGGGACCCAATTATAATACGTATGATTATTATGTTCGCTTTGTTTAGTGTGAATATGTGAGTGAATGGAGTGTCTTGTCTTAAATGTTTTTGTTGTCTCGGAGATGGTCTTCGCATTGAGCTGACCGCTCATTCGGGGAAGTTCTTCATGTCATTGTGCGATCAGAAAAGTATGTATGTGATCCACAATTTTAAATTTCCCTCAAAACATGTTGCATTCCTGTGAACTGTGGCACGTGAAAGAACTAAGAAAGGCAGAATTTAAACTAGAAAAAGAAAAAAAAAAGTTTAAATATGTCAGAGAATTTTAGCAACCAAGGTAAATAAATGTTGTATTACATTTAAATGAAATACAATTTGCGTTTGAAAATTAAATACTTCAATAATTCTCTACATAAACTATAAAAGAATAAAATTATTATATCACCATCACAAACATATCATTTGCATGTTTTATGGTCTCTATATCGGCCTTCCCAAGTGAATTAACATGGGCCTATAAACTTTAACTACCTTAAATATTTACCAAAATACTAAAATAATACAAATTTTTAAAAAATTCAAATCAATTTTTAACCAAGATGATTATTTAAAGTTATGTGGCATTTAAATTTGGAGATTAACGAACAAAACTCGATGGCACTAACCTAAAATCTTGAAAAAGCTGGCAACTAAAGTTTATGTGCAATTTAAATTAAACTAATAGTGAAAAAACTTCTTTTTTTTACAAGTATCCCACTTTAAATATTTAGGATGTGACATCAGCTATGGGTATGATAAAGATATTGAACACAAAACACATCAGTTTCAAGCTATTTGTGGTACAATAAATAGAACATTGAATAATAAATCCCATAAACAAACAAAATTAAAATTTTTATGAAACAATGGCTGTCCCTGTCCCTTTTGTATGAGAGTGAATCTTGGATTACCACTACCAAACAAGAAAGTAAAATCCAAGCAGCCGAGATGAAATTTTTAAGAAGAGTAAAAGGCTGCACTAGAATGGACCAGATAAGAAACGAGGATATCCGTGAAGAACTGCAGATCTACTCCATAAAAGAAAAGATATTTAACAACAAGATACAGTGGAAAGGACATGTAGAAAGAATGGAAGAAAGTAGATTACCAAATAAAATCTTCCATTATTTTCCAAGAGGAAGAAGAGATGTCGGACGTCCTCGGAAAAGATGGTCTTAGATATATTAGTGAAGACGGAACAGGCAACTCTTGCCTAAACCAGGAAGTGTAGAAAAAGTAAAAAAAAAAAAAAAAAACTTATATAATGAACAAAAATATCTCCTAAGTCAGTGGATGTCAAACTTTTTTTTATCACGAATACTTATGACTTAAAAACAAATTCTCAAATAAATACTATTACAATAAATCTCCGTGTCTGTATAACGTAACATGAAAAAAATAATGTGTATCTATATTTACCGATGTCCTTTTCAGTGGTAGACAGGACCTTATCGCTGCCAAGAAAAATAATTATATTATTCTTGTGTCATATTTCTCCAATATAAATTGCATAATGTTGCTGCATATGTATAGCTCTATCATAAGTAATGCCACGAGTGATTTCCAAATTATCGATAAATTCACGACTCACGAAGTGAGGAGTGAATTTATCTAGAGAATTTGGAAATCAAGAGTGGCATTTGTTAGGACTATTTAACGAATAAAATTAAGCTGTTTACTCACAAATCATTATTTAACTATAGTTATTTTAAAATATTTATATATTTAATGTAAACGGCGATGTTTGAAAACAAATGAGAAACGATAGGTACACTTCATCTGCTTCTTTTGTTTATCACTGCAACCAGATCATACTATTTATTGCCAAAGGAACGCAATATTGTAAGAATGCTCTCTAGTGGAGAAAAAATGAAACACATCAAACTGTATATTAATTCATTTCTGATGTCGTATGATGTAAATATGACAATTATATTTTTCTGGATTATTACCTGGGAAAAAATACATTTAAGAAAGTGCAAACAGTGGTTTTTTTTTTTGGTGGTATAATCAATTGCTACAAATGTATTTATATTAACTCCTGCAAGCGCTATGTATTGACATATATGCACTATATAATACGATCTGGTAGCCGTATTTCTTATGGGCTCAGTCACTGCAAAATAATGGTCAGACCTGTTCAGAATATTAAAAAGGAGGAGCTTTCTTTAATATGGTAATTATAACACTGATAAATATTTCGTGAAACACGACTCTGATTGGTTGTAAAACAGAAATCATTGAAACGTGATTGGTCATTGACTCCCATTTGGGGCATGAGTTAAATAGTAAAGGGAAACTGTTGTATATTTTAGTAAAATATGATTTATTTAACGAATACACGATCCTTGTGGATCTCCTCATAATTGTCTTGAGATCCGCTGAGTACCCCCTCCCAGATCGTGTCATAAGCGACCTCATATTTTGCATGTAATCCGCTGTTTGCACGTTTTGTACAGTTCTTGATATCACTGCTCTGCTATACGATAGGCCTACAATACACATACGGACTGCGATACTACATAAAAATATTTTTGCGCGATAGTGCGTTCTGTCGTACTTACAGCAATGGCGACCATGATTGAAAGTTCAACTTCCTACATTTCGCGGTTGTCAACCTAAATAACTGCACTGTATATTACATATTACAAACCACGTGCGAAAAGTAAAACCACTGCCCTTTATGTATATACAATATATATGATATGAAAAGAAAAATGAATGCTTGAGTCGGAATTTGAACCCGAGTCTCTAAACTCTGTACGTTTAGCGCTCTAACCAACTGAGCTACTCAAGAATTCCAACACAAACATACATTTTTCTTATATATGTAGTATTCTCAATTCACACAAGAGGTAGTGGGAATTCGTTCCAACGCCATCTAGTGGCCAACATAACAGTTAAGCAATTTTTAAAGAGAATATTTACTTTATAGCAGTAACGCTTGTATATTTAGATGTTATAACTATATTTTTGACATTTGGCAATGAAGGCAAATATGATATGAAAAGAAAAATGAATGTTTGAGTCGGGATTTGAACCCGAGTCTCTAAACTCTGTACGTTTAGCGCTCTAATCAACTGAGCTACTCAAGAATTCCAACGCAAACATACATTTTTCTTATATATGTAGTATTCTCAATTCACACAAGAGGTAGTGGGAATTCGTTCCAACACCATCTAGTGGCCAACATAACAGTTAAGCAATTTTTTAAAGAGAATATATATATATATGTATGTGTGTGTGTGTGTGTCATAAAATAAAATAAGTTAAAATATACCTTCTTAGGTAAGATCCGTCGTCCTCAACTTATAAAATTTGTATTCTTTATGCCTGTAAGTCTTTCACAACATCCGTTCCATCATCAGCAGGTCTTTGTTCGCTACAATATCTAGTATGATGGTAGATGCTGCTGGTCGTAACGTGGTGTTGTCGTGACTAAAGCTTCTTACTTACTTACTCACTGGCACTATCGAACCCGTAAGTTCATGGCCGCGCGGACATAAGCTCTCCATACATCCCTATACTGAGCTAATGCTTTTGGCATGGGTTCCCTGAAGTACCTCCGGAAAATTTTACCCCAGTTGAACCCATGTCCGCATTTCTTGACGGTTGTATTTTTACGGTGGAAGATCGTCACTCTTTCGACCAAGGTACTTTTTTCGTCTGGCTTATCGCCTTCGACCAGTCCGGCATGGGTAACCCTATCGGCAGCAATGCTACCGCCGGCATGGCTCTCAGGATCATTTAAGCACTCAAGCCACTCCACCACGACAAGGTAAAGATACCATGGAGGTTCCTGACGATATCGTATAGTGGGTTGTTTAGTCTGGGAGTGCTTTCATTATACTAGATATTGTAGCGAACAAAGACCTGCTGATGATGGAACGGATGTTCTGAAAGGCTCACAGACATAAAGAATACAAATTTTATAAATTGAGGACGGCGGATCTTACCTAAGAAGATATATTTTAACTTATTTTATTTTATGACTCTCCTACTACGTTCAATATATATACAAAAATATATATTCAGAAGGTCATGTTAATATACACTATACGAAACAAATCATTGCATTTTAAATCAACTGAACTTTATTTGAAACAATATAAAACAATACATTCGTACTTGCTGCCATTTTATCACTGATTAATGTCACGGCCTGCTGTAGTCTCAACTAATAAACATTGCTCACACTGTTAACATTAGTCAGTTGTTTATAATGAACGCAAATATTTCCAACAAATATGTTATTATTTTACTATTATTTGTTAATTTGAAAACACCATCGTGCAAAATATAATGTACAACGCATGTTTGTGAAGTGTTTTACAGATTCTCGGATTCCTCGCTTCTGAATAAAAAAACTTCCCAACCTCGCTTCGTAATGTACTATTGTGCAACGTAACCGTAATGTGGACAAAAGCTCTTGGAAGAAATTAGAATATCTCTTGACATCAGTTCAAGCCTATAACATTTTTCATCATGTAGACCTCCATATGAGGAAAATTTCATCATAATGTTAACACATCTATTTCTTAAACACTGTATAAAAATTTTCGAAAGCTGTAACAATGTTTATATCTAGGTATATAAAAAGGTAGAATAAAGGTAATCAAGTCAATAATAACGGCTGAAGGATACGATATGCTGACCACATGTCACTCCTATAATACTGGCTAGATGATCGTCCAGCTATATGATTAACATACGTGGACCTGAGGCCAGCAGCTGGCTGGCTTGTCCTGTCGCGCTATCTGGAGAGTAAAGGTAATCAGTTAACAGACCATTAATATTCACAGGTGCTTAGGTAAGCCTAAATAGATACACGACTTTCAGTTAATGTTAGATGAAAAGTTAAAGT
This sequence comes from Diploptera punctata, assembly GCA_030220185.1. NCBI lineage: Eukaryota > Metazoa > Arthropoda > Insecta > Blattodea > Blaberidae > Diploptera > Diploptera punctata. Next base: position 2,585,264 of record JASPKZ010010680.1, on the reverse strand, counting down.
GGTTAGCCCTACTCTCCGATCGATTTTATTCCCAGGAAATTTTCAGGTACCTGTAGTCATTATAGGCCTATAGGAGGTTGAGTGCCCCGCTCCAATCTGTACACGATTGAGCAAAGGAAAATATCTACCTTTCCGCCTCCTGTCCTATGAAACTCTGCCATCCAGGTTCACAATCAGTCACCTTGCCTCTTGAGTCAGTTTATATACAGAGTGATTCAGAAATATGGCTATACGTTTGATCGCATTTTGTGACGAAAATATTATTATTAAAGGAAATATGATGTTATCATTGGAAAGGGAATCCTTCAAATTACAACAATAGAAGAAAACAAAACAATCACTGCTCACGTGCAGCTTGGCGGGTTGATTTTTGTGGGCTAACGTCGAACGCCTCCACAATTCTCTTCGCTGTTTCTGCATCCGTGCTAATGCGAGGTCTTCCAGGAGGTTTGATTTTCTGCATCCTTCCCGGTTCCAGCAGTCGTTTTCTCCACTTCCCCACAGTCGACAGCTGCAATGCTACGTTAAACTCACGTCTTGCCCGTCTTGCGGCCTCACGATCATTAGCATACGTTATTGCCCATGCAGCAATTGCAATTTGCTGTTGCATATTCAACGCCATTTTGACTAATGACGTAAGTTCTACACTGTTTTGTTTTATTCCATTGTCGCAATTTGAATAATTGTCTTTCCAACGGTAATTTCATATTTCCTGCAATGGTAATATTTTCATCACACAACGCGATCAAACGTATAGCCATATTTATGATTCACCCTGTATTTATATGAAAGTTTAAAATCGATTGCTATTTAACTCTACTCGTATTGGTACAATGAAGTTTTTAGTGTTTAATATTATGAATTTAACAATCAGACAAACAACACTAATATATTCAATTGTTTAGCAGGGGGCACACACTACATTCAGAATAATGACACAATGAATTCAGAAGTGACGACCGCCAGCACTGATTCCGTTGTGGCGGAACTGAAAAAGACCCAGCAGCAACAGAAGCAGAGACCACAATTCAGCCCACATTCGCCGCGCAACTGTGAGTATCTGTTTTAAAAATACTAAAGCTGGAACTTTAACTGTGCCAACACATCTGTAGAGACCCAGTACTACGGAACCTTATGATGTCGCTAACAGCATAAGTCAGTTACATACCTACCTTACCTCAGAACATATTGACTGTCCCTTTCCACATCACGCGCATTCGAACTGGCGAGAGGAACGGAGCCTCGTGTTAGCTGGCGGTATAATTTAGTTCAGTTACGATGTTTCCAACAGAAATGTGCCAACATTGTAAAGAAAAGAAAGCAAGCAAAAATTAAATGGATACACGAGCCAAATGAGGTAAATTTGGAGCAATTGGGTAGTGTTAGACGGGAAACCACCAGGTTACTAAAGAGTAAAAAAGGGAATATCTGAGAGAGAAGACTAATGTTCTTGAAATGAATGACAAAAATTGGAACATTAGAGAAATATATCAGGTAATTAGGATAGAGATCAAACATAATTGGGAATGAAAATGGGGATATGATGGCAGATTCCAGGAGTATATTAAATAGATGGAAAAGTTACTTTAATCAACTATTAAATGAACATACAGAACATGATACTGAAGAGGATAATTTACAGACAGCAAAAAAGCTAAACGCAGAACCAAGTGCATTAAAGATTGAAATGGCGATAGAAAAATTGAAGCTGTATAAAGCATCCGGTTCAGACGAGATCCCAGCAGAACTGATAAAATCTGGGGGAGAAAAATTAATGGACAAGATACGCCAGTTGCTTAATATGATGTGGGATATAGAAGATCTTCCAGATGAATGGCAAGAATCGATTATCATACCAATTTATAAGAAAGGAGATAAAATTGATTGCAATAACTATATGGGCATCTCATTACTTTCAACTTCGTACAAAATTCTAACAAATATATTAGTAAGCAAACTTACTCCTTATATTGATGACATTCTAGGAGATCATCAACGTGGATTTAGAAGAAACAGGTTTACAACAGATCAGATTTTTAGCTTAAGACAGATTTTAGAAAAGAAATGCGAATATAATGGTACTGTACATCAACTATACGTAGACTTCAAAAAAGCATATGATTCAATTAAGAGGGAGAAGTTATATAGTATCCTGCTAGAGTTCGGAATTCCTAAAAAGTTAGTTAGACTTATACGAATGTGTCTTAATGGCACAAAGAGTAGGATGCGTGTAGGCAAATTGTTTTCGGATAGTTTTAAAATCCAGAATGGGTTGAAGTAAGAAGATGCACTATCTCCTCTACTATTTAATTTTGTACTAGAGCATGCCATCAAATCTTTAGAGGATGAAGAAGGCCTACAACTGAATGGTATTAATACGCTGTTGGTTTATGCTGATGATGTAGTAATATTGGCCGATAGCGAGGAGATACTGAAGCCAACACGCATACACTATTGAGTCCATCCATAGTAATTCTGCCCGAAGGCAGATCCTTCACTGCAATCATAGCATTTTCATGCTATGCTTGCAGCTTTACTAGGGAATTGTGTAGGTGTGGTAACTTCCCGTTGCTTTCCACACCGGTGAAGGATGATGATGATGATGATAAAGATGATGGCCATATGATTTCGGGGACCATTTGGGCCTTAGTTTTCCTGACATTTGTCTTACAGGTGAGGAAAACCCCCGATAAAAACCTCACCCAGAAAAACTGCCCCCACCGGGGATCGAACCCGGGCCCGCTGCGTGGCAAGGCAGCACGCTACCTCGAGACCACATCGGTGGACACACTACTGAGTAACACTAAGAAATTGGGACTGGAAGTAAATATCAACAAAACTAAATACCCGGTATATGGTTACACATAAAAATACATTATGCAATGGAAATGGACAGCTAATGACAAATGAGGGAAATTTTGAGGAAGTGGCTGAATTCAAATACCTAACTTACTTACTTACTCACTGGCACTATCGAACCCGTAGGTTCATGGCCGTGCGGACATAAACTGTATGTATAATCTACTTCCCTCAAATCATAGTTAATGTTATTCTCCTACCTCATTCTTGGTCTACCAACTGGGCGATTTCCCTCTGGCTTTCCTACAAGAAGCTTCCATGCGCGTCTTTCATTCCCCATACGTGCAACATGTCCTGCCCAGCGCAGTCTACGAGACTGAACTGTATATCTGGCTTACTATAAAGACCATGTATTTCATTGTTATGTAGTCTTCTCCATTCACCTGTTTGTTCACCTTCTTTGGTCAAAAAAATTTCCTAAGAACTTTATTCTCAAATACTCGTAATCTTCTTTCCTCCCTTAAAGTAAGACTTTCGCACCGATATAATATAACTGGTAGAATAACAGTTTTATATATTTTCAGTTTAACGTTTTTTGAAAGAAGCTGGGACATGAAAAGTCTCTGCAATACATAATAACACGCATTTCCAGAATTGAGCCTATGTTTAATTTCCTTGTGCATCTTATTCCTATTTGTGATTATTGTTCCTAGGTATTTGAATTCAGCCACTTCCTCAAAATTTCCCTCATTTCTCATTAGCTGTCCATTCCCATTATATAATGTATTTTTTATGTGTGACCATATATTTAGTTTTATTGATATTTACTTCCAGTCCTAATTTCTTGGTGTTACTCAATAGTGTGTGCGTGTCCTTTAGTATCTCCTCGCTATCGGCCAATAGTACTACATCATCAGCATAAACTAACAGCTTATTAATACCATTGAGTTGTAGGCCTTCCTCATCCTCTAAAGATTTGATGGCAAGCTCTAGTACAAAATTAAATAGTAGAGGAGATAGTGCATCTCCTTTCTTCAACCCATTCTGGTTTTCAAAAGTGAATTCAAATACCTAGGAACAATAATCACAAACAGGAATGAAATGCACAAGGAAATTAAACATAGGCTAAATTCTGGAAATGCATGCTATTATGCATTGCAGAGACTCTTGACTTCCCAACTCCTTTCAAAAAACGTTAAACTGAAAATATATAAAACTATTATTCTACCAGTTATATTATATGGATGCGAAACATGGACTCTTTCTTTAAGGGAGGAAAGGTGATTACGAGTATTTGAGAATAAAGTTATTAGGAAAATGTTTGGACCAAAGAGATATGAACAGACAGGTGAATGGAGAAGACTACATAACAGTGAAATACATGGTCTTTATAGGAAGCCAGATATAATGAGAACAGTTAAGTCTCGTAGACTGCGATAGGCAGGACATGTGGCACGAATGGGGAATGAAAGACGTGCATGGAAGCTTCTTGTAGGAAAACCAGGTGGAAAGCGGCCAGTTGGTAGACTAAGAATGAGGTGGGAGAATAACATTAACTATGATTTGAGGGAAGTAGATTATACAGGGGATGATTGAAAAACATTTTGCTCAGGATAGGGATATGGTGAGAGCTTATGTCCGCGCGGCCATGAACCTACGGGTTCGATAGTGCCAGTGAGTTAGTTAGTTAGGATGTTTCCAAAACAGGGAACAACGGAACTGGATAGAGGCCGTACAGAATGGCAGTATCATTGTGGGTTAAAGCCTTCACCCACCCTGCCACTGTTCTGTAAGGCAATGCAGATTCCGCGCAAGCCTCTTGAAGACTTTGATGACACTGCCGTACTCTACGATCTATGGCACATTCAACCTTTATCCAACTCCGTTGTTCCTCTTTCGAAAACATCGTGGCAACACTAAATATGATCGCCAGCTAACACGAGGCTCTTTTCCTCACGCCAATTCGCAAGCGCGTGATGTGGGAAGGGAGAATCCATATGTTTTGAGGTAAGGTAGCTATATAACTGACGTATGCTATCTAGCCAATTTCTTCTTCTTCGGCTTTCCCCCACTTATAGGTTTGCCGTCTTCAGTTTCCATTTATCTCTATCATTCCAATCTCCCTCTTCCAAATTCCGATCATCCATTATAGTTCTGACGTAGGTTTTCCATTTCCATCTTGGTCTGCCACGTTTATTTCTTCCAGGGGGTGACCATTGGTATATATTTTTTGGCCATCTTTCATTTTCCATTCTTTGTACATGGCCATACCATTTAAGTGTTTGATTTTCAATCCTCTTAACAACAGATGTGGTGACATTCATTTCTCTCCAAAGAAATTCATTTCTCTCCAAAGAAATTCATTTCTTATTTTATCCTGTCTTGTTTTTTGGAGGCTTCTTCTAAAATAATCAAATTCAACTGTTCTAATTTTTTTCTTTTGTAATTCCGTCAAAGACTAAGTTTCACTTCCATATGACAAAATATTCTGTATTATGCTCTTATAAATTTTCATTTTAGTTTCCTTTGTAATATTTTTATTCCAAATTATTCCATGTAATGTCTTAGTTGCATTTTTTGCCATTGCAATTTTAGTCTGTACATCTCTCTCACAGGTACCAAAACTTGTAATTATTGACCCAAGATATTTAAAAAATTCGCACTTTTTTATTTTCCCTGTTTCAAGTATGAGGTCATCCACATCCTTTCCCAAACACATATATTCTCTTTATCTAGCCAACTCATACCCGAATAATTTTCAATTTTTTCTGGTTATTTTCATTGCAGGGAAAACAAAACCGTCGCCGCCTGGGATGAGAAATAATTCACCCGGACATAACATTTCGTCAACGAGCTCGATACGGGAAGAAGACTCGTTGGATATCTCAGAGCGATCGAGCACTAAGTCGAGCCCCAGCGTGAAAAAAGAAGGGTACACCTTGTAGCAGCTATTGTAAGCAACATGAAGTTGTTAAAGCGACGTCTGAAAACGTCTGGTGTCTTGTTTTGTCTTGTACAAGCAATATCAGAGTTTTGTACCAGAGTCTTTGATCTCAGAGGTGTTTGTATACATTGCATGTAAACTTATGCCAAATATTTTGCGATCGCAACTTTAAAAATATAGAAACATGGTTGTGAAAGTATTTACAAGGGAACGTTCCACACTGTGAGGATAGGATTGTCAATGTTTTACTCTAAAACATAATATCGAAAATAACATACTAAAATGAATAACAGCCTTAAGGCCAAGTCGATTTTTGGCTTCATTCACGAAAATTCTCCATTGATCGCTGTCATGGGCTGCAGTAATGTTTCTTCTCAGTAGGAAGGGATTAATTCTTCACCAGTCGTGCAATTTTTTATTCGTTCCATAAATTTTATTTCTGTTGCCTCTAATTGTTTAGATAAACATTTGTTATAATTCAATTTTATTCCCACAAAGTAAGGCTGGTAGGCCAATGCAATGGTTTTGTAATATTTTTAATTTTGTTTCCTTTCTTGTTTTTCTATTTATTTATTTATGTTGTCGCATATTTTCTCAAATTTACGTTTTTTTTTTCCTTTTTTAAAATCATTATCGTATTTGTTACATTCCAGAGGTTTAAAATGTGTAATCTGTTCTAGTACAGTAGTTTATTAATACTATTGTTATAATAGTGTTCTTTCCACAAAATTCTATTAGATTAATTTATTCTCAAATTCAATTTTCTTTCTTGCAGTATAAATAACACAATAAAAAACACATAACGAACTGTCAAAAACTGGACAAATGTTTTCAAAACCTACACAAGCACTTGGATACTGCATCAATGTGCTAGGATTGAGAAAAAAAAAACATTTACAGGACTTTATTTATCAGTCTCCCTCTCCCCCCCTCTCTCTCTCTCTCTCTCTCTCTCTCTCTCTCTCTCCCTCTCTCTCTCTCCCTTTGCTTTCAGCTTACAAAAAATGAAATATATTACCGGTAACCCTTAAATTGGCAAAGCTCTAATTTCTCGCTTCAGTTATCTAAATATGGCGGACCGCAGTGAAAACGAAATCATGCATAACTTTTATTAGATATGTTGTGTAATTCGACACATATTTAAGTAATATAATTATTCGTTTTCTTCTGTTATATTAATAATATTTTAAAAAATTAAATCAATTGATGTATATAGGATACATTTCCAATTTAAGGGATAATTGGCGCAGAGAAAGTTTTAAACTTGGTTAAGTTCGCAGAATGTTTGACATTGATTTACATATGGACTACAATGATATGTTAGGAGAGATTCTATGTCATTATGTTTAAAGGTCATAAATGAACCTGGAGTTGCATTAGGTGAAATTGGGCAATTAAAACATGGGGTTATTGAAACAAGCATAATATTTCTTTTATCAATGATAATGGTTTGGCTACTTCGGTTTTTAAATACACTGTAAATGTAAGGCTCTATTTAATACTCGTAGATAATTTAGAACTAATTTCAATATATTACACGGTGCAGCACAAGTCAGTTAACCGAAAATGTAATTTTTTTTTCTGTAGCTTAAAACACCTTCTTCTTCTTCTTCTTCCTTCCAAGTATTAGGCCAAGGTCTGTTACGATCCTATGGAAAATGTTCCTTCCAGCGTTTCATAGGACGGCCCAGTGATCTTCGTCCTCTTGGTATATAATTATAAACAGCTTTGGGGATCCGATTTGAACTAATTTATTCAAGATGGTGTTTACAATTTAGTTGGTACTGTTTAATATATTCCGAAATTGGCGTTGTCTTCAATTATTTTAATATATCGGTGTTCCTTTTCCGATCCCATTTTACAACATGTATACAGAAAAGAACTTCTGAAACTGTTCAAAGTGAGCTCCATTGTTGTTTAAGCAGTTGTGTTTGAGATTATATTCTGAATGTCCCATATTCAAACCCCAGTTTCAACCAATCTGATTTTTTTCCTTACTACCATGTGCAGTGGTTAACTAACTTATGCCGAACATGCGTTGTAGATACTTCCCCCCCCCCAATATCCCCAAGATTTAATTACCCTAGTTTATTCTAGGAGGATACAAACTAAGATATAGTTTTCAAAAATATAAATGGAGAATGAAGATGATATTTAAATATTTTACTCTTTTTATCACCCAGCACAAATTCAACTCTACGAAATCCAATTGTATATTCACATGTATTGTTTGTCAACACTCTGAAGTCACTATCAATTCTTCTTCTTCTTCCTTCCAAGTATTAGGCCAAGTCCTGTTACGATCCTATAGAAAATTTTCCCTCCAGCGTTTCATAGGACGGCCCAGAGATCTTCGTCCTCTTGGTTTATAATTATAAACAGCTTTGGGGATCCGATTTGAACTCATTCTTTCAAGATGGCGTTTCCAATTTAGTTGGTACTGTTTAATTTATTCCAAAATTGGCGTAGTCTTCAATTCTTTTAAGATATCGGTGTTCCTTTTCCGATCCCATCTGGTGTAACCCGCTGTTCTGTGCGCATGAATCTCATTTCACAAGCCGTTATTCTCCTTTCATCTTGTCTTTTTAGTGTCCATGCTTCACTACCATAGGTCACACTGGTTTAGCCAAAGTGTTATATAAACGTAATCTGTGTGTTTTTTTTGTATAAGGGATGGTTTCATAACTTAATTAATAATTCCTAAACTTTTATTATAACTAGTAATTTTTTCAGGGATATCCTTTTCATCCCAGATAGAGAGATAATATCCAAGATATTTAAATTGAATAGATCTCTCTAAAATTTTATTCTGGAGACGGATTTTACTTTGTATGGGGGTCCTTCGCATGAAATGCTGTAATTTTAACTATCAATTCTAAAATTATTTTATCCACGGCTACAGCCTGTACTATGTTGATACTTGTACACTTACAGTGTTTCCGTAAGTAACGAGTGAAAAAAAAAACTCCTGGCGCAACAGGCCTAGAAGGCCTTTAGCCTACCAGCCGACTGCTGGCCTCACATCCACATGTGTCAATCACAGAGGTAGATGATAATCAGCCAGTGTAGGGGTGACATGTGGTCAGCATGTCGAATCCCCCAGCAGTTATAGCTGGTTTTCTCAACCTGGATCCGCTACTTATTGTAGCTACCCAAATGCCTCACGATGCTGGGTAGGCACCGATCCCATACTGGCCGAAATACCATGAGAAAATTTCTTCCCCCATGGAGACTCGAACCAGCGCAAGTCCCGTAGCTCTGTGCCAAGGGTTCCTGCCTTAACCACTCGGCTACGGCGCGGGACGAACGAGTGAAAAATGGTGTATAATTCGTCACTGAGGCAGCGAGCTACTAAAAAGGAGAAAATAAATGTTAAACATGAAGAACATTCCTGAAGTGGAGTTTGCTTACAGAACACATCAACCATGTTACATGAGACATTGTTATAATACGTCAGTGGCGTAAATAACTGACTCAGTGGCACTACCTAACCCGCAGGTTCAGAGCTGCACTGACATAACCTCATCCATACCCTGAGCTAATGAATTCCAATCATCCCTCTACAATCTACTTGTATCATATCATGGTTGATCTTATTCTCCCATCACATTCTTTGCTTACCTATTGGATACTCCCCCTCTGGTTTTCCTACAATGAGTTTCCATTCCCCATTTAAGCCACATGTCCTGCCCATCACAGCCTGCAAAACTCAACTGTTCTTATTATATCTGGTTTCCCATAAATAATATGTAGCTCACTGTTATGAAGTCTTCTCCATTCGCCTGTCTGTTCTCCTCTCTTTGGTCCAAACATTTTCCTAAGAACTTTATTCTAAATACTCGTAATATGTTCTCCTCCATAAAGTAAGAGTCCATGTTTCACTTCCATATAGTCAGTCGCATAAATAGTCTATTAAATTATTATAATATCTAATCCGTTTTATTAAAAATGTTGGACAAATTCCATTAGATTCGATCTAATTTTAATCACTTGTACAATAAATTATACTCCCAAAGATACGTCCAAAATTATGTTACATTATTCAGTATTATTAATAACACTGGTCAACATGATTTTTGTCTCATGAGTACCAATAGTTGTACTTATGCAGTTTTTTATCGTGTTTTCAAATATGTATTCGGAATTTTTCCATCACCCACAGTTTTTTATTTAAATTTCAATTAATGAATTTAAATAATTATTTTCTGCTTTACAAACATTAAAGGGATTACGTCAAAATCAAAACATGCAGTGGTGCACCCTGACTTGCAATCTGCAATGAGACTAGTTACACACTGCGAAGAATTGCCCATACAAAAGCCTCGAGAACATGTGACTTTAGATGAAGAGAGCTCAGATTCTGATGGAAGTAAGGAAGAAGAAGAAACAGATTTTGGTGATAAAACTTTTGAACAAAGCTGTTCATCTGAGCCTCATTTATTGACTCAAGAAGATCTTAACGATCTCATACGAGATTTAAAGTTATCCAAAAACCAGTCTGAAATGCTTGGTTCCCGGCTGAAAGGTTGGAATCTTCTCCAAACTTTGCGTGATGGAGAAAACCCGATATCATATTTGAATTCAGAAGAAAAATACTATCAGAATCACATATTTTTCTTTCTGAGACAAAAAAGTTTATTTTTTGATGCTCAGGGTAACTAGCTAATACCCGGCATGCGCTCCTACGCTTTAATAAATTTAATATTGAGGGTTAATTCATTATATGGTATACATTAATACAAACCAAACATGGCGGTTGCTAGAATAAATGTTTAATTTTAAATTTCAGGTAAACCCCCACTTCTAATGGTAGGATTTCACCGATTTTTGGAAAATACATATCTCAGTTTACTTTAACACGATATTCCGAGTTTTGTTGTGAAACATCGAAAATTTCGATTGCTAGAGCGATTTTTAAAATTTCGTGTCAGGTGAACTCCTACACCTAATGATTTTAGAACATAATAGATAACGGCTAAACACTTGCCGCATCTGAAATCCTGTACATACAAATTTTCACGAATTTCGGGTGAACGGTTTAGAAGTCTATAAAGGACAAACACACATATATTCGAATAACCGCTGTGGTAGCGTGCTGCCTTGTCACGTAGCGGGCCCGGGTTCGATACCCGCTCGGGACAAGTTTCCTGGGTGGGGTTTTTCCGGGGTTTTTCCTCACCTGTAAGACAAATGTCAGGATACTTTAAGGCCCAAACGGTGCGCGAACATCATCTGTCCATCATTATTATTAATATCATATTCACCTCATTAGATTAAATTTAGGTTTAAGGCCTCTCCTGGCGCATCATTGCCCATTGTCATCACCCATCATATCATTGTGGCAGCATAACCCCGCCTTCCAGGCGCCCCAACCTCAGAGGTGGGTTACAATACGCCAATGCCAGGAGATAATACCTGAAATGTCAAATGACAAAACAGGTGGCATTGAACAATATATATAACAATAGAAAAACAAATGAGTAGAAATTGCTTACATTTGCATCAAATTACAATAATACAGTTTTATATGATTTTGTTTTCTATGCGGTCCGGAATATATAAATAACTGGCAGAATGAATTATTGTTTCGCCAATTTAAGGTTGGGCTAATGGATACCTGCTTGCATCCACAAACCTAATTGAATAAAGACTGTGATGGTTTTGTTAGAATTGACACATACTATCAGCAAGTCCCAAATAGTAAAATTGGCATTGCTTCAATAACTGAAAAAAAAATTATGAACTCCTGTTTAAATGGACTATATAAACAAAATAATATACAGGAAGACATAAATGAAAGAATACAAAATACTAAGAAATGTTATTTTTCAATAAATGAAGTATTTAAATTCAAAATATCCGACACACGAAACAAAAACCATATTGTATAAAACCCTAGCTAACACCCGAAAAAAAATGAAAATTAATGTGTTCTTATGTTTATTTCAATAAGTGAAAAGAAAACATAATTATACATTTATATCGTAATTATTTTTAGATGTCCCGTGCTGATTAACTGGCGATGCCCGGGAATCTACTTATCCCGATCATCTTGGCATAAATGAGCTCAAAGACGAAAATTAATGTGTTTTTATGTTTAGTTGAATAAGTATACGGCAAAATTTATATCGTAATTATTTTTCGACACCCCGTGTTGTTTACCCGGCATTGTCCGGGAATCTTTATCCCGATCATCTTGGCATAAATGAGCTGAAAGACGAAAATTAAAGTGTTTTTTATGTTTAGTTGAATAAGTAAGAGTAGTTTAAAAAAACTAAAACAACGCGTTTATTAGAAAACCGAACTAAAAAATGAAAAATAATTTTTATCTCCAACACGCTTGGGATAAAATTAAAGTGGTCAACAAAAAATCATCTCCAACACATCTAGAATAAAACTAGAGTTATCTATAAAAAATAATTTTACCATCAAAAGCGTGTGGTGCTCTATATCAATTAATATATTTGATAATAAACAGATATTGGTAAAAAGTAAAGTCTCTAAGAAGAAAACGTAAAAACCATAAAAAGCACCCCACGCTTTTGATGGTAAAATTATGATGTAGATAACTCTAGTTTTATTCTAGATGTGTTGGAGATGATTTCTCTGTTGACCACTTTAATTTTTATCCCAAGCGTGTTGGAAATTAAAATTATTTTTTTCATTTTTTAGTTCGGTTTTCTAATATAGTGTGTTTGGTTTTCTTTTAACTATTATTTATTTATTTTTTAGTTTGGTTTTCTAATAAAGCGTGTTGTTTCAGTTTTTTAAACTATTTATCTTTTTAATTTTTAGTTTAATTAATTGCTTATGCCTACGATATTTTTAGTGTCTAGGCACGAATATAATTATATATTTTTTAAATTATTATGTAACATTATTATAATATTTTTGAATATGTTTAATATGAACAGACAGGTGAATGGAGAAGACTACATAACAATGAACTACATGGTCTTTATAGGAAGCCAGATATAATAAGAACAGTTAAGTCCCGTAGACTGCGATGGGCAGGACATGTTGCGCGTATGGGGAATGAAAGACGTGCATGGAAACTTCTTGTAGGAAAGCCAGAAGGAAAACGCCCAGTTGGTAGACCAAGAATGAGGTGGGGGAACAACATTAACTATGATTTGAGGGAAGTAGATTATAAGGGAATGATTGGAAAGCATTAGCTCAGGATAGGGATGTATGGAGAGCTTATGTCCGTGTGGCCATGAACCTACGGGTTCGATAGTGCCAGTGAGTAAGTAAGTAAGTAAGTTTAATATAGATAAATAGTTACAGTTAATCGTATCCTCCTCATATTTTTTTGGATAAATTACAATGTGGTAAGTTTACAAAATTGTCATTAATATTTTACAGAATAAGATAAAAATGTAATTATCTTTAAATTCGATACTTTTGTAGTATGAACTAAAAGTAATACTATTCTAAAAAAATCCTCCGAGCCGGGTTTGAACCAGCGTCCTATGGATTACTGAAATTGTATACCACTACAGTCCACCGCTCTACCAACTGAGCTACCAGAGGATATAATATTAATTTCTTACAACGATGGATTAGAAAGTCGATAAGTCCGCAACCTATTATATATTACATATTATTTACGAAATCATTGTATTGTATTGGTCCTTTACAAGTATACAAAGTTTCAAGTCGATCCAATGTTTTTAAGTGGGTGAAAATCGTGTTGAAAGATTCCGTTACATAGACAGATACAGATCAAGCTAATATAAAGCGTGTAAAAAGGGGGAGCTTTCTTTTTCACAAAAGTAGGAGCTGGTAAAGAGAAATCGATAAAGAGCAAAACATGACTGTGATTGGTTGTAAATAAAAATTCATTGAAACGTGATTGGTCATTGACTCCCATTCGTGGCAATAAGTTAAAAAAGTCATTATAAATTAATAAACTACTTAATTTGGTGACTGACTAACTGACTGACTGAATGCCACTATCGAACCCCGAGGTTCATAGCAGCGCGGGCATAAGCTCTCCATACATCCATATCTTGAGCCAATTTTTTCCAGCAATTCCCTGTATAATTCAGCTCCGTCAAACCTTGTTTAATGTTATTCTCCTACTTCATCATGATCTATCTACTTTAAGTTTTCCTTCTGGTTTATCTAAATACTTTTACCGAACAGCCTGAAGGCAAGCTGCCATTAGGTAGACCAAGAACGAGGTGTGACAATCATCATCATCATCATCATTGGTTCTACATCCCGTTGCAGGCCTTGACCGCCCCTACAATGCCTCCATTCGTCTCTATACTCTGCCGTCCTTCTCCATTCTTGTACATCCAATGTCTTCAGGTCCTATCCAACCATCTCGTAATATTAGGACGTTCACCTCTTCGGTTTCCTTTTATAATTGTCAATGTGACTTTACGACATATGTCTGATTCCTTCTCCAAGTAGAGGTGACCCAGCCATCTAATTATTTCCATCTCAAATAGCCTAATGACATCAATATCACCACATATATCTAATGCGCCAATTTATATTCTCGCACATTGGGTCAAATATTTTCCTTAATATTTTTCTTTTAAATATTATAATTTTATTTTCTTGGGTTATTGTTAGCGCCCAACTTTCACAGCCATAGATGGCAATAAGTGTCAAAAGGGTTTATATATTTTTTTGTTTTTGTTTGCCGACTTACATATCGGGAACTAACTTGTTTTTAAGTCCAAAATATTGTGAGAGAATAATGGCCACAAATAAAATATTTCTCCCAACAAAACTGTACGTTTTCAACCAAAGAACATAATATGTCTTTATTATATTTACTTCTAATATGTATATCGTAGCAGAGAAATCGTATCGTTTACTGGTTGCAAGAGCGACATAACTAACAATGCAATATTTTTAATTATATAGCTATGTCAGAAGATTTAATAATGATGTATTAATTAAAAAATGACTCTTTTTAGTTGTGCCACTGTTGCGTCCGTTGAGCGATATAAATATATATAATATAGAATCTCAATATAGGTTACATTATAATGTGTTTTAAGTCCTTCTGGTTCTAAGCGCCTGATATAAAACACTAAATATAAGCTGCAGCATAAGTCAGTTAACCGAAAATGCAAATATATTATTTTCTGTAGCTTACAACATCTATACAAAAAATAACTACCGAAATTGTTCCTTAGTAAGCAAATTACCTCAAATATATTAGTAAACATACTTACTCCCTATATTAATGACATTCTAAGAGATCATCAATGTGCATTTAGAAGAAACAGGTCTACAACAGATCAGATTTTTAGTATAAGACAGATTTTAGAAAAGAAATGGGAATATAATGGTACTGTTCATCAACTATATGTAGACTTCAAAAAGGCGTATGATTCGGTTAAGAGGGAGAAGTTATATAGTATCCTGCTGGAGTTCGGAATTCCTAAAAAGTTAGTTAGACTTATACGAATGTGTCTAAATGGCTCAAGGAGTAGGGTGTGTGTAGGCAAACAGTTTTCAGACACTTTTGTAATCCAGAATGGGTTGAGGCAAGGAGATGCACTATCTCCTCTACTATTTAATTTTGTACTAGAGCATGCCATTAAATCTTTAGAGAATAAGGAAGGCTTACAACTGAATGGTATTAATAAGCTGTTAGTTTATGCTGATGATGTGGTACTACTGGCCGATAGCGAGGAGATACTAAAGGCCAACACGCACACACTATTGAGTAACACTAAGAAATTAGGACTGGAAGTAAATATCAGTCAAACTAAATATATGGTCACACGTAGAAATTCAGTATATTATGGAAATGGACAGCTAATGACAAATGAGGGAAATTTTGAGGAAGTGGCTGAATTCAAATACCTAGGAACAATAATCACAAATAGGAATGAGATGCACAAAGAAATTAAACATAGGCTCAATTCTGGAAATGCGTGCTATTATGCATTGCAGAGACTTTTGATGTCCCAACTCCTTTCAAAAAAATGATGTACTGAAAATATATAAAACTATTATTCTACCAGTTATATTGTATGGGTGCGAAACATGGACTCTTACTTTAAGGGAGGAAAGGAGGTTACGAGTATTTGAGAATAAAGTACTTAGAAACATTTTTGGACCAAAGAGAGATGAACGGACAGGTGAATGGAGAAGACTACATAACAATGAACTACATGGTCTTTATAGGAAGCCAGATATAATAAGAACAGTTAAGTCTCGGAGACTGCGATGGGCAGGACATGTTGCGCGTATGGGTAATGAAAGACTTGCATGGAAGCTTCTTGTAGGAAAGCCAGAGGGAAAACGCCCAGTTGGTAGACCAAGAATGAGGTGGGAGAATAACATTAACTATGATTTGAGGGAAGTAGATTATACAGGGAATGATTGGCAAGCATTAGCTCAGGATAGGGGTGTATGGAGAGCTTATGTCCGTGCAGCCATGAACCTACGGGTTCGATAGTGCCAGTGAGTAAGTAAGTAAGTAGTGTTTGAGATTATATTCTGAATGTCCCGAATTTCAACCTCAGTTTCAACCAATCTGATTTTTTCTTTGCAACTATGTGCAGTGGTTAACTGACTTATGCCGCATTCTGTATATTTTTTCAACAGATTACCAGAAACACCTAATTCAATAACCTTCTACAAATACTACATAAGGTTGTCAACTGTTTTCATTTTATGATAAATAAAGAAGATAGGGTATTTTTTTAATCCCTATAAACCATTCCTTATTAAAAAGCTAGTCATTGTTTTAAAATGTATGTATATTTTATGTTTCTCATTTGTATATTCAATGTATAAATATTTTTAATCTTACCTGTTGTAAAATATATTTATTTAATAAATAATTTCCCCCTTTTTATCAATTTATATAAATCCTTCCTGGAATTCACAAGCCCATGTTTGTCTGGGGTTGTCGTCATCAGTTTATTTCAGAGAAAGGTTCTGTGTTGCTTACAGGAGAAGCTTTTGTCAATCACAGTACAAATTGCTGGGACTTGGATGGAGATGCAGGTGTCAAATCCTAGAGCTCCAAACTGGCTCTAATCAACTGAAGAATGTAATCAGATTACACCATAAACCGAACACTCCTTATTACTGCTGCCATCTTCACCGCAATGTGTCCATGAATCTACAAGCCTGCAGTTTGAATGAATGAACGAATTGATGGAATTTATTGCCTTTTTTTTTTCAAAAGAAAGTTACATATGTATTTACATTGCGCACGGGCCTGCTTTGCCGTACGTGCATTATTTTTCCATGAACAAAGGGAAAAAAACAAAAGTAATCATAATACATAAACAAATCCCTACATGGCTACACACGTGTGTCAGAAAAATGAATACATATAAATAAAAGCTATGTCCACAGCTATATAGACATTAATGCACATCTACACACATCCATGAAAAGACCATGTGTGTAGATATAAAAAAGTCTCATTCTGTATATTAATAATTTTAAAAAAAGTGATATAAAACAAATTCGGAAAAAATAAAGAAAGAGAAAAAACACACACACATACATACACACACCCCCATACACATACACACGCGGGCGCTCATATCCCCCCCCCCCGACCCTGCAGACATCAGATGCACTATCAGGCTATTCAACTTATCAAGACTACTTATTACATGATATAATTGAAGATCGAAAACAAAGACCATATTGATATTCTTATTATTGATAATACATGTATCCTTATTGATCTCCAATTTTGTTATAGGCCTACCTCAACTTCCTTACTGTACCCAAAAATTTGCATGTTTTCACTTCACTCTCGATCCGTTCTAAAAGATCCCAGGACGCCATTCTCCCACGATCCGACCTGAGAAATCTCTCCGGCAGCAATTGTAATCTAAGTTGTTCTGTCTCTTTACAGAATGCTATAATATGTTGCCAATTTTCACGGTCATCGCATAGAAGGCACAGTTTAATGCCTTCTTAGCCTGCAATTACTCCAGATTGAGCTTCCTCTATGGTAAGGGGTAGTGACGTGCATCTCTTACCCTCACCTTCTCGTCGTACAACCCGAGTCACAGCGGTATAACCGTTCCATCGGGTACTGATTAAATGCGGTATCCAAATGTCTGTCCAGATATTAAAAGGTAGCAGCCCTACCATTGGAATACTTAACATCTGGTCAGTAACCTGTCTTAAGGAATCTCAACGTAAGTTAAACTATCAACCGGCAGGAAGAAGAATACCAGGACGTCCATTCAAAACACTTTTGGATGGTGTTTCTATTGAGACCGAAACAGGTCAACAAATGACCTAAATTCGTGAATGGACTATGGTGATGATGTTTGTCTGGATCACGTGAGTACAAGACAGAGGAACATCGTGATGTGTTATCAGCACCAAGTAGAAGAGAAGAGGCGATTCGGGTGGAAAATAATTTTCTTCCCTTTCAAATCTGAAATTTTATTATAATTTATTTAGGCATATATATATATATACTTACTTACTCACTGGCACTATCGAACCCGTAGGTTCATGGCCGCACGGACATAAGCTCTCCATACATCCCTATCCTGAGCTAATGCTTTCCAATCATTCCCTGTATAATCTACTTCCCTCAAATCATAGTTAATGTTATTCTCCCACCTCATTCTTGGTCTACCAACTGGGCGTTTATCCAAGGGCGATTTATCTAGTTCCCGCGTTAATATCTCTAGTGCCCCGCTATTGTATAAAGTCCTAACATTCCATGTTCCTAGGAACATGTCCCTGTGTTTGAGCCTTTGGCATGGGTTCCCTGAAGTAGTCCCCGCCCGGAGAACCGAATGGGGGACTATTTGACCTCCGGAAAATTTTACCCCAGTTGAACCCATGTCCGCATTTCTTGACGGTTCTATTTTTACGGTGAAAGATCGTCACTCTTTCGACCAAGGTACTTTTTTCGTCTGGCTTATCACCTTCGACCAGTCCGGTATGGGTAACCCTATCGGCATCAATGCTACCGCCGGCATAGCTCTCAGGATCATTTAAGCACGCAAGCCACTCCACCACGACAAGGTAAAGATACCATGGAGGGTATAATATATATATACTTAGGTTGTAACTTTAATAGTGGCAATCATTTATTTATTACTAGTATACATGTGACAGATCAGTGGAACTTCCACAATGATTCAATGTAGTGCACAGCATTGTCTACAACTCGTTGCCAGCGATATGGAAGTCGTAGTATCCCTGTAGCAGCTCCTGTTCTGTTGATGTTTCTGATTAGACCGCCTTAATGCCAGCAGAATCTCGGGAACAGTCTGGAATCGAATGTCACGAAGTGGTTCATTCACCTTAGGGACCAAATCATAATCACAGGAGTGTAAGTCCAGTGAATGCGGTAGAAGGAAAAGCACTGCCCACTCCCAGCGATGGTAAGATCAGCTACAGGATGTGTCGTGTACGTCAGAACAGTCCTATATGGTAATGTAATGCCATCTCCCCATATGCTTCACAAGACCTTCATGAGATTGTCGTGCTATATAGAAATGGCACATTGAATTTTCAACCATAATCGCTGTTCCTGCTTTGTAAACATGGCGAAACGCAAGAGCTTAGAGCGGCAACTCAGATGAGACTAAATTTCTCTCTCCAAAGCACATGCGCTTTGAAACGTAAGGACGATTCAATTTACTGTAAGATAGGTCAGACATATATTAACACGTGACAGAAGTTAACATTTAACTCCGTCTGGTTTCGCTTCTACAGCAGTGTTGCCACTATTTTTGTTACAGTCCACACACTGAAGATGAGTGAATTTCAAACAGTATTTACATATGTGACAAGCTACTTATTTCTTATTAATCTGTAATTTAGTTCGTAATTTTTTGTACGGAATATATCACATTCATAATACCATGATTATTTAACTTTAGGCTCCACCGAGCTTGTTCCTGTAGCCTATCTTAAGATGATGTTCTTGATATCTCCAGTTTTGTTTAGGGCTTCCTCTGTCTCTGTTTCTTTAGATTCATACCGTAATACCTTATTTGGTAAACGATTTTGAATCCATTCTGCGGAGCTAGTTAACCTATTATTTTGACATGTTTGAATATGTTCTACAATATTTTATTTTATTTTGTATCCTTTCACGGATGTCAATTGTTATTTTATTCAACCTACTTACACATAAAAGAGGATGTAGGCCCTAAACATCTCATCTGAGCAGCTTGTAATTTGGTTTTATGACTAGTATTAAAAATCTAGATTTAACTGCTATATTTTAGGGAACCTTTTAATGCCATATTGTGTAATCGTAATTTAGTTCATTTGGACAGTTGTTTTCTAAACTGGCTTTTAATTATTCAATTTATCTTGCTATATTTCTCTAATCTGAACTTACCTATATAATGTTCTAGTTCAGAAATTGAGTTTCCAAAGTAATTAATTAAATTCTTGCTCAATAATATTTCCATCTGTTTAGGCTTACATTTTAACCACCAATAAAAATTTTCCGCACATTGCACAACTTTTATTTTTCTAAAAAAGATCTTCACATTATGATTTTTTACTATAATTTGACAGTTCCTTTTGTAAATCACCTACAGAACACACACACACATATATATATAGGCCTATATATATATATATATATATATCCAACCCGATACCTCATGAACTGTAGTCAGGACCTCTGACCACTAGCCCGTAGAGCTGGTCACCATACATACGAGTATATAATTGTAATTACACACTACAATAACCCAGAAGACGCATTTTATAATACATTTTCGTTTGTAAAGTTCTGTATTCAACATAATTGTATTTATCATGAGAAATCTACCTTTAACATCTATACTAATTCCGAGCTAAGTTCCAGTTGTGATGTAAACAAAGCAGATGCATGACTGCATTTTCATTGGTCGAATGACGATTTTACCTTTGAGCGAGCAAGTAAATGTAGTTCTCTCTCTAACACTAAATAAATACAATTTTAATATATAATATCCATGATTTTATTATTAATTTCATACATCTCAATGATGGATAAATCATATTTGAAGAGAAAAATAATACGTGTTCATGTCTCTCCAGATACATGCCCTCACGACTTGTATATGAACTCTCCTGAGAGCCATTCTACATAGAAGAGCTGAGGCTACAGTTCCTACTACCAGTGACACCAGCTTACCAGGACCTCCTGCAAGAACTCCACGAGAAGAAACGCAAAATATGGGAAGAATTCTATATTACTGACGCCATGACAAACCGTGAATGGACTCAGGGAGGATATGAATTGCGCCACACAGTGACCAGACTCGCTGTGCATGGATTTCACCTCAAGCTATGCAGCAACCAGAGATTCCACGAGCCCGGCCCAGACTGCGTGTGTGCAAGATGTGGCGAACAATGCGAGAAATATCATGTGTTAAACTGTAGGATATCTACCTCTGTGATTGACACATGTGGATGTGAAGGGCCAGCAGCCGGCTGGTAAAAGGGCAACCGCTGAAAAGTGGAAAGACCCTCAATCGGAAACTGTAGGATGAGATCAGAATCATTGTTGAAACTCTACAGTGACTGAGAACAATCTTCTTTGCACGTTGTGCGCATTTCTTATTTTATTTATTTATATATATATATATATATATATATGAGCCTTTTAAAGCCAAAGTGGTGTAACTCTATTAAACATTGTTTTGAGATATAAAGACTTTAAGTAGAATAGTAGTTTAAAAATTCGAGAATGCTACCAAACAATAATTTCCCCAGCAAATGTGTTCAAAATGTATGTTCTTTCCCCACTTTATAAGTAATTTATAAGCACTTAAGTAACTTATACCCCTTGGTTTTACACAGATTGAGGATGTATTTAAAAAAATGAACTTGCATAATCAATAAAAATAATATTTTTATTTTATTTAAAAGGTTAATAATAAGAAATGGACAGGACACTTAATGAGAATGAACAACGAAAGAATACCAAAAAGAACCTTCCTGTATAATCCCAGAGGAACAAGAGATGTTGGCCGACAACGTAGAAGATAGACTCCACTTTTAACTTCGCCAGAACAGGCTGCATAGCCTAAACCTTGTAGTAGAAGAAGAAGAAGAAGAAGAAGAAGAAGAAGAAGAAGAGAAGGTTACAGTTGTGGTCTCGAGGTAGTGTGCTGCCTTGTCACGCAGCGGTCCCGGGCTCGATCCCCGGTCGAGACAAGTTTCATGGGCGATGGTTTTTTCGGGTTTATTTTTCCATACTTATCATCATTAACATATTCATTACGTTTAGTTTGAAAAATGGAAGCTGATCAGACACGTTCTCCTTGTAAAAGATTGTAAATGCGTTAGATTTCCGATACCTAAAGCAGTGCATCCTTAGCAATGAAACTGGACGGTTTTCTTCATCAAGCTTCCTTTTAGTAACGGTTCTTAGCAAAAAAACTCTTCGCCAGACATCACAATAAGATGGAGACGATTATTTTTCTTTGTTTTCGTGATAACTCGAAATCAGTCAGGCTAGCAAGTATCTATTGAGTCTTGACTGTACAATTCAATTAAGCCAAAGTTCAAGTCGTTCGGAAGATTGGAATGACGACTGTTCATAAACTTTTGACCAATGGTTTCAAGGTTGTCTTCATTCAAAACTAGGCTCAATAAATGTAAAGCCATTTTCCAGTTCCGGTTTCATCTCGTTCATGTATCGCTTTATAACACAATATGTTTTGCTGTTGATGCTCTACATTTTGTGTGTTTGTGGAACATACGCAATTAGTAGCATGTCGTTTTTATGACACTAGAACAAAAAGAGTGACTGGAGTTACACCACTTTGGCTATCAACGGATACATAGCACTGCTGACTGCATAAATTTGTGATACAATTTGTGGAGCAGTTTGGGGATCTAGGAGATACAACACTATTCCTGCAGGTAGTTTTAAATATCCAGAATTCATTTCTAGCACTAACGCAGATTTTTTAAAAAAATATTGTCCACCGCTGTGGTCTCGAGGTAGCGTGCTGCCTTGTCACGCAGCGGGCCCGGGTTCGATCCCCGGTCGGGGCAGTTTTTCTGGGTGAGGTTTTTATCGGGGTTTTTCTTCA